>JAIPUX010001880.1:98814801-98825460 GCA_020142125.1 Phrynosoma platyrhinos | reverse complement strand
AGAGATTTTATCTGCAAAGAAGTTATTAAATGTGTCACAGCAGGCCATCATCGGGTTTTTGGTGCAGGGGGCACCTGCGTCATCTCCCTCACCACCTTGAACAGCTCTGCTGGACGAGACTCTGTAGACGCAATACGTGCAGAGGAGAAGGCTCTCTTCACTGCACGTATTGCCTCCCAATAGGAACAAAGAAAATTCCTATGGCGAGTTCTGTCAGATAAGAGTGGAGTTTTTTGCCACCTGCGCTCTAGCCGTTGTCCATACTGCTGATTGCAAGATCGGCAGGTTGGCAGTTTGAGGCCTAGGTGCTGCATGATGGGGTGTGCTCCTGTGACTTGTTCCAGCTTCTGCTAACCTAGCAGTTTGAAAGCATCCAAAAGTAGATAAATAGGTGCCACTTTGGTGGAAAGGTAAACAATATTCTGTGCAATCATGCTGGCCACATGATCACAGAGTAGTCTCTGACAACACTGACTCTTTGGCTCAGTGATTAAGAGGAGCACCACTCCTTATGGTTGGACACAGCTTGGCAACCTTGTCAATGGGGAATACCTTTATCTACCTTTTTTAGAGACATTCTGGAGAAGTTAGACAGCCAAGTGTTAATCAATAGCAAAGAACAACAATCTTAACCACCATCAAAATATGTATTTTATTTACAACTTGTATTCTAATCTGGATATCACTTGGTTGTGTGGAAATGGTCCACACATAAATACACACAATTATAGTGCTATGTGTACACATAATGAGAATCCATACATGCCAGGAAGTACATAATAATTTTGCTATATATAATGTTAATAAATAAAAATGCCACACTCCAGTTAAAAGCTTTGTCTGCCTCATACACTAAAAACCAAAAGCTTCCTTAAATAAAAAGGTTTTTAACTGTTGCAGATTGACAACAGGGAGGAGGCTAACTAGACCTCCTGAGGAGCTACCTTATGATGTCTTACTTTGAGGTTTCATTGATGTTCAGGAGACTAGGGAGCACACTGGCTGCCACCAAGATAACTGTATAAAGAAGGGCATGGTATTCAAACACATCTATTAGCCATGTGTACTTAAAATGAATGTAACAATCCTACATCAGGCCCAGAAGCATTTCATAGAAATTTCCTTCTGCTTTGATTTTTAATGCAATTTATTTTCCAGAAAATAGAATGAGAATGGTTGGCGGGAAATGTGAAATAAATATCTGGCATAGTAGCAAGTAAAAGAGATAATATTTCATCATCCTTATTGTATTCATTAAGCACAGACACCCAGCAGAGGAAAGGTCTAATAATAATAATAATAATAATAATAATAATAATAATTTTTATTTATATCCCGCCCCTCTGCCAGGCAATCGGGGCGGCGTACACCATTACAAAACATCAAAGCAATACATCAAACTAAAATCCCATCCCTCCACCCACTCACCCATCCCCCTAAACATACAAACAAATTAGATAACAATAATTAAAAATACAATTTAAAAAGCATAATTTTCCTGTCTTGTAATCCTCCAAGAGCTATAAGATGGCAAAATAGTCCTCTGTGGCGAAGGTTTTCCCGGCGGCGTTGTGCGGCGTCTAAGATCTTGAATGCTGAAAATGAATGTGATTCATCACTAACAGCTGGTTCACCTACTTTCCACTTTAGATAAGGTTTTTTCTCACCATTCTTGGCATCCTGATGTACACAGCAATTCTACATACAACTTTGGTCTTTCATATTACTCTGTAGTCTCTTTCTCTGCACTTGGAATCACTACTTTGCCTTAGACTTCTTCCAAAAAGAAAACAGTACTCAATGTGGGGGGAAATGGAATAGATGATTCAGTAGGGGAAATGCAGCACAGAATACCATAGGTAAAGAGGTAATATAGGAATACCTGGCTACAGTAAATGCATTCATGCCTCCAGGAACAGATGAACTACATCTAAGAGTATAAAAGAACTGGCAGAAGCAATCTCAGAACCACTGGCAATAATCTTGGAGAATACCCAGAGAACAAGAGATGTCTCCACATACTGGAGGAGGTCAAATGTTGTCCCCATATTTAAAAGGGGGGGGGGGGAAGAGGAGCCAAACAATTACCACCCAGCCAGCTGGACATCAATACCATGATAGATTCTAGAGCAGATCATTAAGCAAAGAATCTGTAATCATTTAGTTCCATGATCACTAAAAGTCAATATGGGTTTCAAATTTAGTAGATGAAGTGAATGTTAGGTACGTTTACCCTGGATAAGAGAAGGTTAAAGTAATGTCTTAGCCATTCCTTCCAAATCATGATAGCCATGTTTAATATTTGAAAGGATGTAATATATAAGATAGAGCAAAGTTGTTTTCTGCTTCTCTAGACTAGTATACAAACCAAAGGATGCAAACTACAGGAAAAGAGATTCCTCATAAATATTAGGAAGAACTTTGTGATGGTAGGAGCTGTTTGACAGTGGAATGTGCTTTCTTGAAGTTTAGTGAAGTCTCCTGCTTTGGAGGTTATTAAACAGAGACTGGATGTCTATCTGTCAGAAGTGCTTTTATTGTGTTGCTGTATGGTAGGGGATTGGACTGGATAGCTCTTATGGTCTCTTTCAGCTCTATAATTCTAAAATTCTATTTTTTATATTACATTACTTTACTACAAATCCTAGCATCCTCCATCCAGCACAGCCACAGTATGAGAATTTATTGTTAAGTAACTATTCAAAAGTTTTCCAAACTGTGGCATTACTAATAAGATTCTTGTAATAAGGAATGACATCTTCAAAATAGTAATCCTGCAGGATTCAGAAAGACATGCTCAAAGGTTTCAGTTTACCAGAGTGAAAACTGGAGGGAAGTACTGTATCATTAATATGGTTGTGCAGAAATGAGAGTTTCAGCAGGTGTTGTTTGTTACTTGGTTTTATGACAATTGGCACATGCTGAAAATCCCACCTCTACACAACAATTAAAAGTGCAGGAGCTGTCTCCAATTTTCAATCTGGCATTCCTATCAAGATTTTCAAAATAAAGCACACAACCTGTTATAAATCTGCTGCTAAATAAGTCACAGGAGATTACAAAGTTTCAGAGTAGTACCTTCATTGTGAGGATATGATGAAATGCACTTAATACCTGAAACATTTCATTCCCACAGAGAAAACAACTTATTAGTAAACAATGAACATTTTCCACTGAGAAAATAATTTATTTCCCACAGAGAATATTTTACAAAGACAATGCAAACACTCAATGTGGTCTTGTTTCTATAGGTCTAATCATTTCACATTTGAGTGAAAAGAATAATTGTCTAGGATATATAGGAATACTCAAATGAACAGAGAATTACAAATTTATTTCAGGACCATCTACACAGGTGTAGTTTCATATGTCTGGCAAATAAGACTTTTAAATTCTAGGATATCTTGTGTGTAATCTAAATTGACTTGACATTTTTATTTCTGGAAACTGAATAGCAAATTGCAGCTCATGTGTAAATCTAATATATGCACCACAGGAAATATCTCCATTATGGGGCCATCTCAATTTATACTTGTTTTAGCTAAGATACACTTAAGAGCTAAAACCATTTAAACATTATGTGTACAAATTCCATGAAACTGCAGAGAAATGGATGCAGAAAAAGAGAACAAAATACAATTACAATTCTGAAGTGCAAACCCAGCTCTCTGTGGGTCTATATGTATGACCATGATTATGTCCATATGTATGATCATGATATTTTAACCACAAATAGTACCATCCATGTATAAAAAGGGAAATACCAGCAAGGTTGGGGAGTGAGTCCTTAATTTTTTTCAGAAGTAAGGGAAAAAAACTTTAGAGAAAAAAGTCTAGAAGGACAGGACCCACAAAACAAGGCACTAAGGAGTGGACATGTTCAGCAAGTATGAAGTGCTGACTAAATCACTCTATGACATTATGTGGTGAGAAAGAAATAGCAGCCATTGGAAGGAGAGTGCATTAGGAAGAACTCTCCTGGTGAAATTTCCTGGGATGATAGCAAAAATAAATAAATAAATAAATATAATGAGTCAAGGGAGTTTTTTGCACAGAGGAAAAATCATAAACAAAAAGAGCAGGCATAAATCTAAAAGGCCTTTAAGAAAAATTAGAATTCCTTTTACCTTTGAAAGGAACCTAATGAGGCCAATGATGTAGCCTGACATCTTAAAGGAGAGAGAGGGAAGGACAAAGCAAGACCTCTCTAAATGTAGTTTCTTGTATTTGGAGCCACTGTCAAAAAGTTGTCTACAAGTCCTTCATATCACACAAAGCAGACACAGGAGGGTGGTTTTTTTAATCAATGTGAGCATGATCATACTAGTGGATGGAATAGTGGTTGCTGCCACACAATTGTATGGAATTCTAGGATGTGTAGTTTGGTGGGGAGTTGATTCTGTCGATGTGGACTGAAGCCATTCAATTAGAATATCATCTGTTCCTAACCAGGATTAATGTCAAGGCAGAGCTATCAGTCCTACTTACCCTGGGACTGAAGGCAGAGCTTCAGTCCTACTTACCCTGGGTGAAGAAACACCTAGCTTTTACAGGATGTCCCTGGGACTCCTTGGCAGTCTCAAAGCCTTGCACACTCTGTTATCTAGAGTCCTAAACCAAACCAATATTCAATATTCAATACCAATAACCTACCAGCAGTTTGCTAGATTTAAAACTAAGAGCTTTCTAATAATATATATACACACAAACCAAATAATAAAGCAGTATATTTGTTTACAGAAGTCAGAAAATAAAGAGGACTGGACAGATACATCAAAGAGATCAAAGTAGAGATCAATTTGGAAATCTATTATCGTGTGAAAATGTGAAACCTAAATATCCCACCTCTAATGAGAGCCAGAGTGACATAGTGGTTTGATTGTTGGAATACAACTCTGGAGACCAGTGTTCGATTCACTACTCAGTCATGAAATCTACGTGATGACCTTAGGCCAGTCACATGCTCTCAGCCTCAGGAGGAAGGCAATGGCAAATCTATGTTGTTTCACAAGACCTTTTCTTCATGAAACCAGAGGTGGCTGCTCTGTCTGTTTTACATGGGGTTTTTAAATTATTTTGAAAGGCATGTTCATAGAATTTTTAAATAGTTTTTTTTATTCACATATTATTATTTTAATTCATTCTGCATTGCCACAGGGACCCTGGTGGGTTGAGAGGCTATACATAAGTGTTTCTTTAATTTTTTTTTTTTAAAAAAAACTGCTTTAAATGCTTTTGTCTATATTTAACTTTTCAACTTACTGAATTCTCCAATCATACTCTCCAGCTTTTCAAAGATGAAAACTAGGACACATGAGGTCAAGTGACATCAGAATGTGGTCAAGATAGCAAAAGTTATTAATGGCACAAAAATCTCTTTGCTCAGAGTTACTTCACCATTGCCTCAACTTACTAATGCCACCCCCTGTAGAAGTAACTATACATTACAGCTATATCATAGAATGAATGATATTATCCTTTATTATAATCATAATATATTGTGATGATGCCTTCATTATTGGAAAACATAATAATTACAGTTTTTAACGTCTGAGGCAAAACAAAGAGGAATACATTTTTTGTAATAGTCCCCCACCTATGTCAATCTCCCCATGCTAATGAGTGGGAAAGTGTGTTTGTTTTTTATTTTAAAATAAGAAAAAAGAAGATAATGACCTGGTAAATTCTTTTTGCTGCTCTACCAACAGCAGTTGGGAAATCAAATTTGCAACACTAAAGTTAGCAACAGATTTTCAGAGGATTGCTTAGCAAAGGGGTTCCTGGTTACCCAGTACCTGAATACATTTTACTATTACAATGGACTTGGTAAGTTTGGAATCTACCTTTTTAGTAATGAACATAGCAGTATTATCAATATCCTCACCACTTGTTTCAATAACTTTTATAAGCAAACTGTTTTCTGTGACCATGCCAGGAGGGCTTTTTGTGAAGCTTAACCTAAATCTGCTGAAAAATACTGAGCACATCCTCCATAATCCATTCTCAAGGTGAGCCAGGCCTCTGTGCTTACCACTGGGCTTTTGACCTTTCTGCATACCATCTTTATCCCAGACAGTTTACCATCTGAGCAGTTCTTCTACAAAAAAACCAAAATCTATCATTGTTTCACACTCACCATAGTTCAACAGCACAGTCTACTGGGGGTTTGGGGGGGATAATCTAATGCAATCCTTTGTTACAGATGTGATAGGCAGCAGGCTAAAATAGGTAAGTAGCTCTGGACCAGGAATTAGCAATAAAGAGCAAATAAAATCATAGATAAAAACATATGGCAGAACTAGAGAGCAAGCCAGAAGTGAGCCCCAAAGAGCAGCTGGAATCAGAGGACTAGTATATGTTACATACCTTCCAATTGATTCCAAATTATGTCAATTTTGCCAAAGGGTTTTCTTGACAGAATTTATTCAGAGGAGGTCTCCCATTGTCTTCCTGTTAGGCTGAAAGAGTGTGACTTCCCCAAGGTCACCCAGTGAGCTTCAATAGCTGCCTAGGGATTTCCTGGACTCGTTCTCCTGGAGTCCTACTATAACACTCAAACCACTATGACATGCTGGTTCCACAAAGACAAGCCCAGAATTAAAAACAAGATTCAGAACCAAAGTGTAGCAATACAAGACATGCTAGCTTTCAGTCACTATTGTTGCTCCACCAAGAAAACATGTCCAGGGGCATCCATGTTGGTCATGCAGCAAAATACAATAACATCAAAAATCCAGAAAACAATGATACTTTTGTTCAATGTGAAGTTGAAGGCTTTCATGGCTGGCATCCATGGGTTTTTGTGGGTTTTTCAGGCTGTGAGGCCATGTTCTAGAAGAATTTCTTCCTGACGTTTTGCCTGCATCTGTGCCTGGCATCTTCAAAGAAAGATTTTCTGAAGCTGCCAGCCACAGATGAAGGTGAAACATCCGGAAGAATTTTTTCTAGATCCCAGACTCACAGCCCAAAAAGCCCACAAAAAAACAGTGATACTTTATTGGGCTGACCAAAAATGCACAAAATAAATTATGCAAGTTTCTGACACTTCACTAGTTTTATGAGACAAAAGTGTTAAAAATAATGCAACAGAATAAAAAAAAAAGATGTTAGAATCACAAGACTGCATTTTGTTTTTGTTGTCAGTTAAGATGATCTGGAGGGATATCAATGCAGGCAGAAGGCACTCCTCTCTTTTGTCATGCAGGTTCTGGGAGACAAAAAAATCATAAAATCCAGGCAAAAGAAATTCAGCTCTAATAAAGGTATCACTGTTTTGTTGATTTTGGGTGTTATATTTTGCTGTATGACCAACACAGCTTCCATTGGATATGTAGTCTGTATCTGAGGTTAGTGAATTTTAGGTGCAACAAGAAATCCTAAAGAAGAGGGAGCCAAGAGACTGGGACTTACTCTTGAATGGACAAGATCCTAATGAGAATAGATAAAACTCAGAAAACTAAAGTGAGAATCGTCCAATAATATTAATAATAAATAATAAAATGTATTTATATCCCGCCCTTTGGGAAACCCAATCCGGGTGGCTCACAACAGTAAAATCATACATAAAGTCTATAACATTTCCTTCCCCCCCCCCCTTAAAACAGCATTAAATCAAACCATTATATTCTCCATCACCATATAAAGATGTGACAGCTGGACAGTGAAGAAAGCCAACAGAAACAAACTAGGCTCTTTTGAGTTGTGGTGCTGGTGAAAAGTGCTGAGGACACCATGGATTGTCAAGAAGAACAGATCAAGCCCAAAGTCTTCTTGGTAGCCAGGATGACTAAACTGAGGCTGACATATTGAGAAGGCATGAATCATTAGAAAAAGACAATAATGCTAGGAAACATAGATGGCAGCAGAAAGAGAGGGAGACCACATGCCAAATGGATGGACTCAATCAGATGAATACAGTGTGCACAGAGAGCTTCTTCCACTCCTTGTGTTGCCCTCAAATTTCATCTGAGCCACATCCCACTATCTTTGCACTTATGTCCAGGACAGGTACCTCCTCTATACCCTCAAAACTCCACTATCCAATTTCCATACCTCTGTTTTAGTTAGCTCTGGATGATGTGTCTACTTGAATTACTATTGTGTATTTGGTTGCACTCCTGCATATTTCTAAATAAAAATCTTCTTATTCATCCAGACTTGGAGTTCTCCTCAGTGACTACTAGTATAAATAGGTGGAAATGATCCTCAATGTTACACAGCCTGTTGTAAGCTTCCTTGAGTTAAACAATTCCCCCATAACTTAAAGAGACACTAAAACAGCTGGTGAGGACCCTTATGTCCTCCACCTTCTTTTTGGTAACAGTGGAGTCAATTGAAAAGGTTGCTTACTGAGAAACTGTTTTGTGTAATTCATGATCTGAAGGAATGACTGTATAGAAGGTAGCTTTATATGCTGTGAGTTATATGTTTAAATGATTCACATTCCAGCAATTCTGACATATGCAATAATGTTCAGAACTGGCTTCCAGTTTCTTCCACTCATATGAGTAGAAGAAATGAAACTGAAGATTATTATATATATAGTGTTAAATTTCTACAGAGAGAAGGTAGAACAGAAATGTCTATTACCATACATATGTCAATTCACAGGAGATGAGAGTGTTGACCAGCCCAGAGTGTTGACCAGCCCAGCTGCACAGTACAATCAATGGCAGTTGGAGATCATAATGGGGGGTGGGGGTGGGTTTCTGCCCAGCAATGGCATCATGTTAACTTCTGAAGTGCAGGCCCTCATCTAAACTGTCTACTACCAGCCCCAACCCCCACAAAACTGAAAATATACAGGCAGCTAAAAAGCTTAACGTAAAGGTTTCCCTTGACATGAATGTTTAGTCATAACTGACTGTACGCAGTGGTGCTCATCTCATTTACTGAGCTAAAGTGCCAGCGTTGTCTGAAGACAATTCAGTGGTCACGTGGCCAGCATTACTGCATGGAGCACTGTTACCTTCCCACCAAAGTGGTACCTATTTATCTACTTGTACTTTTACATGCTCTCAAACTGCTAGGTTGGCAGAAGCTGGGACTAATGATGGGAGCTCACCCCATCATGTGGCACTTGGGCCACAAATACCAACCTTCTGACCTTATCAGAATTGGCATCTTAAATACTAAGCCATCACATCCCTAATAGGTGGCTATGGGCCTATACAGACTGCCAGAAATAGTACAAATTGAAGTCACTTTAACTGTCCTGGCTCAATGATAAGGAACCATGGGAACTGTAATTTATTGTGGCACCAGAGCTCTCTGACAGAGAAGGCTCAATGTCCCAGAAAAAAATACAATTCCCATGATTCCCTAGCACTGAGCCAGGACAGTTAAAGTGGCCTCAATTTGCACTATTTCTGGCAGTCTGTAAAGGCTCTATGTGAACTAAAAGAATCCCTAGCTGTTGTCATCTCTAGCAGAAACCTCATCACCACCTACACTTTGAATTACAGGAAGAATAGCTCATAACAATACATAATTTCTGGCAAAATGTTTTCCTTCTGCAGTTACAATGGAGATTACCACTATAGTCCAAGGGGGTGTCAGATGGTAGCCTACTAATCAAAAAGTCCTTGGACTTTGATTCTATAAACTCTATCTCTACTACTGAGTACCACTTATCCTCATGCATTGTTGCATTGCCAGTTATTACACATAAAAGAAAATATTAGATACCTCATTATGCACACTCATTAAAAGAAAAGCGCCAGTGCCACTAGTAATTATCTGAGCATAGCATTCCAATAGGATCCTAGCCTATAAGAACTTTGTCTCAAGCGAGAGCTTGAACTCTTGTCCAGTCTAAAACAGCCTTTTAATATTTCAGGGAAAAAAAATATTAAAGAGATAAAGAGACCTTTGAACATACAGTGAGTCACAAGTCAGCAAAGGGACACATATGGAATAAGTACCTTCTTGAGAAGATTCATGCAGCTCTCTCTCTCTGGGCCTTTACAGACTGCCAGAAATAAAGCAGCTTAAGTCCATTTAACTGTCCTGTCTAAGTGCTAGAGAATTATGGAAACTATAGTTTATTGTGGCACTAGTGCTCTCTGACATAGAAGGCTCAATGTCTCAGAAAAAAAAAACCCTACAGTTCCCATGATTCCCTAACACTGAGCCGGGGAGTTAAAATGGACTCAAGCTGCATTATTTTGGGCAGTCTGTAAAGGCCCTTTCTTCCCCCACTTTTTAGATGTTCCATTGGGGGTAGTGCAATTCTGCCTCCTTTCATTTAAAGTCACTTATATTGACTACCTTTTACTTTGTTATATTATTTATGTCTCATAATTTGACTCCAGGAATCTCCAAGACTTTGGACTCCAGGGACCTCTAAGACTGTTTAAAATAATCTTTAAAAAAAAAAAAAAAAAGGGGGGGGGAGGAGATAACTTAAAAACCCCATTTGAGAGGCAATGCAGGAAGGACATGATTTGGCTAAAACTGTGAAGTCAGGAGTATACTCTGTAGGTTTTATTAAGACTTCTCCTCCCTCCCCGCTCATAATTCAAACACTAAGGAAATTACCAAAATAATGTGTATTTTATAAAGGGGGAAACATTATCCATCAGTATTAAGTGAGGTTCTTGTATTCTACACAATGGGCCCCGCTCCTGGCCCCAACACGCCCGGCCCTGCAGCGGTGCT
>JAIPUX010001880.1:98800383-98812809 GCA_020142125.1 Phrynosoma platyrhinos | reverse complement strand
TAAAAAACAAAACACAGTTAAAAATCATTCCCCCGTCCCATAATCCCATCCTCCCATCCCCTTAAAATAAGATTAAATTGCATTGAAATTAAAAATGCCACATAGTTAAGAAATAATAAAAAGTAAACATACACATACACAGAATCAGTGGAGCAATTCTAAAAACTCATCTCCCAGCTAAATGCTATTCCGGGAAGGCCTGCCGAAAGAGATCCGTCTTTACTGCTTTCTTGAATGTTACACCCTGGGAGAGTGAAAGTTTGCTGTTGGCAATAATAACAAGGGGTGCAGATCAAAGGGTAGAGCAAACATGGACTGTAGTGGTGAGATGTCTCCTTATTTCCTTGTTACAAGAAGTTTGCTCCCCCTGCTAACACCTCACATTCACTATATGTCAGAGCATTGTGCAAGTTGGGATTGTGCAAGCTGGCATTAGGTTAATGCTTTCCTTCCAGAACAGAGTTGATAAAATTGTTAAAGGAGATGGGTTATAAAATATGCTGAAAGTGTTAATGACGAAAAGCTGAAAAGGTGCTGGTTGAAAAGTGGAAAGCTTTGAGAGCAAGAGCTGGAATGTGGGGGAGCTGCCAGCCTTGGCCGCTGCAGAGAATTGGATTTAAATTTTCATGGTTAATTGGTTAGATGTTTAATTGTATAGTGCCCGAAACATAAATGAATTGGTTTGATATTAAATGAATAATGAAAAATGGTGCCTAAGTTAGTCACATATCTGTGCTGACTTTGATAGCCATGGGTTCCTAGCTTCAGACTTCAGAGTTCATAAACAAAGCACCATCAAAGACAGTTGTTTGGTCTAAGGCCAATGGGAAACTGTAGATTTGCAAGCACCTGGCTCTTTGTTGGATTTTCCAGACGGTAGGACATTACATCATGTGAAGAGCCAAGGCACAGGAAACTTGGACCAATCACAGTTTGCCACTTGATGATGGGAAGGGACTTTGTTCTATTCTACAAAAGTGTGTTAATGTACTGTGCCTTTAGATTCGTCAAAGAAGTCAAGACTTGTCTGCACTGTTTTCTTTTCTGCAATAAAGCTGTCCTTTTTGACTTAATGTCTGGGAGCTGTCTTTATGTCTGAAAGAAGGCTGGTGAGCATACTGATTCTGACAGATTTAGATCTAAATCTAAATCTAAATATATCAGATTTTAACCTAAATCTGTCATCCTTAACTTTGCCTGTATCTGCAAAACACTTTGTTTAGTCCATTTTACGATTAATGCAACAGATGCTCTTTCATTATGCCTAAAGTAATATATCCCTGCTTGCTTAATTTTTGGCCTGAATAATAGGTCCATGGTTGTAGTTGTTGTTTTAATTAGGATGCCCAGTCTTGAATTTCCACAAGGCTGGCAGATCACACAGGTAGACTCTGAATATTTTGGTGAGAAAGGGCTCTTGAACCTGAGCAAACTCATTCCTGGTTGCTGAGTGACACATGTACATAAATGTAATAGGTGGTGAAACAATACCAGATTGTTTTCTTGATTATAGGAGAACCCACAGAGTCCAAGGGGAGTAAATGTGTGAGAGTTTAAAATATTTAGATGTCCCGTTAGTTTTTGATCCCATATTCAAATGGCAAAACTTTGGACGCTTGTCTCTTACTTTCTAGATTGCCAGGGCTCTGATTTTCTCAGATGTTCTGTTCAAACATTAATAACTTAAAATTGACCAGAGGGAATATATATGAGCCATCTCTTATTTTGGTGCTACAACATGGTGTATTAGATGCTGGCAAAACATCAGAAAGAAAGTCTTTTAGAACATGGCCACACAGCCCAAAAAACCCACAAAAAAACTATGGATGCCAGCCATGAAAGCCTATGACTTCACATTGGAAATCTCTATGGGGAGAAACTGTTCCAAGACACCCGGAGACTGGAAAAACTCCGGACCAGGAAAGCACATCTACTCTGCTCACTAACTTTCCTGCTACGCTGCAGAGACACAGATACCATACCACAATTTCTCACAGCAAAAAGTACCTTCAAATCACCCACAGGCCAACCGTATCTACAACAGGATGGAACATGCTCTGTTACGGGAGAGAACACACACTACCCACAAAGAACTGGCCAACACAGACAAGGAACTGATATCACTCCACCTCAGTATCAGTCAAAGGATGAACAACCAAGACAGGGACACCTACAGGAAAATAGAAAAAGATATAGCAGTGTTTGTGTGTGGATGATGAGTGTTGTAGTGATGCTCTTTGGCACCCAGCAGAGTCTGCAGGACAAGCTGGCTGCTGTGATCCACAGCCACTTTGTAACTCTTACCAACAACTGTAGTTCAGCTTCTCTTCTTCAAGATCCTGTCTTCCTCAGTCAAGAAGACACATTGTAAAATCCAAAAGCATAGCTTTATTAATGCATATAAAAAGTAAAAATAAGATAACTAAGTAAAATCCATTGTGATGAACTTGTCCAGTTCAGCCATACAAGATTACATCTTTAACAATACCAAAAGCATTAGGATCCAACTTGTTGCAGTTAAAACCACTGCTTCCATCCACACATACGTTCACATCTTGAACAATAAACAATTTTAGACAAAGGATTTTCTAAGACCTTCCCATACTCCACCTTTTAGGTGTTAACCTTATTTTAATTGGATAATGTCTGTATGATGTCTATTAACCCAGCCTCTTGCTGTCCATCATCCACCACATGACTATCTTTTCCAAGCTAACAATTATTTACCTTTTTGATATCTCTTGTTATCCATAACAAAGTCTGGTTCCATTAGTTCTACCTTTGGGAAAGTACATGTTGATGTCTGTGCTGGCCACCTGGTGTTGATTCACTTTGTTTCTCTAAATGTTGTTTGTGCTTTGCCCAAAAACTGTTCTCAAGTGGAAAATTACAGACACACACACATCTTTACATTTCACCTTTGACTGTATATCCCATCCATATCCTAACAGGCAGACCACACCGAAAGACAAAAACAGAAATTCAACAAATGCCAGAAGCACCAGCTGAAACCTTCATTGGATACATCATGGACATTCATCAATCTCACACAGTGGCAACTTTCAAAAGAGGAGACATCCATCCTGGCCAAAGGAGGCAATTTTGCAGTAACCACCACAAGAATCCCTGTTGAAAGAATCATTGCCCAGGTAGAATCTGCACTCCACCATCTCCCAGAAGAGGAAGCCGAAGAGATAAGAGGAGAAACAGCAAAGATTCTGTGCAAGGCAAAACCACTTCCCAGCAACATAATCAGAAAAGAAAGAAAAGCCATCAAGAACCTTAGTTCAGACCCAGAAATCATCATTTTTCCAGCAGACAAAGGCAATGCCACAGTAATCATGGAAACAGAAAATACAAACACAAAATCAGGGAACTCCTGGATCCTACAATATACAAAAAACTGAAAGAAGACCAGAAGAAATATATGGCAGAGATAGCTGTTCCTTGTAATGGGGATAACTTTAGTTAAAAGTGTTTAGCTGTTAATCTCAATGTATTTATGCTACATATTTCATATGCAATTGTTTAAGTTTATTGTATATTGGTTTTATGGAAATTTTATGTGTATTGTTTTATCGTTTTGGTCTTTGCAATGGCCATTGGCCAAAAGCAATAAAGATTGATTGAAATAAGAGCCAACCAACAAAATCACCAGGAAAACAAACACCCTGATCAAAAACTCCTCAATTCAGCCAACCACAAGACAAAGTTTGTGCACATCTGATCCTCTCCCACCAAAATTATATGGACTTCCCAAGATCCACAAGGATTCCATTTCACTCTGACCCATAGTGAGTGTCATTGGACCCCCCACATATGATTTGGCCAAGTTTCTGGCCACACAATTACAAACCCATGTAGGGCAAACCCCCCACTACATCAAGGACTCAGTTCACTTCATAGGAAAAATAAATAACCTTGAACTTAAATCCGGAGACATATTAATAAGCTTTGATTGGTTTCCCTGTTCACTAAAGTCCCCATAATGGACATCATGACACTCATCTGACAAATTTTGCCTGAGGACATCACAGCCCTGTTCAAACATTGCCTCACCACAAGCTATTTCCAGTGGGACAATGGATTCTATGAACAGAGAGATGGGGTAGCAATGGGAAGCCCGATAAGCCCTGTGATAGTAAATTTTTACATAGAACACTTTGAAAAGCAAGCCCTGGAAACAGCACCAAAAAAGCCCACAACTTGGTTCTGATATGTGGATGACACTTTCACCATTTGGAGCCATGCAGAAGAAGATCTAGCTGTGTTCCTAAACCACCTGAACAACATCTACCCCAACATCCAATTCACCATGGAAAAAGAAAAGGAAAAAACACTGCCATTCCTGAATGTCCTAGTCATCTGCAAACCTAACCAACATTTGGGTCACACAGTATACAGAAAACCTACACATACAGACAGATACCTGCACAAGGACTCCAACCATCACTGAGGAAAAAAAGAAGTACAATAAAAACACTGATAGACCAGGCAAAATGCATCTGTGAACCCCACTTCTTGGAAGAGGAATTGAAGCACCCAGACTGGGCTCTACAGGCAAATGGCTACTCCAGCTCAGACATTAGAAGGGCTGCCAGACCCAGAAAAACCCAGAAGAGTGAAGACGAGCAACCACCCAAAGGAAATATGTTTTTACCATACATCAAAGGAGCCACAGACAGAATAGGGAAAGTGGTGAGGAAACAGAACCTCCAAATGGTTTACAAACCAACCAAGAAAATCCAACAAATGCTGTACTCAGTGAAGGACAGGAGAGACCCTCTCACAGCTGCAGGAGTTTACTGCATACCATGCAGCTGCGGACAAGTCTACATAGGGACCACCAAATGCAGTGTCCAAATACAAATCAAAGAATATGAGAGACACTGCAGACTGGGCCAGCAAGAAAAATCAGCAGTAGCAGAACCTATTACAAACCATCTTGGAAATAAAATGCTGTTTAAAAACACTGAAATTCAGGACCATGCCAACAACTATCAGGTCAGAATGTACAAGGAAGCCATCAAAATCCAAAAACACTTGGACAACTTCAACAGGAAAGAAGACACCCTAAAAGTAAACAAAGTTTGGCTACCAGTCCTGCAAAATAGGATAATCAGCACTTAGCAAATGCACATGGGAAACCACCCAGGGTCAGGGACTTTCCCAGCAGACAATAAACACCAATAACCAGACAATAATCATCATTTGCATATCCTCCTACCCTGAGGCCCTGCCATCAATACAGAACAATCAAAGACAGAACAATACACAGTTTACATGGGAATCACTCTTCCCTACCCAGGATCTCACATTGTTTGTGTGTGTGTGTATACCCACTGTCTTCCATTCCAGCATTCTCTGAAGATGCCAGCCAGAGATTGTTGTAGGAATTGAACTATGAGCTTAATTCCACAGCCCCTGGGTCCTTTAGCATAGCCAAATAGATAAGGAAGACCACTGATAAAATACAAACAGGATTTATTAACATGTGCACAATGTCCCAGGAGAAACTCGTGTCTTCAAGCCTGGGCAAAGGACAAGGACAATGGCTGTTGTTTTTATACCTGAACAGACAAATAACTCATCTCTTACATCTTATTTGATACTCTAAACTTTAAACACATATAATTCTAAGCAATGAGAGTAAAGATCTATGCATACATTATAATCTGCTTAGGGTACCATTTGTACCTGACCTACTGCATTCCAGGAAAACATCTTATCAGCAGAGACTGTTATTGCCAGGACCTTTCAGGGTCTCTTTGCACTGATTTATTGTTATGGCTTTATGATACATCCTGGCACCTCTTTGTTACAGCTTCAGGGTCCCTCTAAGGCCACTCTGTAAATAAACATTTTGACATTCTGGCCATGTGTTTATGTGTTAATGGTATCAGTTCTTGCAGGCCTCTAATTCTACACACAATAGTACACATTTCTAGGCATATAAAATATTGATTATCAAATTATGACTACTTCAAGATGCTGGTGAAACGTCAGAAAGAAACTCTTCTAGAATATGGCCACACAGTCCAGAAAACCCACAAAAAACTATGGTGTATTTAGCTTTGAATAAAAAGTCTGAAACGGCTTTATTCATTCCATTCTGCTATTAGGAAACCTCTCCACCTGGGGTTTTCTTCTTGAATATTTTCATAAATTGTAGTTCTGTTGTACTTTACTTTATCTCTCTTCAAAATAATCCACCAGTACCACCTTGTTTGCATGGTTCCATCAACGGTCTTTAAAGTGCTATTCATCATCCATTCTGTCTTGTAAGACAGAACAGTTCTGGGGAAGGTCCATACAGTTTTCAAAATAAATAGCTGAAACATTTCTTTACACTCCAAAATCTTTACATAATTTTACTGAATGAAGCTGGCACTGGCTTCCTGCTGCATGTAGGCAGAGTTTGAAAATTCAGGCATTCCTGTGCCAAAATAATCAGGGATTATTATGTAAATAAACAAATCGAATTTTAAGGGGATTTTCTGCTAGGCTATTAAAGGACAGACCATCAAATGACAGTATGAAGTTTACCTGAAACTCAAAGCTTTGGCAGTTGTCTCTGTTGAGTTATTATTTTTGAGACACTCTTGTCCAGTTTTAAAATGGTATTGCTTCTTCCTGCAGAAAAGAATATTTCACAGTGCCTGATCTATTCATAAATTCTTCCATACTTGCTTACATGCATTCTACTATTCCTGGGTTCAGGAATATTCTAAGTCTGTTAGAGAATTGGAGCATAATTAGCTTACTGTCATTTTCTGGCTTCAGTTGCATATGCTAGTAAATTCCAGAATATAGGTTCAAAATCCAGACCATTACTCCATTTTATGCAGATTTCAGCACCCTTATCTTACCCTCTATAGCCACCCCTACTGCTTCATATAAGGGGTTAGCATGGTGGTCAGAGAACAATTGTGGTGTAGTGGTTTGAGCATCGGACTATGACTTTGAAGATCAGGATTTACTTATAATTCTGCTCAGCCATGGAAAGGAACTTTGAGCAAGTCACACACTCTCAATCTCAAAGGAAAACAAAGGCAAATCCCTTGTGAACAAATCTTGCCAAGAAAACCCTGTGATAGGTTTTCCCTAGGGTCACCATAAGCTGGAAGCAACTTTAAGGCAGACAACAACAACAATAATAACAAGCATGGAAGTCACATTATAGACTCAGCAGCAAGCACTTGGCAAGCATTCTGTGGGATCATGAGCATCCTCAAGAGCATGGTGTAGTGAGCCCATGTAGTCATTCCCAACAGAGAAAGAGACAAGAGATAGGAAGGTAGGCCAATGTAGGTAGATCTGCCATGGTGTGTGACAGTGGTAACTTTCCAAAAAGTGTCTGGTTGCAATTTGCTTTGGCTTCATAGGCCAGAATGATGTGGCTGAAAGTGTTAATAGAATGAATGGAAGAAAGGAAATATTTTTTTACAGGACATGTGAATATTTTGCAGGACATGTATGATGTACGATGGCGGGTGGGAAGGGAGAGTCAGAACTATAGGAGAAATCTTATTTCTGTTTTGGGATGAAGGGTTGGGCCCATGAGAAAACTTTTCCTGGTCAACAAAAGTGAGGTAGATTTTTTTCTCTCGTGGTCTGGGCTACTTTCAACACCAAATGTCCTGCATTTTTTGTTGATATTTGGATGGATGTGCAGTACAGCAGAGTATAGTAATAGCTTCCTCCATCAACCTTTCCCATTCTAAAAGTATGCAGACACTTCTTGTAGTTCTAAAGTAAAGCTTTATTGTTCCATAAAGTAAATAAGAAAAGAAAACATACAATCCACCAAAGGATCACATCTTGCTGATGTTGTTGTAGAATAGAAAAGTTACAGATCCATGTTTCCAGATCCAGGAGTTACAGTTACATTGTAAAAGCAGTTCCAAGTATAAGCATACTCATAAGCTAAAAGCCAAAACTAACTCCATAGCTAACCACACATGCACAAACATAGCGCTTGCACATGTTAACAAAAGGCAAAGGAAACTCTTGGCCCTTCCCATACTCCACCTTCTGGGTGTTAACCTTATGCTGATTGGGTAATGGCTGTATGATGTGTTTTAACCTAGACTCTAGCTATCCATCATCCCCCATGTGACTACCTTCCCATGAGCTCATGTGTTGATGTATTGCCTATCTATTTCCCAGGCTGAAACTGTTCTTTGTTTTGACCTCGGCCACCTGCTGTTGAGTTCTCTTTGTTTCTGTAGACACTGTTCTGATGAAAATTTTCCACACACACATCTCTAAATTTCTCCTTTGACTTTATAACCCATCCATATTCCAACATTTTTCATATATGAGAACATAAACATGTATGTTCATATGTACATTTGTGAACCTTACTCTTCCCTTTGTACCATATCCACTTGTTCTCTGACCCACTGTCATTATTTAATACTGGAATACTGATGCTAATAAGTTCAGATCAAAGTATAATCATTCTCATCCTCAGATTCATTTATATGCCACATTTTCTTCAATATTGGGACTCAAAGTAGCGTGCAGAAATTAAAACAAATAGAGTGAAAAGCACTTTCAAACCATAAGATACATATATAAATAGCTATTGTTAAAATGTAGTTAAACTACTCAAAAATTAAATGCATTTAAAATAATTCCAATAAAAGACAAAACTCAGTGGGGAAAATAAATTATGAAAAGCTCTTATGACCTCCTGAAATCCTGTCAAACCAAGAAAGTGTTCATTTCTCAATGGAAAGACAGCAAGGAGGGATCCACCCTAGCCTCACTAGGGAAGAAATTTTTGAACTTTCACTAAAAAGGTCCTCTCCTATGTTCTCATCAATTGTGCCTGGTAATGCATATCTCAGCAGGGAAGTTCCTTTCTTCTTGCTATATACTTGGGGGAAACCCTATTAAATTTTCCATGTTTACTCAATAATAAAACAGGTTTTGCAGGTTGTATGTGGCCTCAGGACCCTACTTTGCCCACTATGATGTAAAACATTGATTTGTGCTTATTTATCTCACATTGTATTTTATATCCTCTATTGCAGGGGTAGACAACCTTTCCCCTTTAAGGGCCGAGGGACTTCAGCTCCCAGAATCCCAGGAGCTATTGGTCAACATGGGACTATTGGCCAACATGGCTGAGGCTTCTGGGAACTGAAGTCCCTCGGCCCTTAAAGGGGAAAGGTTGCCTACCCCTGCTCTAATTTTTGTCTTGATCTGCCAGTCTTACCAAAACCTAAGGGATCGTCCTGTCTGTTCCTTTAGTTATCCTAATACACTTCCAATTCAGGTCAATTGAGCAAGACACTATTCCTCATTAGCATATATCAAATAGTATATCTGAGAAAGCCTCAGCAATTAACTAACCAGTTAATTAACTAACCAGCAATTAACCTCCCAGGTGTTGACTTGAACCTTCCTACAGGCAAGGCAAAAAATGGTACCACTGAGGCATTCAGTGGTATTAGTGATCTTGTATGCTTTTAATTTATTTCAGTCACATATCCAGCAGCCTCTGTAGCACTCATCTATTTAGTTCCCTAATCAATGTAGAAGACATTAGGCTATTTTAGCAGACAATACATTTTTAAGACATTTCCTTTTAAAAAAATAAAGTTATTCTAAAAGTTTACTTTAATAAGACAAGGCTAATTACTGAAATGAATAATGTGTTTTTAAAAGGAATGACAAAGCTTATTCATAGATAGGTTAATCATTTACACATTACCAAAAACGAAGGCCAAGTAGTTAAGATTTTCACATACAGTGTTTTGTGGCTAGATACAAAATTGCAATATTTACTACAGTCTAAATATAAATACAATTGATCTCACCATTATGGGGAACTAGATGTCCTTCTTGTACAGCTGATATGGGTGGAAATCTTTAAAGTAGGTCTCTCTTTCTTCTTATGGTTCTTTATGTATAGACTAGACTTGAACTGTGCTGCTCTTCAAACTGAGGTCCATCCTCTTCAAACACCTGACCACACTAACAGTGCATTTCAGAATATACCAGGTTCAGTCCTCAACTTCTCTTGCCAGAAGATCACATAAAAGATATTTTCCTGAGACCTTAGAGAGTTGCTGCCAATCAGAGAATGCTGTACTGAACAAGTGGTCTCCCATGATTTAAGGCTTATGTCCTTGGAACCTAGATATGAATACATGAGCTAGCTTTCAGTTGATGTAGTGAGAGTAATGGGGGGAGGGGCAGAAGGTTACTTCTTTTTTAGATCTTACAGAAGGAGGTATCCAGTGCCTCCTTCCCCAAAAAAACAACAACATATCAGGGTGGTGATCTGAGAGTGCACCTAGTTTCATTCTGGCTGCTTTTTAGTACCAAAGAAGGAAGGAACAACCTTACAGTGAGGATAGGTAGGGAAAGGTTATTTAAAAATATTAAAACAAAAGTTTAGATGTTTTTTAAGTGTTAGGAAACCCTGATGAGAATCCTAGACAGACAAGAATCTTCACAGATTGGGACTTTTTCTGTACAAAATTCATACATGGTCATTTTGCATTTTCTACATAGGATAGGTGTACATTTTGTACAAAGTTCCAGTTATTCAAGCTTGAAAACTGTGCAGTTTTTGAAGTCTTCCTCACAGCATGAAGAAAATTGAAAGAGGCCATCCTTTCCCCCTTCATATTAAAGAGAAGCTGGAACTAGCTGAGGTACAGACTTACAACCAACTAGTGGCTATGGAGGCAAAGCTGCATCTCACAGCCTGCTTCTGTTGATGCTTACTGGGAGAACCAGCTTGGCAAAGGGACCAGCCTCCACTACCTCCTACAACAGGGGTAGGCAACCTTTCCCCTTTAAGGGCCAAGAGACTTCAGCTCCCAGATTCCCAGGAGCTATTGGCCAACATGGGACTATTGGCCAACATGGCTGAGGCTTCTGGGAGCTGAAGTCCCTCAGCTCTTAAAGGGGAAAGGTTGCCTACCCCTGTCCTACAAGTATGCTAGTGGGGCTTACCCCTTAGGTCGGGGTAGGCAACCTTTCCCCTTTAAGGGCCGAGGGACTTCAGCTCCCAGAATCCCAGGAGCTATTGGCCAACATGGGACTATTGGCCAACATGGCAGAGGCTTCTGGGAGCTGAAGTCCCTCGGCCCTTAAAGGGGAAAGGTTGCCTACCCCTGCCTTAGGTATGTTGAAGCATTTTGGCCTGTGTCTCTAGTCTAATCTACCACGTTAACTGACACAGCTCAGTGCTCTGAAATCTTAAGGTGTAACATTTTTTGAGCTATTTAGCATTCTTTGTCAGAGAGTTCTGGTGCCACGACAAACTACGAATCCCACGATTCCATAAAATTGAGCCATGGCTGTTAAAATGGTATCAAACTGCATTTCTGCAGTGGAGATAAGACCTATGAATTATTGATTTCATTCAACTATAAAAGAAGGGGATGCACTTCAGTTCATAATAATAATAATAATAATAATAATAATAATAATAATACCACACCCCTCTGTTAAAAACAATAGGGGCAGATTACAATGGTTAAAATTGCACCAAGGATACAGAATAAAAGCCCCAAAACCCCACCCTCCCTATAGAGTTGTAGAGGGGAAGGGCTACAGTAGTCAGGGATGAAGACTTGCCCTTTCTTTGTTTAATAAGGCAGTAGGATTTTCAGTTATTTATTTAGGAAGGAATAGAAGGATAAATTATTTATAGTGTCCTTTCAATACTATACCTTTTAATGAGGGCTGTAAATTTGCATCCAAATGATACAATCCTATGTAGCAGAATAAGCAGAAATCATTGGATGCTTAGAACTGTTGGGACAGTGTATATGTGTGAAATTAATATATAATTTGATATTGGGACCTGAATTGTGATTGTGTTTGCAATATTCATTTATAATTAGGCCCATGGAAACCAGAAAGAGATGCATCTAGCCTTGCATTTACCCTAATGTATATTCTTCTGTGTGGAGAGAATACTTATAACAAGGAGCATTCAGTCTTTTAGCCTACCATGCTCCTACAATCTATAATATTATGGATGAGGCATAGGGCCTATACAGACTGCCAGAAATAATCCATCTGTATAATTGTATCTCTGTATTATATACATAAATAATAATAATAATAATAAAATTTATTTATATCCCACCCTTTGGAAACTTACAGCCATTTATATACAGACTTACAACCATTTATATACAATGGTGTATAATTGTATCTTTGTATTTTAACATTGTTAGCCACCCTGAATTTTCTCAGAGGGGCGGGGTACAAATAAATTTTATTATTATTGTTATTATCTGGAGGCCACTTTAACTGTCCTGGCTCTGTGCTGGGGAATCGCGGGAATTGTTGTTTTTTCTGAAACATTGAGCCTTCTCTGTCAGAGAGCTTTGGTGTCACAATAAACTACGGGGGGTTGCAGACTGTCAAAAATAGTGTGAATTCAGTCCA
>JAIPUX010001880.1:98712050-98759688 GCA_020142125.1 Phrynosoma platyrhinos | reverse complement strand
TGTTTACCCATAACAATGCGTGTGAGTCCTTTGTGCCGATGCAACAACAAACTGGGAATGTGTGAGTGAGATTATTTGCATAGTCACATTGCAAAACAAAATGTGTGCATAACCCCTAACAAATCAGGTTTTTGCTTCATGCATGATGGATATGATTATCAGTGGCTTCCAATGTTTATAGTTGTGCAACATCATTCACTGGGGATGCGAGAATACAGTAATAATAATAATAATAATAATAATAATAAAAATTTATTTGTATACTGCCCAATGGTTTCTCAATCCAGGCAGTTAACAGCATAAAATACCATACAAAATATTCCCTCCCACCCTTAAAACAGTATTAAACCATTACAAATTAAAACAATCACTATTATATTAAAATCAAATACTTACAATTTCAATAACCCCATGGGATAATAGGGTTTTACATACATAGTGAGTGAGCCGGTGCCACAAGATGTCCTGGATACTATTAACCCGAGGCCGGACCATCTAATCTGGAAAGGCCTGCCGGAAGAGATCCGTCTTGACAGCTTTTTTAAAGCTATCCAAGGATGTTAGCTGATGGATCTCGTCCGGCAGGTCATTCCAGAATCTGGGGGCAAAAACAGAAAAGGCTCTCTGAGAGGTTGCCGATAATCTAGCTCTTTTTGGCTCTAAAAGTTTCCTCCCAGAAGAGCGGAGTGCGCGGGGAGGATTGTATGGGAGGAGGCGGTCTCTGATATAACTTGGGCCCAAGCCATTTAGGGCTTTAAAGGTAATAACCAACACCTTGTACTGGGCCCAGAAGCGGATAGGCAGCCAGTGGAGGGACCTCAAGACCGGAGTGATGTGGTCCCTCCTGAATGTTCCAGAAATAAGAGAAGTTTTTTTCAGAAGCGGCCTGACAGCCGCTTCTTTCAGACAAGATGGGACATATCCTTCCCTGAAGGATGCATCGATGATATCCACAAGGAGTCTCATCAATGTGTCCCCCCCCCCCGGACAGACAGCCATGATGGGCAAGGATCGAGAGGGCAGGTCGTCTTCCTCACCAAACCAAGCAGCTTGTCCACATCCTCGGTACTCACAGATTGAAGCTGATCCAGTATAACTACATCGACGGAGCTACTGGACACCACGCCTATAGACTCTGATTCAAAGGTGGCATCCAAGTCGGCTCTTATCTGAGAGATTTTATCTGCAATGTAGTTATTAAACGCGTCACAGCAGACCGTTGTCGGGTTTAGTAAGGGATTCGGCGCATAAGATATCTGCGTCGTCTCCCTCACCACCTTAAACAGCTCAGTACAAGTGAAAGAGTTCTTTCAAACTCTTGCTGTCACTTTGGGTTCCCCATAGCCTTCTAGTTGGAACAAACTAGGACATGTAGGAAAAAGAATCCCAACTACATAGGACTTTGGCTTGATGCAGGACTGTTACTACATTAATTGTAAACTGTTCTGAATTTATAATAGTATACTGTCTTAGGCAAATAGTAAATGTCAACCAATTCCACTCTCTTCATATAAAGTATTGCTTTTCTCCCACACTGTGCTCCATGGCTTTGGGGATGAAGGTGTTTTGTATCTTCCCCATAAAAAGGAGAATTTTTCATGAGTGACAGAAAGATGATCATTCAGTCAGTGAAGGTGTGCAGAGATGGTTGGGCTCATAACCCCACCCTTCTTTAGCATGAACCCATTTCCTCCCATATTCTTGGCCCATCCTTCTTCCGTAAGGTACAATGTGGGCTGTGGCTGCTCTGGTAGGAATTTTTGCCCCCACACCACCTGATTGGCAATTTTTTTAAAAAAAAATGGTAGAGACTTGTTTGCCTGTCCAGCAATGTGGTCCCTGTGGAACTGGGAAATTGGCTAGGGTGATGTCTTTAAACATTAATTTGGCCACATTAGGAGAAGAAATGGTGAATGGTTTGATGGAGAGGAAATTGTGAATGGAGATCCCTGGACTTGTGACTAAGTAGCATGGGACTCAGCTGTTGGAAAGGGAAGAACCTTTGAGGCTGTCATAGGACCATCTCCCCAATAGGTCACAGAGTTTGGGGAAGAAACTGCCATTAATTTTTTGTCCTAAACTTGGAGACTGCATGCCCATTACAAGAACAACCCCCACTTCTGCTGAATTCCACATTTGGGAGGACTTAATGGAGTTTTGGGTTAAAAAGTTCAATGAATATGGCCATGGTTTATCCCACTATGTCTTGCCTCTTTTGAGTTTAGAGTACAGCCTCATTTACCCTAGTTTGTGAAGACTGTGCAAAACTTGGCAAAAACTAGACAGATGAGGGAATCAGCCCCTCATTCCTTTCCATACATGCCTGAGAAGACATTTGCCAGTGTTTTAACACATTAAAATGAGGATCTCATTCACACTACACAATTATAGCACTATAATTACACTTTACTGCCATGGGTCTGTCTATGGAATCATGAGATGGACAGTTTAGGGAAGATCACTTAGAATTCTCAGCCAAAGTACTCCAGTGCTTCACCAAACTACAAACGTACACCCTTCAACTTGTCCCAGTTTGGCAGGGACAATCCTAATTGAGCCTCCATAGATTCATTTTTTAGCTGCTTTTAAAATGATCTGTCTCTCTCCTTTCTTCTCACTTTCCATCTTTGTCCTTAGCATATTTCAATTGCCACAAGCATATTTCAGAGTGAAAATAAAGTCTGTACTCTATTAATTCAGCAGTGGGAATGGATAGAAGGGTGGAATTTTATCCTTATCTGTAGACGCAGGCAAAAGCAAACTGCTGCAGCCTCTACTAGGTCATGTGATCTTTCACATTAATATCTTTTAACATCTTGATTACATTCTAAAGTTGCTTGGCTACACATGTACTGGTTTTGGTCCATGAAATGTTTGAGGGTATGTGAACCCCAGAACTGCATGGGATGGAATAATGTCAGCTCAAGTGGAGTGAATGGGCCCTAGATCACCAGTTACAGTGATGGGACAGATAAATTGACAGCGTAAAGTGTCTGTTGTGGCCTCTTACCAAGCTACTCTAATGGCCTCTTACCAAGCTACAGTCATTTACTTATTTTATGATTTCATATCCATCCGATGGTTAGGTAAAATAGCAGAAAACAAAACAAAAATAATGTAGAGACGCTTCCAAAACTCACATTTGAATTTTCATAATTTTGATAGCTTTGAACTGCCAGGTTTATTTTCTAATGTAGAATTAATGCAGTGATGTACAATCATTGAATAATGCTGCAAAACTCAATCCAGCTTCATAGGAAACTATACTCTCTGTGCCAGATAAGGCAAGATAAGATAAGATACTCAAAAGGAAGGACTTTAAAGATCATATTTCAAAGTTTTTAGAACCACACAAAGGTAAAATATGATATAAGGGGACAACTCTTCTCTGGATGTTATCACACGGGGGCCAGTTTCGTGGTTAAAGAGATAATAAAGTGGAAATGAAGCATCCCGAAAATAAAGCGAAAATAGTGCTAAATTGTGCAAAAGCATTTCTCACGTAATTAGAATAAAAGCGTAATTAAGTAAAAAGCAAAAAAAAGACATTTTTAACTTTCATACACAAGTGGAAAAAAACAGTACACGTACTAGCAATGGGTGTGTTTTGTGACCAGACTCCTCCTTTTCCAGGAGGGTCCTGCATTTCATTCAACCTTCTCTCATCCCCAAGAAGAAATGTCAAACTGTCCTCCATTTGGGGTCATGCCCTCCTGCACAGTCTTCCTTTGGGGTTAGGACCTCTCAAGAGAGCAGAGGAAGAGGAGGAGGAGGAGGAGGCTGGAAAAGGCAAGGCAAGCCGAAGCAAGGCAGAGCCTCCTGCCTGCGCTGCTGCTGTTCCTCTTCCAGCCAAAGCTCCCAGCACGGGGCTTGAAGAAGGAAAGAAGGAATAAAGAGAGAGAGCAGAGGAGGAGGCTAGAAAAGGCAAGGCAAGCCTTCTTTCCCCTCCTTTCCCCTCCAGCCCAAGTGCCAAACTTCTCCTCCGTCCAAACTTCCCTCTCTTGGGCTGCCTTCCATTTTCATTCTCCTTCCCTTCTCCTTCCCTTCTTCTTCTCTTGTCTGGCTGAGAGCCCCCCTTCCCCTTCTTCCCGTTCTTCCCAGACCCTGAGGGGCTGGAAGCGGCAGAGATCGGAGGAGTATGGCAATGAGGAGGAGGAGCCCCTTCCCACCGCCGCCCGGGACTCTCCCTCCCTGGACGCCCCTCCTCCTGCTCCTCCTGGACCTCCTTCAGGTCCTTAAAGGAGATTTGTCTGTGCTCATTTGCATTTCCCATTAAAGTAAATGCATAGTTACTTTAAAAGCACAAATGCATTTCCTCTAAACTCCCAAAATTAAAAAAGTCTCAGATAATACCACTTTCTGACCACTTTCTGATCAGTTTCTGTGCGACGTCATGTGAAATCGTGAGGCGCAAATTCGCTTTTTATTTGGGATTTCTGTGGAATAACCTACAGATTTCCCCTATGTGATAATGTCCTCTGATTGGTAGATAGTTGGTCTCAGCACCATTATAGCCCTGATCTTTCACCAGAATAATGGCATAAAAATCCAGTCAGGTAGAAAGGCAAACACAGGGAAGGCAGTGGGAAAATATTAGTGGGTTAGAAATGGAGGATGGCATCAGTGGACCCCACCCACTGTAGAATTCTAAATTTGAGACAGAAAAAATGTAGAATAAAAGTCTCATGTGGACAACACCCCAAATCTAACAAACAAATGGCAGTTTGCAACATACAACATGTAAGTTTTTTCCTATCTTTCACAACAAACAGTAATTGCTGCTTTTCCTTCTTTCAGACATCTTGATGAACTCTACATCAATAATCAAAGTAAACTGTTGGGGGGGGGCTTTATTTATTTGCTGACATAGTAAATGTACTGACAGATACAATGAAGAGAGGCTTAGATGAGTGAACAAAAATTGATAGCAGAAGGACAACTTAAAAATTAGGATAACATTGGGGGAGAAGTCTGATCCGGTCAGAAAAAATATTTCTGCATTTCCTTGGAAAGTTGCAAGAGTGCTATGTCATTTTGGGAAAGATAAGGAAGAAAGGAATAGCAATAGCAACTTCATTTATATACTGCTTCATAGGGTGTTATGCAGTCTCTAAGTAGTTTACAATTGTAAGCTAATTGCCCCCAAAACCCTGGGTACTCATTTTGGTGACCTCAGAAGGATGCAAGCCTAAGTCGAGCCTGAGCACTGGCTGGTATTGAACTAGCAACCTTGTGGTTTGTGAGTGAGTGACTGCAGTACAGGCATTTAACCACTGCATCACTAGGGCTCCAGGAAGGAAGGAAGGAAAGAAGGAAGTATTTTTTCACCCTCTGATGTGAAGAAGGGTGGAGCAGAGATGGGAATTGCAGAAGGCAGGTCTCCTAAAGAGGAGGAGGTCAAAAAGATATGCTCTCTCTCTCTCTCTCTTTGTGCATGTGTATGTGTTTTAAACTCTTCCTAACTTGGGGGCCAATCTCCTAAAAGTGAAATGAACACCTCTGGGTGAGGCAAAATATGACCTCAGTGTTCTAAAAAAACCAACCCAAAAATATCAAAGGCATGTGCTTTCAAAGGGCAGGAATGAACATGTCCATTGGATACTGATAATGAGTCTTAAGTGGTCTGGCCAAGGAAAAAGCCAATATATATATATATATATATATATATATATATATATATATATATATATCTTCTTTCAAATCCAGATAGGTTTACTCAACCTATCTGGAAGCTGCTCAATACTTCACATGGAGTCTGAGTCAAATTGATAGGTCTTCATTCAGTTAACTTCTTTAATAAGAAGTTAAACTCTGATTGCTTTCATCAGTGCAACCATTTACTTTTCAGCAGGCGAGGGGAGTTACAACTTCCAGTTTGCACTTTTAGAATAAGGCTCCCCCCATGGAAAAAGATCTAGGCTACCATCAGCCCTACCTGTCCAGTATGCTTTCTTAACAATTTGCGGCAACAGACAGCTTTCCTGTCAGCACATCATTGTGGTATAGCCTCTCTAGTACCTAGTTACCTATTCCTGTGCTAAGTTTCAATGCAACATTAAACTTTTCAACTCATCTTTAAATCAGAATTGAACTAGACTGAAGATGATACTTCAGTTACAGAACTATCTTCTGAAAAGTAGGACAAGTGGATACTGTAATTAGATATTACATTTAATAATCTTTGCCTTCCTGTACTCACTAATTACTAGTTTGCACATTGCACTACAAACATTTAGGCCCAGTATATATGTATGGTGACTTCCAACATGTTAGTTCCTCCCAAACAAACCATCACTATTCTTGCTTCACTCTACCCTGCAGTCATAATCTTTCCCCCCTCCTTCTCCTCCATAAGATGATGTCCCCACCACCACTTTCTGAGACCTAAATATCTAGACACTAGCATGAATATTAAGGGGACCTTAGGGTGTGTTTTGTTTTTAAAATGAAATGATTAATTTTAATTAATTACAGTTGGTCTATAGATTATAATACTGTACCTCGTTGGTCACAAGATGCCAGGCCCTCACTAACTAAGACACACAAAGCTGGAGCAGGCCTGAGAGATTACTTTCATATGTAACCTTTCTCTATAGGAAATTCTTGCTTCCTCCATATGTAAGCAGGTCATCTTCACGAGTACAATAGACAAAAGAATTTATTGCGAGAATGAAAACTGGAGAGGGTTCCTGTATCTGTGGTTAGGAATGTTTGTGTGGGAGAGGGAATTTCATCATGGGTTATTTGTTACCTGGTTCAGTGACATGCAGCCCCTGCCAAAATTCCCTCTTCTGCATAATCATTAAAGGTACAGGAAGCCTTTCCAGTTTCCACTACGGCAACCCTATGAAGGAAGAAGGAAACTTCTCTGGGGGATCATATACATTGCAATTCATTGGAAGGATTTTAGCCATAAGCAGCAGATACCATCCCTCTCTATCTATCAGATATATATTTCCCATAATAAATATTTTATTTTCATTAAAACCACACACCATACACTAGCATTACATACTGATTCCAAGCAGCTAGTTTCCATAGAAAGCCAGTAGGTGATACTGATCTAGGGCAACTCTTTAATCTTTTGTATCCTAGATTTTCAGAGTTTGTCATTGCCAACATGTCTTCTGTCTACAATTGACATGGATAACAGTAATATATATTTTTCCAAGGGAGCTCTGTAACCTTGAAATTGTACCAATGACATCCTTTTCTAAGGGCTCCACTTGAGGACCATTTAGAAACTTCATTGAGCATAAAATCAGACTGAACTATTACTGAAAAACATTGGTTTTTGGCACATCGTCACGGTTGTCCTTTATAGACTCCATTTGTTTCTAGTTGGCTTTGGGGTATAGTTCAATGCAGTGAATTTAATATCTAATTCTAATAGCTAATTTTCCTCCTCCTCCTGTCATAAGTTATTCAACAGTTCTCTGGACTGAACTAACAAAATAAATGAATATTAACGCAATGAAGGGAGATAGTAGTTATCTCATTTCTTTCATTTTCAAGAAAGAAAAGGCCCAAGAGTCTTCCTGTTCACATGCTTTGTGCTAACAGAATGAATGAACGGATGATCACAAATTTAACAGTGGTATTGGCACATTAATATTATAATTACATATTTGTACTTGTTGTTCAAAGTACTTGCTAGCAGTTCAATCACCAACACTAAGGGAGAAGGACACTTGTTTTTTAGTGCCACCAAAATGAGAAAATATAAGCATTCAGTGAATGACTGCTAGGGCTATTTTCTATAAACAGCAGTGTCAAAAGCCCATTCCTTTTTTTACTGTTTTTGAGAAATAATTGTATTTATGTTCATCTGTTTGTTCCAGTTACCCACATTTGTCCTCATTCTCAGTCGATCTCATTAAAACAATATCTCACAGCAACAAATCTGATTTGCTATGTAGCATCATGAGCCCATCCCAGTCACTAGATCAAGACTTTGTAAAGTGTTATCCTGGAGCCACTTTTCAAAATCAGAAGTGGACTTCTGTTTACTTCCATTATTTTGGCATTATTGAGGCCTCATGACTCTCTATAGTTGCTTCCCCTACATTGCATGATCCTTGGGTACAAATGATCACTGATCTAATTCATCTAAGAAGAATAAATTAGGAGAGTTAACTTGTCACTGAAGAAACCAGTAGAAAAAGTAATTCAAGAGTTTAAAGTTAGATGGCTGTCAGTGTGTGGACAACATTTAACTACCTCTTTCAAGGGATGTTGTAAAATGCTTGAACCAATACCTGGAGATGTTAATGGGCTGAATGTGGCAGACAATAATAATAATAATAATAATACATTTATTTATATCCCTCCCCTCTGAGACCAATTGGGGTGGCTTACAATGTTAAAATACAATATATCCAAACCCTATTCCCTCCCTCCCCTTAAAACAATATTAAATCATATAAGAGTTAAAACAAACAAATTAAAACAACAACCATACACTTACAGAAATGTAACCCAGGCTAGGCAGACATACCTCTTGTCAATAAAGTTGCCTATGAGATAGGGATTCAACCTATGGTGGATGAAGTAGCATTTTTTTTAAAAAAAAAAATCTTCTCTGTTTGGATCCTTAAAGATGCTCTGAGTTTTGACGTTTAAATATTAGCCATGGCTAGATGCACCTTTCCATATTTTCTTACAACTACTAAAGTCATAAGTTATTCAATGGTTTTCTGGACTGAACAAATAAAATAAATGAATGAATAGAGAAGCCAGTTTTCTAAGGATGGTGACTCCAAGGGCCATAGGATTTTTCCAGTTTCCATTCCATAGGCAAGGAAAATCTAACTCTTGGGAACAGAAATCCTCCTTCAGATGTCTGCTTGTGGTTGCCCATCATGGGTCTTTTACTATTGGAACTCTGATTAGAAAGGCAGGGAGGAGGTTTGGCAAGTCTGGGTTAGATTAATCACATTTTGCCATTGTAATGAGAAATCAGAGATAAGTACGTTTTATAGCTTATATTCAGAAAGCTATTCAGTACAGTGTGCTGAAATCTGGCAGTGTAAATAACAGTAAATAAGATTATTATAAGATTATTATGGGCATATCAGAGAAGGTATTCCATAACCAGAACATGACATGTTCCTATGTCTACGTACATCCCCCAAAATGGGAGTTGCACACCAGGACATTGAAAATGGTGCTTCACCTGAAATTTCACTTCTTTTTCACATTGGTTTGGTCTTCTTAGCCATTATTCTGCATATAGGAATAAGCCTCATTAACTACTGAATTATTTGAGGGGGTATCGTAAAGTAATAATTATCACCTGGAAGTTATGGTATATTGATGATATTTTGTCAGTGTCATCATTGGTCCCTAAGTGCTTGATGTTGAGAAAAATCAATCATTGTGTCCTTTATTTTTGTTACATGTTGTGTCAGTAGTAACTAAAGTGTAAGATGGAGAAGTACAAGGGGTATCGTAAAATAATAATTATCACCTGGAAGTTATTATGGTATATTGATGAAATTTTGTCAGTGTCATCATCACCAAGTGACTTTTTCTCTTCCCAAAAATGAAAAATCCATTGCAGGGTTGCTGATTTGACAACACAGATGATATCATTCATGAAATGGAAGAGTGGAAGGTGCAATCTGCAGATTCCTACAATAACAGTATTTTGAGAGTCAAGAAACACTAGGAAAATGTGTAAATCTGGAAGGTGACTACATAGAGATAAGTTAACAACTACAAATCAAAACAAACTTTCTGTCAAAATCTTTTAAAGGTGATAATTAAAACTTTATGATACCCCCTCATAAGAATACACAGTTACTTTTGTACAATGTTACATTTTAGATAGAATAAAAGCTACCAAGAATAAAAACTAACAAAAACTTGATAGAATAAAAGCTTCAAGAGATAGCAAAATGACTCAAGAAATGTCATTGTTCTATAACTAAAACCAATAATGCAGAAAGCTAAACAAATTGCATTTCTTTCTCTTTAGAAGCAGGGAATTATTTCTTTTTTTTCTCTTTAAATTTCTTCCCATTTTTATGTTTCAAAAGATTTGTGATGATCTCTAAAATTACTCTATGCCCAATCAAACATTCTGAATGAAGACAACATACAAGTGATTCAGTATATATAAAACTTTACTTCTCAAATGTTTGGATAGACATTATTCTTTCATCTGAGTTCAGTATTCAGAAAAATCTCTTGGATAATTTCATCCAGATTTTTTGAACAGATGCAGAACCTAGCTGATATTGTTGATGTTTTTCTTGTCACCAATATTTCTGTGCAAAATAACATAGTACTTAGAAATAATATTTTCCTGAGGCACACAGTTAAGGAAAGGCTTAATCAACAGTGATTCTAGAATGTATACAGCCAGTGTGCCACCTACTGACAGGCCAGCAAATTCAAAAACTGTTTTACATCAGAATGTACTTCATTAGAAATGTTGCTGTTTATGTACTAACATTTTCTTAAAGATAGCAAATCCTATTTAAATTCACAGCATGCTGATATGCTAATATTAAGTAAACAGGCAAAAGCAGATCAAAACTAGATATATTAAAAATATAAAGAGTTCTGCCTAATTTTAAACAATTTCCTTTCTTCTTAGTAATAACAGATTTCTATATACTACCTTCTGTTAAAAGGGAACATAGGTATTTGACAGATTCCTGGCTGCTTCACACATTCTGCATCTCCAGCCAACAGTACTTTAGTCAGTACTTTAGTCTATGATTCTAGGATTAAGTTGTTAGCTGGCCCATCAGTTGAGATATCTAGGCCATTATCGCCCATCCTTCTGATTATGGAGGTGATGATGGTCCATTTGCAACTCCCACACTATCTGCCTGGCTTTGGGGACTGGGGATTTTTCAGTCTTCCAAGTGACCTAGGCATGACCTGCCTGCCATGCCTTGGTGGCACTTGGGGTTCATTGCATGTGGAATTCATACACACACCAAAATTCAGAAAAATGCACTTTTGGTAACACCCCTTGATGAGTTAATTGAGTACAAACTACTTTTGCATTTTGAATTCAGTTTCCAGCAATTAAAGAAAACTGACAAAATGTGGGACAAATGAGAAAAGGAGAGAGAAACTGGGCAATTTTAAAAGCGGCTGAAAAAGTAGGCTGATAGAGCACTAACTGTAACTGACCCTGCCAAATATGGACAAATAATAATAATAATAATAATAATTTATATCCCGTCCCTCAGCAGAGCAATCGGGGTGGCTTACAACAATAAATTTCCATACAGAGATATTAATATAATCTAAACAGAACATAAAAATCCTGAATCCCACCTGTCCTTTAAGAAGTAAGGGTTCTTCTTATTATTCTAGGCCCGATGGTGCTGGGCCTGGTGTCTCTCCCCCAGATGACATCACATTGAGTGGAGGGAGATCTCTTCTTCTTCTAGGCCCAATGGTGCTGGGCCTGTTGTCTCTCCCCCAGATGACATCAGATGGAGTGGAGAGAGAGCTCCTCTTCTTATTCAAGGCCCAATGGTTCTGGGCCTGGTGTGTCTCCCCCAGTTGACATCAGATGGAGTGGAGGGAGGGCTCTTCTTATTCTAGGCCCTATGGTGCTGGGCCTGGTGTCTCTCCCCCAGATAACATCAGATGGAGTGGAGGGAGGGCTCTTCTTAGAGGGTATCCGTTGGCTTCAAGCCTCACCCCATCAAAAAATCTATACATTGTTTCAAAACTGGCATTCTTCTCCTTCCACTGACAACACCACCACATCCTTATCTTTCCTGTACAATCAACCTTTTATATAAGTGAAGTAATGCACATTCAGTGTGCACCAACAGGGTTCTGAAATGGCCTAAATAAATTGCTAATCCCAGTTACAGTAGAGCCATTGAAAGCAAGAAACCCAAAGGAGTAAAGTATGGATACAATAAGTTGCACGTGGAAAATGAGAAAAAGGAAGGAGAAAAGAGGAGAACAAGAGAAAGCAGTGGTGGTTAAGAGCAGAGGAAGGTTATGTGTATGAAGAAAGTCTGAAGTGAGAGAGAGAGAGAGAATCATAGGCAGGAGAAAATACTGAAAGAGCCTGAAGGAACTAAGATAGTGCCAAGAGGTCATGGCAAAGAGGTCATAGCCAGAAAAATGGTGGAGGACACACATACAAAAATAGAAGAGTGAATTAAACTGGAAGGCCCAACAGCACTAGCTGTTTACTTGGCCACCATGCCAAAAAAACTTTCATACATTCTGAGGAAGGACCACTCTTGAGAGAGCCAAACCATCCATTTACTTCTTACAGATTGAATGACTCAACTGAAAGCCCATCATGAGGATAACAGTGCAAAATTAGATATATGACACTTACTTTATCCTTTCCTAAACTATTGGCTTTCATATGTGTTGACTACAGTTCCCATCATCCTCAACCAGCATTGCCAATTTCTCTATTGGCAATGTGGAGGGAAGTGATAGTCAACATGTATAGAGGACCTTAGGTTGTTGGAAGGGTGGACTATACTAATGTTCATCCATTCATGACCCTGCTCCCTCTCCCCTACCCACCTCCTTTCTTGGGTACTGATAGCAAACTCAGTGAAAAGAGTGAAACAGTGTTGCAAACCTACAATTATTAGTTTATAAGGTAATCTAGAGTTCTTCATTGAGGTACTTGTAACTATAAATGGTTGTTTTTATGTCTGTCATCTCATAAAAAGTTATACATTGAGGACAGGAGGTCATCATAACTTTTTATTTCAGTAGGTGACAATTCTCTCACATGGTGTTGCATGTCCCACTGTCTGAGGCTAGAGAACACATGTTGACTTTTCCCCTGGCCTTTTATCCCAGATAGTCTCTTCTGACTTTTTCCCCCTTTCCCCCTTTGTGATCAGTCTCAAGTCTCAGTCTCATTTCTTTGCCAATATACTTCTCCTTTGACCCTTTGTGGGAGTCAGCAGTGTGGTCAGTGGGTTCTCCCCTCAAAACAGGAAACCTGAAGATAAACTGGCTTTTCCCTTCATCTACTCAATGTCAGAGATACAAAGGAAACAAAAACAGTATGAATTATTTCATACTAGTATCAACAATTGCTTATATCTTTATGCGCATGCGCGCACACACACACATACACACTGCTTTTGTTGAATTCATACTGCAGTTTATAAAATTCCATATACATCTGATGACTAAACACATAGCACACAAAATTAATTGCCAATATATCAAAATACCAAAGTTCCTTAACTGTTCAAACACAAAGCAGCTCTTCAAGAAGTCTTGACTCCTGTAAGAAAACTGGTAATGATCATGGAACACATAAATATCTCTCTGGATTAATTCTTCAGCAAAGACTTCTTACATACTGTGGTCACATTAAAGTTCATTAACACACCAGCCCAGCTTGTTCATGACATTGTCTTGCAGCTGTTATTTAATCTCATTCTGCACTTTAGAAAAGTAAACAGAGGAATTAGTTCACAATTCAAACCCTGGAGAGAAGCACATAGTTCTGTTTTTCATTTGATAAAATCAGTGTTCAACAAATCAGTGTTTTTAACAATTTTCTTTCACACTCCATATTTATTTATTTGCTCCATAGCACATATGTGTCATTCTTGGAACTCTAATATGCTGTAGAAAGTTCATGTCACAGTGTAAATATGCTTTCAGTTCATTCAAGTAACTTGCCATAAGTATTATATGGCTCTGTTGTGCTCTGACTGTTCACAGTACATACTGGAATAAACCAAATAATCCCATGCAACTTTGTATTCCACTGTAAATCTGTATTAATGGATAAGATTTTCTTAGATTCTTGTAAACCCTCATTGATTTTCTCTCTGATAAATTTCAGAGCAACCCTAGGCTTCCTAAATCACAGTTTGAAAACCACAGCAATAAAAGAATAAGCAAGCTCTGTTCTAGAGAAAATAATTTTGCCAAAGAAGAAAGAGGTAGAGGGGGAGGGAAAAGAGGAGGAGAACAACAACAACAGTGTGGATTTTTAATATTCTGGTAGAGGGCCAATTGAGTTACTAATATGTGCAGCCAAATATTACATGCCTTGAATGGAGAACAATTAAATCCAGAAGAGAGTTCTTCTGGAAGCATTAAGATTGGATCTACACTGCAGAATTAATGCAGTTTGACACCATTTTAACCACCTCCTTCCATATGATCCCCCCCTGTGCACTCAGGTCCTCTGGGAGGAGTATGCTACAGCCTATAAAAACTAGGCTGTCGGTGACCTCCCAGAGGGCCTTCTCTGCTACTGCTCCCAGATTATGGAACGGCCTGCCAGATGAAATCCATCTTATCACCACTCTAGATAACTTTAAGAAAACTATCAAGAGGTATCTCTTCCAGCAGGCCTTTCCAGAATGATCCTCCCAGTCCACGCTCCCTCTATGAAAATAAACTTTTATTTATTTATTTATTTATTTATTTATTTATTTATTATTAACTGCCCTGCTCAATGCTAGGGAATTTTGAGAACTGTAGTTTTGCGAGACATATAGCCTTCTGTATCAGAGAGCTCTGGTGCCACAACAAACTACAAATCCCAGGATTCCATACATTGAGCCATAGCAGTTAAAGTGGTATCAAGCTGCATTAATTCTGCAGTGTGGCAGCAGTCTTAGTAGCAAATGTGTAAGCCTCAGATGTAAAATCAGCAGAATCAGGAACATGGAGTTTAATCAGGGAAACTAGAGGAGGAGTCAATCACACCATGTGGGTGAGAAAAAGAGAGGAACATAGGCCCAATAACTACTCCATAGGAACTTATTGGGACAAAGCAGACCGGCAATTTGAGCTGACTTCCTGGCAGCATGGGGGTATGGTGATCACATGATGCACACCTGGACTCCATGCCCAATCCAGTGTTATGCTATCTGCCAAATCAGATGGCGGGCAGTGTTGGGGCATTCTTGCTGCGCAGTGACCAGAAGTCACATGCTGCAGAAGCACAGAAGAACCATGGTGGCAGCAAAAAAAGCACCTTTTTTCCAGTACAAAAAGATTGCTCCTTAATGAGGATTTTACACTTTAGTCACATCTGGCACAACCTGTTACAAAAATAATGGACACAATGAGATAATTTTCTCAACATATGCACTTAGGGACCAATGATGACACTGACGAAATTTCATCAGTATTCTATAATAACTTCTGGGTGATAATTATTACTTTACAATAACCCCTAGTAAGGCACAATATTCAGACTTCTACAATATCAGTTATTCAGAGGGTCAAGAAATGCTGAGGAAAATGTATAAATCTAGATGGTGACTACGTAGATATAAGTTAACAACTACAAATCAAAACAAACTTTTTGTCAATTTTTTTAATGGTGATAATTAAAACTTTACAACACCCCCTCATAATTACATTTTGAAAATCCAATAAAATAAAATGTATTTTCAAATTCCCTGTTGTCCGTATTAAACAAGAGAAAGAGTTCAGTTGGAAGAATGAAATACAAAAAGCCACATCTGCAGTTAACTTCCTAGACATTGAAAGAGCTAAGATATATTGATTGTTTGTCACAGCAAACATATTGAATTCCATTACTTTTCTTTTAAACCTCAAGAACCTACCTGCTGGATGACCTGAAAGAATAGAAGGAAAGTATAAGAATCCAACTGAAGATTAGTAGTAAGCTCACTTTCTGTGTTTCGCAAATGGACATACTAGTCCATATAAAAGATGAATCTTCCAAATGCTTCTTGAAGAGAAGAAATCATATCAGTTTCTGAGGCCTAAACTGATTTCTTCCACTGCATTAATCAAAGAACTCACTGGCAAGTAAATGTATGATGTGTTGTTCACTGAAAGTGTTTGAAATGTCCAAGTTCTCAAGAGTCACTTATTTTATTATTGTTTTCTGTGTAGAGGGAGGATGGAGAAAAATACCTGCAGATATCAAAATGGTAAGATATTTCTAATCATCTTTTTTATTATGCTACGGACAGATGCTGCTGGCAGATTTTCAGGGTCATCTATTAACTATAATATGCATAATCCAATAAACTGTGCTGAAACATGCATTTTTCCAGCTTCTAAAAGAGGATATATCTAAATAATAAAGAGATAGAAAGATTTTTCTTACTGATGATATAAAAGAGTGTATTGATATAATAGAACATCCAATAGATATTGCCCTGAGATTTTCATTTGTGCAAAATGTGTTTCCATTCAGAAGTTGGAATATTTTACACAAAATGCAACATTTTGTACAAAAGAACAACTTTCTGCATGAAACATGTTTTTCTTTGCAAAAAATGAATGTTTTGTTCACAAAAAAATAATGAAGTGTGAAAATTATTGAAAATATGCAAAAAAAACCCTCTCATTGTCTTGCCCAATGGGCAGAAAGCTTATGAAATTCATTCATTCTTCTAAATGAAGAAGTCATCAAGTCACTATTTATCAGTCATTTTTATGGATGAACATATATGTTAGTTTCTGCCTGTTATGTAGCTGCTAAAGATGAAAAGCCCATACGAAAAGAAGTAGTAAAAGTAATAGCAGTAGTAGTAGTAGTTATGCTAATGCTACTGAGTACCACAAAAGTGGTAGAATACAAAGCTAGACTTAAGCATTCAAAGGTGTGCCTACATGGCTGAATCTCTGATTTTTTACTTTGTCCCCAGTCATTTTTCTTTTCTTTTTACAAATAATTTCTTCATGGTGTTTTTTAATAATAATAATAATAATAATAATAATAATAATAATAATAATAATAATAATAATTTTTATTTATATCCTGCCCCTCTGCCAGGCAATCAGGGCGACGTACAGCATTTCAAAACATCAAAACAAACATCAAAACAGATAAATCAAACTCGAATCCCATCCCTCCTTCCCATACCCACCCATCCCCACAAAACAAAAAAACTAAGCAGGTTAAATGTTTTTGTTTTTGTTTTTAATTAATTTTATTTAAATATCCTATACATATACCTAAAAAAATCTTAACAATAACTAAATACAATCAAAAACAGCAATCTAAACAATACTACGAACTTCCTATCAGTTCCATTGACAACAGATACCATATTTATCCTCAATCTTACATCACGTTCTTTATTGTATTTTACTTATATGTAATTTTAGCTCTCTTCCAAAAAAAAAAAAAACCACCCAAAAATCTTCCTTGATTTCAGAAAATATGATTAAATGAGCAACGGATGTAGGGAAAACAATTGATTTAGAAAACTGGGAATATGTGAGAAGAAAAATGGAAAAATGTATTAAATCACAACACATGAAAGAAAACTACTGGAAGTAGTATATAGTATATAATAAATTCGCTATACAAAGTCTTTTACTATAATGCTTATATATTGTGTCTTTTGATTTTCTTGTCATTTCCACATAAAGTTCCATGAATTTTACTATTTTAGCGTGCTCTAGTCTGTCTTACCTTATAATAATCATCCAAAGGAGACCAATCTTGATCTACTTTTTCTAGATCCATATGATTCAATAGAGCTGTTAACTTATCCATTTCTCTCATTTCATATAATTTCAACAACTAATAGTTGGTATTTCTTTCATATAATTTCAACAACTAATAGTTGGTATTTCTTGTTTTTTTCTACCTCTGAGCAATTAACGATCTTGAAGTTGGAATCATGTTTAACAGAATTCTCCAAAATTTTCTTTGTATTATCAATTTAATATGGTTTACCATGTTTAATAAGTATATTTCAGGTTTCAATTCAAACTTGATTTCTAGAATATCTTGAATTACTTCGTGAATTTTTTTCCAATATAATTTCATCTTTGAGCATCTCTACCAAATATGAAACCAAGTACCAATATTTTGCTTGCATTTCCAACAAGTATTTGACTTTGTATTGTATATTTCTGAGCACAGTACAAGGTGTTGGTTTTAACCTTAAAAGCCCTACATGGCTTGGGGCCATCTTATCTCAGGGACCGCCTCTCCCCGTATGATCCCCCCCCCCCCCGTGCACTTTGGTCCTCTGGGAGGAACTTGCTGCAGCCCATGAAGACCAGGCTCTTGCAGACCTCCCAGAGGGCCTTTTCTGTGACCTCTGTGGAATGGCCTGCCAGATGAGATCCATCTTATTACCAATCTTGCTGCCTTTAAAATGGCAGTAAAGATGGATCTCTTCTGGCAGGCCTTCCTGGAATAACTGCCCAGCTAACTGGAGGTGATCTGCTACTTACCCCTCTTACCACCTCAACATGTTAGCCAAGGAATTGATTTTGTTATATTTTATTTGTGTTCATTCTGATTTTACTTCCATTGCAGTTTAATTCAGTTTTAAGGGGTGGGAGGGTTAGGGTGTGGGATGATGGAATGTTTTAATTGTTGTCGTTTTAACCTTGTTTTATGCTGGCCTGATTGCTGAGCAGAGGAGCGGGTTACAAATAAAAAATTATTATTATTATTATTATTATTATTATTATTATTATTATTATTATATTTTTGCAATCTTAGCTGGGGTTAAGTACCATCTCTGCTCCATCTTTCAGAAGTTTTCTTTCAGGTCTTGTGATTTGGTAAATTTTTCCATTTTCCTTCTCGCATATTCCCAGCTTTCTAAATTGATTGTTTTCCCTACATCCATTGCCCATTTAATCATATTATCTGAAATTAAGTCCCTTTCTTGTCTTCTATCCATCAATAATTTGTACAATTTACTTGTTCTTTTCTTTTCAGGTTTTGTCAGAAGATCATCCAGATCTTTTAAGTCTTCTTGAAAGTCTTTATTTTGATGTCCATCTTGAATCTTTCAGTTGTATATATAGTAGCAAATGCACTCTTGGATCTAATTGTTCCAGCTCTTCCACCTTTGAATTCCAAATTGTTTTCCTCTGATTTTTTAAGTATATCTTTATATCTCAATCATTTTTGACAGCTGTCCATCTTCCAAAGAAGGCTTCATGTGGTGATGCCCAAAGCAGAATTTTTCTGTAAATTTTCTTCTTAATTTTCTTCCATACCTTTAGTAGCACTCTTCTAATCACATGATGTTTGAACTCTTTATGTACTGCCACTTTTCCATACCATACATATGTGCCAACCAAATCGGTTATTAAATTCTTCAATATTAAATATTCTTTCATTTTCCAGTAAGATCCAATCAAATAACCAATTTAGGGCATTTGTTTGATAATATAGTTCTAAATCTGGGATGCTCCTACCTCCTTCACCTTTATCCTGTGTCATCGTTAGCCAATTAATTCTGGCTCTCTTTGCCTTCCAAATAAAGTCCCTGAGATCTTTATGGCATTCTTTAAAAAATTACTATTATGTATTATCAATATACACTGGAAAAAGAAATTCATTTTAGGAAGTACCGTCATTTTAATTGCTTCAACTCTTCCCGTCAATATCAAATTCAATTTACTCTGTTTTATCAAATCCATCTTAATTTCCTTCTATTTTGTCTAGTAATTATTGTTGAATAGGTCTGTATTCCTCTTAGTTAGCCAAATTACTAAATATTTAACTTTAGTTTTTACTGAACATTCAGTTACTTCCTGAATGAACAAGTAAAGTAACAAAGTAAGCTCCTTTCTTTTTAGTCATATTTTTTTGTCATTATGACTGTTTTCTTCTGGTTTATTTTAAATCCCAACATCTTATCGAATTCTTCTATTATTCAAAAAGTTCCTGTGATTTGTTGTTTTGGGTTTTCCAAAATAATAACCATATCATTGGCAAAAGCTTGTAATTTATATTCCTGGCTGTTAATCTTCATCCCTCTTATGCTATTTTGCCTTATTCTGTTCATTAAAACTTCTAGCACTGTTATAAATAGTAACGGTGATAATGGACATCTTTGCCTTGTTCCTTTCTCAATCTTAAACTTTTCAGTAGTCCTTCCATCTATTATCAGCTGTGCAAATTGTTCTCCATAAATCTCATTTATCCATCCACAAAATTTAGATCCCATCTCCATTTTTTGAGGAGTTTTTTTCATAAAATTCCAATTCATGTTATTGAATGCTTTTTCTGCATCAGTGAATATTAATGCCAATTTCTTGTTGTTATTTTTTCATAATATTCTATAGTGTCCATTATCAACCTGATATTGTTTTTAAGCTGTCTTAATGGCAGAAAACCTGATTGATCTTCATGGATTAAGTTGATTAATATGTTCTTAAGCCACTCTGCAAGTATCAATGCCAAAATCTTGTAATCGTTATCTAAGAGGGATGTAGGTCTATAATTATCAATTTCTCTCTCGTCTTTGCCTTCCTTTGGTATCAATGTGATATTAGCATTCTTCCAGGTATCAGGGATACCTTCCTTAACAATGCTATTCAAAGTTCATAATAGAGGAGTTTTTATCTTGTCTATAAATGTTTTATAATATGTTGCAGTGAGGCCCAGGAAATTTATCTTTTTTCAGCTTTCCGATAGCTTGAATTAACTCAATCTCTGTAATTTCTGAGTTCAACATATTTTGTTGCTCTGTTGTTAATTTGTTAATCTGTTGTTTGTCTAAATAGTGATTTGTCTCTTCATTGTCCATGGCATCAGCCTTGTATAAATTTATGTAATAGCTATGAAAAGCTTTCTGAATCTCCTCTTGTGCTTCATGGTGTTTTTTGTAAGGAAATGTGAGAATTTTGGAATGTCTTCACCTAAACAGAAACCGAACAAAATTCAGAACTAGTTTTTATTGCTTTCATTCAGATGAATGAATCAGTCAATGCAGAATGTGTCCAAGATTTCTGAGACAACTGAAAATAGCAATGACCTAGTTGCCCCTTCCTGCTCTTCAATGAATCAGTATTCTTTAACAGGAAATTTTTACATACATTCTTCTTGACACAGACACATTCTGCTGTATCACCCTAAACACACACAATCTTGTCTGGTTACAGAAACAAAGCAGGGCTGTGCCTGATTGGTAATTTGATGAGTGACTACCTGAGAATACTAAGATCTCCAGCAAGGGCTGAAAGTATTTTACCCAAAAATTCTGAAGAGATGTTTGTGGTCACCGTTGATGATACTGGGCAAAAGCCAGACTAAGTATGGGTTGCTTCCTGTGTTTCAGCAGAAATGGCCAAAGTATGAGTCGACTTCCTATATATTAGCAGAAATGACCCTAGGTGGACATTTCCTCATGCTAATTGAATATCTTAGAACTCAACTGGCATTCTCATTTTATGTATCATACATATTCTATATTGAGTTGCCTTTTTTTTAACAAAAAATTACTTGTGCAGAAATGTATGTGTTTTGTGTGTGGTGATTCCCCCCCCTCCCAGATTCCCCTTTGTTAAAATATAAAAATGAAATATATACAATTTTGCTCTCTATCTCTCTAGCGTTACAATCCTGAGATATCCACAGATTTCACGTGTAGCATGAACTTTATTTATTATCAATCTTGAGTTTCAAAAGGGGTACTGAGCAAATAACTTTTTCATCCCTTTCTGGAACAGTGTTTGTGTGTTTAGAGTATTTATACCCTGCCTTTCAGTCACAAAGAATCTCAGATGGCTTACAAATAATTAATTTCACAATTATTCCCTGCCCGTAGGCTTACAATCTATATAAGATGTGACCCATAAGGAAAATGGAATGGCAGTCAGTGTCAGATCCTGCTGGTTCTGTCATGAATAGAATATGTTGTTTAGAATATTGAGGATGATGGTTTTGTTAGTTTTCATGCTGAAGGAATCATAGACTGGTATGAGATGGCCAGATCAACTATAAGGGAGAATGGGCTGACATAGTTTCATCCCCAAGGTCTTGGAAGGGGGTTTGTCTGTGATAGCCAGAAAATGGTGTGAATGAGGATTTTTTTCCCCCTTTTGCTTACTGAGCTTGTAGGCTGGTAGTTCTTTGATATATGAATGGGGGGGGGGGGTAAACAGGTGATGGTAGGACTGTTAGAAATAGTTGCTGGGAATATAGTTTTGCGCACCAATTTGTAGGGGAGGAGTTTTGATATTTTAGTGTTTTAATATGTTGTTGGGGCCGGGTTTGGGCAGTTCCAACTCAATCACTTAACTGGGCACTTCAGTCCTTGTGTATTCAATAAAGTTCTTTTGTTTTCTCTCATCACAAAAAAACTGGCTGTTGAACTCCTTGGTTTTGACAGTCAGAGATGGGATTAAGTGGACAGATGCTGATTGCAATGGCAGTTGGGATATGGAAAGAAGGGCACTAGGCACTAAGCCAAGGTATGATGGAACCACACCTAGTTGCTCTTCTCTCTCTAACAGGCCTCTTCTGACATGTTTCTTCAGTATGTGCCTATGGTATGATCTAAGAGCCTATAAGATGAATTCCAAACATGAAGCAAAGCTTCTGAAATTCACCTCTTCAAAAGAAGCATTCTTTAGGCCTAAGCAGACTGCCAGAAATAGTGCACATTAAATTGAGGCACTGCCCTGGCTCAGTGCTAGGGAATCATGGGAACTGTATTTTTTTTCTGGGACATTGAGCCTTCTCTGAGAGAGAGCTCTGGTGCCACAATAAATTACAGTTCCCATGATTCTCTAGCACTGAGCCAGGGCAGTGCCTTAATTTAATGTGCACTATTTCTGGCAGTCTGCTTAGGCCCTTTGATATCCAGAATACTGCTTCAAAATCTGCATTAACTTTCATGCACAGCTTGATAGGGTAGTGATCATCATCATCATCATCATTATCTTGCTTGGAGTTAGTTATGGGGTGGCCTGGCTGAGTGTCTGTTAAAAATGTACATTGCTAATGGTAACAACCACCACCGCCACCTCACCTTTACTCAAAACTGGGACTTAAACCAGTTTACAATTTAAACTAAAGTCAATGTTAAAATAGGATTAAATTAATCACAATATATTAATGATTTAAAGCCTACAGATAAAAGGGGTTTTAAAAAACATATAAAGAACAGTTCAATTAAAAACAATATGGCACCCTTTGAAACTACTTCTGTAAAAGCATAAATTCTAAAAAAGCTTTTAGAAGTTACCCACCTATTCTTTAAACCATGCCCAATCTACCACCTAAGATGTTTCTTTTAGTTTGGTTCATGCAATATCTAGTCTTTGGTCCAAAACACACTGTAGAAATAATCCAGTTTGTGAGCACTTTAACTTCCCTGGCTCAATGCTAGAGAATTCTGGGAACTATAGTTTTGTGAGACATTTAGACTTCTCTGTCAAAGAGCTATGGTACCACAATAAACTACAATTCCCAGGATTCCCTAGCACTCACACTGGATTATTTCTACAGTGTGTTTTGGACCTTAGTTTCAGTGGAGTGGGTGAAATAATTTGATTTGTCTTTTGCAATGATCTTTTTTCCATCTCAAGAAACAAAATCCTTTCTTTAATTGTGCAAACAACAAACAAAAATTATTCATTTTTTGATTCATTTGAGGATGGTTCCTCACAATAAGACACAAATAACATGAGTGATTACAATGTGCTTTTATTTTGGTTCAAACAAAGCAAATTTCCTTTATATCTATATATCTATATATGTAGATATTCATTTTCAAAACACTCTTCAAGATGTTTTATATATTAGAAGTGTTTTCTTATCCTAATTAACACTGCTGCATTTTTCATAGTGGAAGAAGGTGAAACGAACACATCAACCTTTGTTCCCTGTGAATTTAGATCTTGACACAGCCTTTCATTGCAAGGAGAGAAAACTGTTCCATGTCACAGGCCAGTCATTACACCTTCTCATGAACCCTTGCACATAAAATGTACAATACATAAAATATAAACTGAGTCATTGTTAACTAGACATTAATGAATGGTATTTCAAAAGGTTAAATATAAATATGGATAATTATAGCTTTCTGGAAGCAAGAAATTATTGGCTGCTTTCCTACTTATACAGCATAGATCCAAAACAACAGTCTAAAACAGAAGTATATATTTTTCTTTGGCAATCAAAATAGGACCTGGAGAGCTGCAATTATAGGAGACAGTTACAATTTCTCTGAATATACCGTATATTGCTCTTAGTGCCCTCAGCTTGGATTATGCTTTCTCCTGCAATTAAGCCATGAGGTATGTAGGGAAAATAAGTAATCCACACTTTAATTGAAATCAAGAATCCATTATCCTGAAAAATAGAGTTATTTGGTGCCAATGAGTGGGGCAATGCAGGATGAGATGACCAGCCCCTTTCCTCATTGAGTGATGGTGCAACAAAAGAGTTGTGGCAGGAGCCTGCAAAGGTCCTTCTTCTGCTCCTTGTATCACCATCACATGCTGGCAGGAGGGGATTGGCCACATCATTCTGCATCACCCTGCTTACCAGCACCACTGACTTCCTTGGGATGGCTCACTGACTTTTCAGTGTGTTTCAGGAGCATTCAGAGCTGTGGCAACAGTACCACAAGTACAAATGTGAATGGAAGCATTTACAAGGTTGTAAGTCTAGCTTTGGCTGCACTGCAGAAATAATGCAGTTTGACACTGCTTTAATTGCCATGATTCCATGCTACGGAGTTCTAGGATTTGTAGTTTCATGAGATATTTAGCCACCCCAGGATTCCATGGCATTGAGCTATGGCACTTAAAGTGGTGTCAAACTGCTTTAATTCTGCAGTGTGGCTACACTCAGCCTTCTCCAGCCTTCTCCTTCCTTCCTTCCTTCCTTCCTTCCTTCCTTCCTTCCTTCCTTACTTACTTACTTCCTCTCCCTTTTTTCATTTTTCCTCTTTTTCTATACATGTCTTGGTGCCCAGAAATATTTCCTGTTGGTTTTGGTTTTCTCATTTCCTCTGTCCCATCTCTCCCACATAGGGCTTTTGCAGACTGGCCCAAAGGGCTGGCTGGGGGCCAGCAGCGCAGCATCAGAATGCCCTTCCAGCACAATGTTTAAACATGATGTGCTGAAAGGGTGCGTGCTGGTTCTTAGAGTGGCCTTTTGCTGCCCGTAAAAGGAGCTGCATTTTTCTGTTCTTTTAGGGGCGGCAAAAGGAAGAATTGGGTTGTGGCACGGGGTTGCCTCAGCCCTGATCCTCTGCTTCCTGGATAGGATCTCTGCTGCCCCAAATGGGCCGTATCCATTGACCCTTACTCACAAATCTACAGTTCTATCTATGCTCTCTTTGCCATCCAGCTCACTACAGTCCCTAACTGACTAGTGGTCCCACATCAAACAAAGGAGTATGATTGATAAAGATTATAATCTTGAGCAAACCCATTAAATTAAATTTTATATGGTGAGTCAACATATAGTTGAATCCCATTGATTCTGCTGGTCTGCTTTACTTGGAATTAGCCAATCTCATTCAGGCCTGTGAGTGATTTAAAAATGCAAAATGAAACAATGAATATTGGACCTAATACTTTGGATCAGACCTTTTTATCATATGTGGCAAATCATGATATAGCATTTTCCCCACTAGGGCATTTTGAAATATGAATAAAAAGAATTTAAAAAATATAGATTCTTTATCACAATCTGCATTTTGTAAATATACAAATCCATAGCTACATTGCAGAAATATAATGAAACTGTTTAGTGAATTGTTTAGTGAAGAGGGTACTGATGATCATCTGATGCTTCCAATGTGTATCAAGTGATCATGATAAGCACCAGGCACTTCTCATGTTCCTTGAATACTTCCGATACACATCCTGTTGTACTCTGGCACTTCCTAGCTGGTGTTCAGGAGTGCTTTGGAATCATGACATGTCAGTTCCTCCATCAGCTACCATTAAGCAATGGACACTCATATATTGATAGATCACAGCAACCTCTAAGCGAACATGGATATGACAAAACTACTCAGTTCTGTTCCTACTCATTTACAGAGGCATACATCTCCTGCTGAATTCCAGCCATGATTTTAATTCAAAATTTAAAACTCTAAAAGGTTTAGGATCATATAGCAAAGCTCACTTTCTCCAAAACAAACCTAACCAAGATCTTCCTCTTCCTTCAGAGGTTAGCACATTATGACCCATGGCAGAGTATTTTCAGTAATGACCAGTGGCCACCTAACCTTGAAACATGCTTCCCAGACATGTTATTGACTGATGCTGAACTTGGTGGGTTTTAAGCAGAATATAAAGGCCCTTTTATTTTGCTCATACCTTTTAATTTATTAATGCTGATGAATTATTTCATCTGGCTTTCTTATATTTCATTTGTGTGTATTGTATGATTCTTATTTTAATGCTGCTTTATCCTATTTCAGTCTCAGAATGACTGTTATTTGAAAAGCAGGGTATGAACTCCCTAAATAAATAAATGCACATAAGAGGATCATCTTAACAGATGGTTATGAATTTAACCATACCTCTAGAGTATTTATAGCCATAAATTATACTTGTGATTCTCATCCATCTCACATGTTCTCCCTCTTTTCTGTTGAGCTGGAGTGGGGGGGAATATACATATAGCTTCAACTAAATCATTGTTTGCAGTTCATTTGCATTCATTTCAACATTTTTATTCATTTTTACACATGCACACACACACACTTTGGTCAGGGAGAGAAAATAACAACTGACTTTTTTAAAATAATTCAGAATGCTGAACTTAAAATGACAGCATATATACTCATCTATAAATCTAAAAATTTATGCCCAAAAATTGATCCCCAAATCCCAAGTCAACTTTACAGGTCACTATGGTAATGTGATAGCAGCTCTATCAGATTTCCCCATGCACTTTCTTTCTATCTTGAGCCAAGCAGAAAGAGTCCTAGATGATTGATAGATAATACTATTTGTTGAAAAGTCCCTCTCCTGCCCATTCACCTGGCTGAAATGAAAGTTGAAATACTGAAACAAAAAGCCTCAATGAGAGTCCCTCTTGCCACACACACATACACACACTGAAGAAGCCTCCAAGTTTTACCCTTCACCTATCCACTGGTCAAGGCAAAATCCATAATTCTGGCCCCAAAGCCTGCCCTTGACTTATACATGAGGTTGACTTATAGTCAAGTATATACAGTAAATCTAAATCATTTCAAGCAATAGCATTGCTTTAAAATGCTTGCTGAAAAATATAGGTCTTGGTTATCCACCATAGCTGGACAATCACTGAAGAGTTTCAGGTCAGAAGCATTCCATTAATCTTCAGTATGATGATATAGGTTAAATCTTACCCAGGCTTAGCTTCAGAAACTGTTCTTAATATAAGGTCATGCAAAAAAAAAAAAAATAATGTCAGGATTCTGGGAATGTGCCCTGTGACCACACATGCCTTGCCATCAATTAATCAAATTCCCTCCTGTTTTTTTGCTTCCCCATTCAAAGATCATGGAATTGAGCAGCTTATTTGCTGAAAAGTAGATGAACGCTATTTTTAGTAGAAACTCACCAGAGATTCTCACAGCTGTAATCCCAAATGCTCTAAACCACTTTTATTATTTTCCCTCCTAGAATGCTATTCAGATTATTGGGTGTATAGAAAGGTAGCAGTTCTCACTGGCAACCAGATTTTAACAGGTGGCTGTTATTGGTTCCCAAAATTCATCATAAAAGTAGACATATTGGTAGAGATAAAATAGTGGCCACTAAATGATTGAAGCTACAACAAGCTCTGATGAGTTCCAGCTGGATATGGGAAGATTTAATTTCACCTTTTGTTTCATCCCCCTTTCCTTTTCTGGTCAATTTTTAAAACTGTCTGGCCCATCCCTGAAAAATACAGAAGGCAGTACTGTGGGTATCTGCCCACAATTACTCAAAAAGGAGGCTTCTGCTCATATCTTCTCTTTGTCATGAAGTTAGTTGGTTCATCTTGGACACACAGTCATTAAGAAGATAAAATGGGGGAGAGCACAATTTGCTCTATCCAGAGTTCCTTTGAAATGAAAGATGGTTTTTAAAAAAGTAACTGGTCCCCACAGTCACTCATCCTGATTAGACTAATGGACCTCCACATGGCTTCCAATATTCCACAGAAAAAAACCAGGACACATGTGGCCAAGCGTGGTCAAAATAATGAAAGTTATTAATGAAAAAGAACATACAAGCTAAGAGAGGCAGGAGCAATTTGCTTTGCCTAAACCTACTCGAAAGGGCAGGATTCTATCTTTCTTCTCCCTTTCTCCTCTCCTGACATAGAAGCTTATCACATGCCCTAAAGAGGCAGTTTACCTCTTCTGGCTTCATTACTTGATCAGGGGTACAGTCGGATGTTATCAGACATAATTCGCTGCCAATTCTACCACACTGCCACTAGCCGAATGCAGTTCTGGTCCAAGGACCACTCAGTCAGCCAATTTCTCAATTGATAAATGTGGCAAATAAACTTCCATTTCTGAAAAAGTGCAGCTTCAAGCACGGCTACATTTGGCTGGCAACATCATGGCTGAATTGGCAGCGAACTATGACTGATAACATCCAGCTGTATCCCCGATCAAGAATTGAAACCAGAAGAGATAAAATGCCTCTTTAAGGCATGCAATAAGCTCCTTAATCAAGTGCAAAATACTTTTGCACTTTGAACTCAGTTTGCAGCAACTGAAGCAAGTAGAGGAACAAAGGGGAAAATTGGGAAGTGGAGATAGAAACTGGGGTGTTTATAAACAGTTTAAAACATGGGATGGTAAAGATTAGTCAGGGCTGTACCTGCTAAATTAGATCAGTGGGAGGCTATATCTCCATTGGTTAAAAAGAGAGAAATGAATAGGATTTCCCGTACATTTCATTTTATATATCCTGTGGATTTCCCACAATACAATCAAAATAGTTAAAGATTTCCCATACCTTGGATCAAACATTGATCAGAATATAAAATGCAACCAAGAAATCAGAAAAAGACTAGGGATGAGAAAGGTAACTATGAAAGAACTAAACAAGATCCTAAAGTGTAAAGCTATACAACTGGGCATTAAAGTCATAATGGTCCAAGCCATAGTATTTCACGTAACCATGCATAGATGTGAAAGGCAGAGAGTGAAGAAAGTGGACAGAAAGAAATCTGAGATGTGGTGCTGGAGAAGAGTGCTGAGGACACCATGGAAGGTCAAAATGACAAACAAATGGGTCCTAGAACATATCAAGCCTGAACTGTCCCTGGAAGCCAAAACTGAGGTTTTAACATGAATTGAATTTCTTGTCCAGAGCAGTAATGGGGAAACATGTAGCCTTTGGTTTATATCTGAACTTCATCTTCTAACATCCTTCACCTTTGGCTAAAATTGGTTTGGTGACAGAAATTTCAAAGAATATTTTTCTCCCTTTGACTGCTCACTATATAGACCTGCAAAGCTCTGATTCAGATTGGATTAATGTTACTGCAAACAGAAATGCTAAAAAGCATGTTTCAGTAAGTGAAGCCATGTGTGTGCTATAATGCAGCTCTTGTTCACTGCCATGCACTATAACTACCAGCTTCTGTTGCTTTTCACATATCGTTACCCCTCAGTAATTCTCCAAAGCATTTATGGCATTAGAAATGATCCAGTAATATCACAACATAGTGCTATAGTACACTGTTTCTAAGATGAATAGATGGCTCTTGGCTGGTTAATAACTGTGGCAAATAAAATTATTTCCCATGTTTTCCTGGTAAGAATTTGCCAAAGGGCATAGTAGTTTAGATCTATAATAGAGACATGTTTTGTGGTCTGGAGAGGTTGCTTTCATCTATAGTCTTTTGTAGATATTCTGCTAATTTTACTTCATTTCACTTCAGAAACAGTAGATGACACCAGTTGGCACCAAGTACAGTTTACAAACTAAATATTAAATGACAAAGGGTTCCTAAAATTCTAGAATGTAAAGTTTTTGAATCTTCTTTAAAGTTCTAGAATCATGAAAAGTAACCACCAGGGGTTCCGATCTTAGATTAAGAGTTTCTACTGGGTTATTCTTCAGATTATGATAAATCAAGAATCTAAGGCTAATTTGGGCATATTCAACAGTTTTAAAAATTGTAGTGCAGTTTCTTTGAAGGAGACAGAATCTTCATGTCTCTGAAGATTTATTTCAGTCTATGTATATTCAATTATAATGTCAAACATTACAGGGAAAGGTATTTATATAATCACTCATTACAGGACATGGAACAGCTTACAACACAAAACCCATCAGCAATTAGGATTCAAAGGGACCCAGGCAGTATGTCTTCAGAAACTGATTTCTTTCCAAGCACTCCCTGTAGGCAGAGAAATTAGAATGGAGATGGGGAGAAGGAATGGAATCCTATTTCTCACTGCTGTAGCTAATCCAGTCCCACTTCTTTGAGAAATCTGACAATTCTCCATGTTTCCCACCAAATATTGTCACTCCCTCTCCCACCACTTTTCATGACTACAACTACAGCACAGACCTATAGCAGTTTGGTATCATTTTAACTTGAATGGCTCTATATTTAGTATGGCAAGGTCCTCAAATTTTCTGCTAAATTTTCTGCTAGGGGGCCCTGACCTGGGCAGAGGTTCCTCCTCCCACCACTCAAGGGAGTTGGCATGCATTTTTTTTTCTTTCCCCTTTTCCTCCCTCTATTCCTCTTTCCTCCCCTCCTGGTTTCAATGGTGGCTGTTCCATTGGGAAAGGGGCAGCACTTTTTCGACTTTGGGGCAGTCGAAAATGTAAATATATTTGAAATATATTCAAGGGGATTATTCACACTGCTGATGAAGCAGATCTTTAAAAAAATCTCAGGGGGAGTTTTTTGGCACACACACACACCGCCCCAAACAAACATAATCAGCTGCATTCAGGATGATTGTGAACAACAGAGATTCAATCCTGATACATCCTTGGGTATTTTCACCATGTGAATTTGTTGTTAACTGCCCTCTAGTTGATCTCAACTCATGGCGACCCTATAGATGAGACATCTCCAAGACCCTCTGTCCTCCGCTGCTCTACTTAATTCCTGCAATCCCATATCTGTGACCTCCTTAATTGAGTCCATCCATCAAGTATGTGGCCTTCCTCTCTTCCTACCTACTTCCACCTTTCCCAGAATTATTGTCATTTTCAAAGAATCCCCTCTTCTCCCTTCTCATAATGTGTCCAAAGTACAACAGCCTCAGTTTGGTCATCTTGGCTTCTAGGGAGATTTCAGGCTAGATCTGCTCTAGGACCCACTTGTTTGTCCTTTGGGCTGTTCATGGGATCCTCCAGCACCACCTCTCAAATGCGTTGATTTTCTTCCTATCATCTTTTTTAACTGTCCAGCTCTCACATTCATACATGGTAATAGGGTATACAATGGCTTTTGTGATTATAACTTTTCTTCTGAGTTGTATCTCTTTGTATTTTAGAATCTTGTCTAGTTCTTTCATAGTCACCCTCCCCAATCTTAATCCTCTTCTGATTTCCTGACTGCAGTCCCCATTTCTATCAATTTTTGATCTCAGATATGGGAATTCTTTTACTATTTCTATTTCTTCATTTTTAGGTTGAAATTGTGAAGGTCCTTGGTGGTCATTATTTTTGTTTTCTTTATGTTCAGCATTAAGCCTGCCTTAGCAATTTCTTCCTTGATCTTCCTTAGGAGGTGTTCCAGATCTGTGAGGTTTTCTGCTAGTATTATGATGTCATCTTAGATTGTTGATACTCCTTTCTCCTATTTTCACTCCTCCTTCTTCTGTGTCAAAGCCTACTTTTCTTATTCATTGTTCTGTATACAAGTTGAACAGTTAGTGTGAAAGGATATAGCCTTACCTTACCCCTTTGCCAATTGGGAACCATTCTGAGAATAGGGTCTCAGAATTTAGAGAATCATCTGATCTCAGTTTGGGAGGGTGAAAAAATGAGGGTGTATTTGCAAATGGAGTGCACTTGCCTTTTTCTTCCACAGAAGCTCACAGAAGCTGAATCAATTGTCTGAATAATCTCCCTCCCTCCTCCCCTTCCCTCTGGTACGAAGGAGCAGCAACAGCCCTTACCAGGACTTAACAGCTGCTAGTCATAGGAGTTTTTTTGTAAAGAGCACAAGAACAAGAAAATAGCTTTCAGTGCCTCATTAAAAAAAAAAAAAAAAGCATATGCATGAACTGTAGTTAATACCCTAAAGCAGGGGTAGGAAACCTAAAGTCCGGGGGCCGGATGCGGCCCCCTGAGGCCTTTGTACCGGCCCAAGTCTGGGCCTGCCGCCGCCACCGCCACCGCCTACCATAATGATATTGATTATTGTTGTTATTACTTGTTCTTGGGGTTTTCTTGGCAAAATCTCCACAGGGGTTTTGCCATGGCTTTCTGGAGCTGAGAGAGTATGCATGCATATGTTTTTTAATTTTTATTAATTTTTAATTTTAATATTTATTTATTTATTTATTTATTTTTGGTGCTTCGGCCCCCCCAATTGTCTGAGGGACAGCAACCCGGCCCCCAGCCCAAAAAGGTTGCCTACCCATGCCCTAAAGGCACCAGATCCCCTCTGATCATGGAAGATAGCTAAGGTAAGCTCTGGTTAGTACCTGGCTAAGAGACTATCCAAGAGATGAGAGATAGTACCTATCTGGTTAGTTCTTGGATGAGAGACCATCAATGAATACAAGGTGCTGCAGGGTAGATTTCAGAGGAAGGAGCTGTCAAAAGCACCTCTTAAGTATTCCATGCCTAAGAAAAGCATATGAAATTTGTCAGGTCACCCTAAATTGATGTGCTACTTGAAGGCACACACATACACGTACACACACACAAAACTCACTAACAGGATGCCAGCTACTGTATGCTTTCCTGGTTTCTGTTCTATATAATCTTATTAACTTTTTTTAAATTCACCTACCACATTTTCATGACAATATTTTAGTCCATCCTCCTGTATTATCTCTCCCAGTTGACTCTTTTAATTGAGCGACTTGGGTTCTTGTCTCTTTTCCACCAAAGAAATACCCCACTTATTAAAAAGCACATCTTGTCACCAGCACATGATTTGGACAGATTGTCTTAAGTTGTCACACTGGAGAGATGGTCTCGATCACTGATTTACGGCATAATGTTCTCTGAGCACAGGGAACCAATATGTTACAAAGGCCCCATTTGTCAACTGAGATGCCATTATAAATTACTAAATATGTCCAATGCAGTACAAATTCATCTTCCATAATCTCTTCCTATTGAGAGCTTAACAAGGACAGGAAATTGTATTGCTCTGAATCTGCAGAGTCCATTGTCATTTTAATTTCCAAATGACTGATTCCATTTCAAATAAATGTATTTCACTATAGTTCTTAAGTCTATCAATTAATATGGTTAATGAAATCAAAAGATTGCTACCTGTGGTAGCAGTGGAAAGGCTCAGATGACACCTTCATACTGACAATTGGGTCAAGCTGTGACCTATGCTTCTGTGAGTGAGTGTAGGTGTGTGTTACTTTAATGGGAACAGCTGCCTGGTATGCTAGGGCTGTTTCAGCTCAATAAATGTGAAAATATTTTAACTTGTTAGTACTTTATGATAACAAAAGTGACAAGCAAGGAGGATTTCATTATAGCTTGTCCATATGGAGCAGCATCTCTATCCTACTCATATCTATATTTTTTAATCAAATACACTGCCCATAAATATAAATTCAATATTATGTTTAGCTATAAAAGACTGGATATATATTAGAGCAGAGTGCTGGAATTCAAGCATCTCAATTCTACAGAATGAAGCGGGGGGAGGATTACTTTCCTCTGCTGTCCAGCATCAGAGACCTTTCTCCTGCCATGACCAACAATAGAAAAAGACAACTACCAAGCTTCCTGTTGACCTTTGAGATGATGCTGCATATTTACTCACCTATGCTTTCCAGCACTAGATATAGAAAATATTTTCATTCTACAGGTGCTTTGAGCAAAAATTCTGAAACACTCGGCAAAATCCAATATTACTGCTACTTGGAGTAGATCCATTGAAATCACTGAGACTAAAAGATCCCACTCATTTCAGTATATAGTCCTGATTTGGTAGGGATAGTCCTGGTTAATCCTCTGTCTTTCCATTTTTGAGCTGCTTTTAAAATGTCCCAATTTCTCTCTTCTCTTCCCACTTTTCTCTTGTCCTCAGATTATTTCAATTGCTGCAAACTGCATTCAGCAGGAGGAAGAGGAGAGGAAGGGCTGAAACTTGCCATTTCCACTAGGGTCAGGCAAATACAAATTGTTGCAGCCTATCCTAAGATGTCTGTTCTTCCTCATTAATAACTTTTTTGTCCACCTGGCCATACTGTGAAGTTGCTTGGTGACATGTGTCCTAGTTTTCATTGATGAAATGATAGAAAATATGAAATGCACATTATTGCTGAGGAAATCCATTTAATCTCTACTTAGGGGGGAAGCAGACGGGAGCTTCCCATGCGCCGTGGGACGGAGCGCCGCTGGACCGCGGCAGCCGCACCGCGGCGCACCGTCGGCGACCCTGGAAGGAGCGCTAAATCAGCGCTCCTTCCTCAAGACAGCGAAAGTGCGCACTAAAAGCGGCAGGCGCACTTTCGCTGTCTTTTCCGCCACGGCGCATGTGGTCGCTGCGGCGTGAGGTCATCCCCAATGCGCCGGTCGTGCGGACGGCCGGCGCATCTGGGGGCGACCTCGGAGAGAGGAAGGGGCGCCGCTCGTGCGGCTGCCCCTCCTCTTCTCTGCCCAGAAGATGACTTTATTAGTCGTCTGCTTAGGGCCTTACTGTGCAGATTGCAACTAAACTCAGAGAGAACATCTACATTCATGATGAGAGACAGATACATCAGCATCTTTGCTTATCAAAGCACCCCACAATTTTGACTCTGTGCATCTTGGATTCATCTTGTAGCACAGTGTCACTATGTCATATTCAAGAAAAAACCCCAGGAGCAGTAACATTCTTTCACAATCCTAATAAAAACATTGGCTCATCAATTAATTGAATTTTAACCTTTAGCTTTCAAGGAGAAATGCAAAGAATCTTGCAAAGAATTATTGTTATGTAAACTGTCAGGATGAAGCAGAAAGGCCTAGCAAACTGAAAATATACATCTATGATTACTTTCATTAAATTATCTTCTCATTCTTTTTCTACTTTTTTACAGTTCTGTTACAAACAATTGTAAAACTTAAAAGTCTTATTGTCATTTCATTCCTTTCCTAAAGCACACAAGAGACTTCATCAATTATCCTGCTGCTTTAGCAGATCCTGTCACTGTCCTTGCTCTGAAAAATGTCTGATAGCTACACTCATCCACTGTTTTTAGTTGTTGTTAACTACCCTCTAATCGATCTCGACCCTATAGATAAGACACCTCCAAGACCCTCTGTCCTCCACTGCTCTGCTTAATTCCTGCAACCCCATACCCATGACCTCCTTAATAGAGTCCATCCATCTGGTATGTGGCCTTCCTCTCTTCCTACTTCCCTCCACTTTTCCCAGCATTATTGTCTTTTCTAATGAGTCTTCTCTTCTCATGACATTTGGTCATCTTGTCTTTCAAGGAGGTTTCCAGCTTCATCTGCAATAGTTCCCATTTGTTTGTCCTTTTCGCTGTCCACGAGATCCTCAACACTCTTCTCCAGCACCACATCTCAAAGGAGTTGATTTTCTTCCTATAATTTTTCTTAACTGTCCAGCTCTCACATCCATACATGGTAATAAGGAATACAATGGCTTGTATAATTCTAATGTTTGTGCTGAGTTGTATATCTTTGCATTTCAGAATCTTTTCCAGATCTTTCATAACCACCCTCCCCATTCTTGATCTTCTTCTGATTTCCTGGCTGCAGTCCTCATTTCTATCAATGTTTGATCCCAGGTATTAGATCTATTTCTATTTCTTCATTGTCTATTTCTTCATTATCTAGGTTGAACTTAGGAAGGTCCTTAGTGGTCATTATTTTTGTTTTCTATATGTTCAACATTAAGTCTGCCTTAGTACTTTCCTCTTTGATCTTCCTTTGTAGGTATCCTAGGTCTGTTAGGTTTTTGGCTATATTGTGGTGTCATCTGCATATCTTAGATTGCTGATATTCCTCCCTCCTATTTTCACTCCTCCTCCTTTGAAGCCTGCTTTTCTTATAGCGTGTTCCGCATACTGATTGAATAGATAGGGTGAAAGGAGACAGCCTTATCTGACCCCTTTGCCAGTTGTTCTGCCCTGACAATAGCCTCTTGTCCTGAGTACAGAACTTTCCTAAACTTCCTTTCCTGAACATCCACTGCTATTTGATTTAAATATCCTGGTTTAAATATTTGATTTAAATATCCTAGGAAAAGACACATCCAAAGCTAAATAAAAAGTCTTATCAAATTATGGGACAGAATTTTAGCAAACAATCTCAGTAAATCAATTCCATTGCAGGGTGCAGATTTGATTTTAAAGCAGATTAATCTCATGAGAATATGTTTTTTTATTTAGACACTGCAGATCAGTCCACTGTCTATGGAACTGAGTGAATTGGTAGCTTGCAAAAAAAAAAAAAAAAAAAAACTAGCTATAGTTCTCCTTTGTATCCTGGTAGTGCAGCTTACCAAAATTAAAATGAAATAAATTCCATAAATCTCTGAACATCATTCATTTCCCATCTATCTATCCATCTATCCATCTATCCATCTATCCATCTATCTACAGGGTGCCAGATTAAAATTTTATTTAGATGCTTAAAGATGCCTGTAATCTGGCCTGGGACCTGATTATGTCCAGATCTTCCATAATTCATAGCCTGCAGAATAGATCTCAAATTGTGAATGGTCTTTGAAGACTACACATTTTTTTAACACTTTCCTGCAGCAGGAAGAAAACTGCTGAAATTGCTTGTTGCTGCCTTCAAGAATGGACTTAGTAAAGTATTACATCCCTATCAGAAAGGCAAGAATACTATTGCTTGTTAGTGAGCACAATGTGATTCCCCATTCTATAGCTGGAAGGTCCTGGATGCTTCATTGCACAAGAGATGAAATATCCAGCCATTCACTGTACAATCTGTTGCATAAGCAACTCATCTCAAGAAGACTCTTACCTTTCAGTATAACTACAACTACTCTTTCAGATTTCAAAGTAAGGAATCCTCTTTTTCTGAAACCTGAGTTTGTTTTTTGTAGTTAAAAAAGATGGGTGTTACACAACAGACTGCTTCATTTGTGGTGGGAATCGAACAATTGAGGGTAGACCTATTAAAATAAATATTGCTGAAAGCTGTACTGATTCACTGGGGTAATTACCTGTTTTACTGATATATTTATGATGTAATTTTTTCTATATATTTTTGTGGCCTAAGACTACACAATAAAACTGATTGAGAAAGCCATGTAAAAGACCCAATTCTTTTTTAAAAGGGAATGTTGGAGAGGAAATGGGATAAAGTAGGAAAAAACACCACTGGTGTTCATGGAGAAAACCCATATTATATCTAGTTCCTGAGAGCATGTGGACAGGAGCAGCTGCAGTCCAGAGACTGTGAACAGTAAAGACAGACTACCTTATACCCTACCAATACACCTGTTTATAGACTGCTCATACCACTTGGAGAAGAGGCAAACCCATTGGGTCAGACTGGACTAGACATTTTAGGATCAAGTTGCCCTTTTCCCTGAAAAGACTGATGAAAAAAATGTTCCAAAGAATACAGATTATTCTTAGAAACAGTCTTTGAGTGTTTATTTATTAATGATCCACTGCTTCTTTATCTTTAGATTCTGCATATGCTCAACCCAAGTAAACATATGGCTCCATATTTGTAATTCAGTAAGTAATTTGTTTTCCAGTAAGCATAGCTTGAAAGTCAGCATGGTGTAGTGGTTTGAGTAAGTAAGGGGGGTTGCAGACTGCCAGAAATAGTGCAAATTGAGTCCTCTTTTAGGGTTAGGGTTAGGGAATCATGGGAACTGTATTTTATTGTGGCACCAGAGCTCTCTGACAGAGAAGGCTCAATGTCTCAGGAAAAAAAAAACAATTCCCATGATTCCCTAGCACTAACCCTAACCCTAAAAGTGGACTCAATTTGCACTATTTCTGGCAGTCTGCAACCCCCCTAAGTTGAGTAAGTAACATAAGTAAGTTCCTTGCTTCGCCATGGAAATCTACTGGGTGATGTTGCATAAGTCACACTCTCTCAGCCTCAAAGGAAGGAAAGGGTAAACACCTCTTAATAAATTTTGCCAAGAAAACCTATGACAGGTTCACTTTAGGATTGCCATCATTCACAAATTACTTGAATTATTTGAAGGCACATACAGATTACTCGAATACACAAACCTAGAAAGTATAATTTGCAGTGAAGCCTTTGAGAAACAATTACTGGTACACACAAATAGTACAATGAAGTCTAAGACTGGATGAAGTATACATATTTTGATACCAACGTCTGTGTGTAAAGTTCACATCCTGGATTCTTCCCTATGTATTGAAAGAACAAGTGGGGGAAGTTTAGGGATCAGCATGGTCTAATCCAGTGGTTCCCAGACTTTGGTCCTCCAGTCAGAAATTCTGGGAGCTGAAGTTCAAAAACATCAGGATGATCAAAGATTGTCCTGTCCCACCCCTCCCACCACAACGATGCACCATGAACATGGCAACAGAGCTCACTGTTATTGGAAGCCTGTCCTCATCATAGTGGAGTTCTATAAGTACATTCCACATAGATGGTTATAGCAGCATTTCAGACCTTCTCCATCAATATTGCATCCCCATCTTTCATTTCTCATCTCAGTTGGGGGAAAAAAAAACAATGTTTAAAGAGGAGCTGGATGAATGAATCACATCTACACTGTATCTGTTGGTGACGTATTTGTGTACACACATGCACGCACACACACACACACACATAATGTACTGGATGAGTAAGACATAAATGAACTAAACTCCATGGGGCTGCTTACTGACAGTTCCCAGCTTACTGACAGTTCTCTTATGATATTCAGCCCAGCATTAGGAAGGATATTATAGAACAAGGTGAAAATAGCCCCAGAAGATTGTTTTGATATTTGGAGTAATTCAAAAGACAAGAAATTATTTTTAATACACATATTAACATACAATACAGAAGGTCCCATTCCACTAAGTTGAGTAAGACCATGGGGGGTTGCAGACTGTCAAAAATAGTGTGAATTCAGTCCACTTTTAGGGTTAGGGTTAGTGCTAGGGAATCATGGGAATTGTTATTTTTCTGAGACATTGAACCTTCTTTGTCAGAGAACTCTAGTGCCACAATAAAATTCAGTTCCCATGATTCCCTAACCTTAACCCTAACCCTAAAAGTGGACTGAATTCACACTATTTTTGACAGTCTGCAACCCCCCCATATCTCTTATCTACTTCCTGCCGTGTTGCCAACCAGCTTCTCTATCCATTATCCCGGGATTGTCCTACATCTCATCACTGTTTTGTTAATCTACCAAAATTACCCTTTCTGTCAGTTCCATGGGAAGCACCTAAACTCTTTGTACATGTAGGCATGTTGTAACATGTAGGCATGTTAAGTACCCCTTGAGGTTAGGCTATCATATATAAATATCAACTCCAACTCTAGCCTTGTGTGTGCACAGAGGGCCTCTTCCACATACTACATCAGCCTCAGAAGCTTTCTGATCCACACTTTGCTTTCTGTGGATTCCTCTTCAGAAATGATAATTTTTGCCCTCTCTATAGCACTAATTCTTCACTATCTGATTTCCATATCTTTGGTACATCAGTTAGCTCTGTATGGTGTTTCTGTTTGAATTGCTATTGTGTGTTTAGTTGCACTCTTACAGATTTAAAAATAAAAACCTTCATTATTCATTAAATATGGAGTACTCCTGCAGTTAGTACTGGTATACATAGGAGAAAATGATCCTCAGGTTATCCAACATCCCGCAGGCCTCCTTGAGTTAAGCAATTCCCCCAACATTTAAGGAAATTCTGACACATTTGGTGGGGGCACCAGGTCTCCCCCACCTTTTTGGTAATATAGTGAAGGGGCTCTACCCCCCTTTTTTTTTCCATGGGACAAAATGCTTTTCATTGATGAAAATAGCCAATGTACCAGATATGAAGCACTCAATGTCCTTGAGAATGACAATGTTCTATTTTCACTTCCCTGGGACATCCTGTTTGGCATTTCTTCCAAGCTTTTGTGGACTTCCAATCTTCCTGCTCAAGTCAAAGAGAAGTAAGGAAAAGAGAGTCTTTAGCACCTTGTATTCAAGGTAATATCCACACAGAAATATTTATTAATTTGAATAGCAATGAATGTTCTCCCCTTTCATGAGGTCAAATAGTATGCAAAAGGTGGGTTGTTCTGTTCTGAGAGGGCATTCTTCCATATCAAGTAATTTGGAGATACAAAAGCCAGACAGATGAGGAGAATTTTGAGGGAGAGGAGGGGGATCTACATTCATTATCCGAATCTCATTAGTTAGGAACCTTTAATTATCTGAACTTATATCTGACAAATAGCCCTGTCTCTGTGTGGCTATGCATTAACAGCACACCAGTTTATCAAAATATAAGATCACTGAATGTTTTGGAAGCATCTGGTCACACTATTATCAATCAAGTTAGTCATGTCTATTAATTTGCAAGCTTACTTGTTCTGAAACAACATCTTTAAAATGAACGTGCTGTGGCATAAGCTTAGTCTTTGTTGGTAAGCTGCCAGAAGATTCTTCATTGTTTTTGCAGCAACAAGCTGGCACAGTGACCTCCCTGGTGTTTGTTCTGTTCACTGCACAGTCAGTGAAATTAGATGGCTTGGGACAAGAATCTTCTTGTACCAGAAGCCAATGTTACTGCAAAGAAACTCTGATAAAAGGTTAACATCCTCTAAAAGCTGTGCCCCTCAAGCTATCTGATGTGGTGAATTGGCAGTGTCTTCCCCTCAATTTACCAGGTGCTAGTACCATATTTGTGCCATAATATTAGAGAACTCACCAAAGACTGGATGGTTGCTGGACCAGCACTTGTCCACAGGCCACCACTTTTGAGTAGCACTGCTCTAATAAATAGTTTTCTCTCCCTTCCTTCTCTCTCTGGCCTGAAACAGATGGGTAAAAAGGCCATGTTGGAGTTGTAGTGTTTACATGACATAATAGCTGTAATACCATTTAAAATAGCCCTGTGTAATCCATGGAACATATATTAGTATTGACTTATCAGCTTACCAATAAATAGCAAAGCAAAAGCAAAGCAGCTTCATTTATATACTGCTTCATACCACGCTATGCAGTGTCTAAATGGTTTACAGCTGTAAGCTCATTGCCCCCCAACAGATGGGTACTCATTTTCATGACCTTGGAAGGATGCAGGCCTGAGTCAAGCCTGAGCCCTGGCTAATATTGAACTCACAACCTTGTGGTTTGTGAGTGAGTGGCTGCAGTACAGGCATTTAACCACTGTGCCACCAGGGCTCATGGTGGATTTAAGCAAGAGAATCTTGCTGATTTAAGACATGGGAGGGGTGCTGTTACCAGTTATGCTCAATAAATATGAATATTAAACTTTGATGCATAAGACATGAAAGCTGTCTGTTGCCAGCATCTGCACACATTGTTAAGGAAACATACTGGATGGGCAGGACTGGGGGCCTGGATCCTGGAGAAGTTTTTCCCAAAAAACAAGTAAAACCAATGCACTGCTCTTAGCATGCCTATATCACCTCCCACGCTGCTCCAGAGGGCCCTCCAGCTCCCCAGAGCACACTTTTGAGAGGTAAAAGCAGCTGCAGGAGGAAAAAGAAACCAGCAATAATCACATATACCTTTCCCTGTGACAAGAGTTTCCTATGACTGGAGATCTACTCCAGTAGACTTGAGACCCTTATCCTCAACAGCAGGACTGCTTGAGAATTTTGCCTTCTGAACAAATAGCACAATGCATAAGAGATGCAATGATCCTGAATGCTGGTTTCCAATCCCCCCACACCACTATGATTTAATAGAATTTTCTCTTATGCACCTACATTCAGACATATACCATCATGGACATTCAGAATACACTAGACACACCCTACCTCTCTGTATGAACTTACCCAGGCTAAGATTCTCAAGTTAGTCCTTTCTGTCTTTCTCAAGTTAGTCCTTTCTGTCATTTCTGCCACTTTCACAGGCACATCTTGTGGGAACAAAGGGAAAGGCCCCTTGTGGGAACAGAGGGAAAGGCCTGGTTGATGTCTGTCCCTAGGCCTGTGGTGGTGAATCTATGGCAAGAAAGATGCAATGATCCTGAATGTTGGCTTCCAATCCCCCCACACCAATCCCTCTCTAATACATGAAGGCTTTTCTGAGGGCATGCGGAGAGACAGGAGGGTGGGGAGCATGCCTGTTCCACATCTTCCCTCCATCCTCCCAGGCCTTTAGCTGTCTCTGGGGAAGTCTCACCCCCAGAAGTTCCACCCCCAGAAGTCCCCCATCCCCATACCCAGTACAGCAATGCCTTTGAGTTTGGGCATTTGGACTCTAAAGGGTTCACCATCACTGACCTAGGCTTTAGCATTAACTTACAAAGGAATCTGGAATAGTCCCAACCTTGCTGTCTCTCTGTGGGCAGAGAAAGACTTTTTAATTCCAGGATTTTGGAAATGGGATGTTTTTAAAGAAAGGGCTTTTAATAGGATGCTCTTCTATTTCATTTGTATCTGTATATTTTAAATTGGTTTCCAATCATTTAACTCCATTTTAATGTTTATTTCTTGTATAACTATACTGCATTTACTTTAAATTGTAAGTTGCCTTACTGAAGGTGGAAGAGAAGAAAGAAGCATTGGTTCTGAAATAAAATTGGAAGAATGAGACTTAGAAGATAATTAAACTTAGAAGATTTAGAAGATAATTAAATAAACTAAGATTTTATCTTGGAATATTAAAGGTACAAATAGTCTATTGAAATGTAAAAAAATTTCTATCTTGAAAAATCAAACTATGATATACTGCCTAAGCAGACGGTGCAAAGCGCCATCTTCTGGGCAAGGAAGGGGAGGGGTAGCCACACACTGGGCACCCCAACCCCTTCCCGAAGACGTCATCAGAGCATCCAGCCCTCTGCACAGCCAGGGCTCGGAGGATGCCTTTCTGCTGCAGTGTCCACACATGCTGCAGCGGAAGAGGCACCAAAGGTGTGCCAGCAGCCTTTTGTGGCACGCCTTCGGTGATTTGTGGAAGGAGTGCTATCCGCAGCTTCCTGGGACGGCCCTGTGCCACCCGTCTGCTTCCCCCCATACTTTGTCTATAAGAAACGCATATCAATAAACATGAAACAAGGTATTGTTAAAAGAATTAACCTTTGATTCAGCAGTCCTCATGGGAAATTGGAACAGTGTTATAGATCCTCAGATTGATAGATTCTCAAACAAGAAGATAAAATTAAACCAAGGAAAACTGCCCAAAGGATTTTTTGAGCTGTTGGAAATATATAGCTTGGTGGCTATTTGGAGATCAAAATATGGTAATGCAAAAGAATACACATTTTTCTCAGAAGTATATCAATTATGGGCTAGATTAGATATGTTTTTGGTTTCTACATCATTAAGTATTAGCATTAAGGAAGTAGAAGCTCTTCCTAACTTTACATCGGACCATAATCCTATTTCAATGACAATAACAAATAAACATAAAGATTACAATTGGAGGTAAAAAATCTAGGATAAAGTGGAAGACACTGATTGATAAGAAGAAAAATGGAGGTTGTAATCTACCAGATTTAAAGACTTATTACTATGCAAATGCATTAACTTGGATCACAGATTGGGCAAAATTAGAAAATGATAGAATTCTTGCCTTAGAAGGATTTAATTTGAGATTTGGATGGCACACATATATGTGGTATAACAAGACAAAAATGCATAAAGTGTTTGAGCATCACTATGAAAGAAGATCTTTGATAAGGATTTGGCTGCATGTGAGGAAAAATTTTATAGAAAATTACCCTTATGGGTGTCACCACAAGAAGCTTTTTTTGGAAGATGGCAAGAAGTATCCAAATGGTTGAGATACTGAGATATTTTGAGTAAAACAAGGAGTGGAAGCTATGAATTAAAGCCTTTAGAGAATCTGAAAGAATTGGATAAAAATTTACATTGGTTTCCATATAAACAGCTAATGGACAGATTCAAAGTAGATGATAAAAAACTGGGATTTGAAGAGACAGACACTGAATTGGATAAAGTGATTAAGCAAAATGGGAAAAAAACTAACTTCCAAATATTATGAGATTTTGTAAGCAATAGATTTAGAACAAGACTTAGTAAAAGATATGATGATTAGATGGGCCAAGGATATTGGCAGGGACATTGATTTGGAAAGTTGGGAGTGGGCAAGAATGAAGACATAAAAATTTACTCAATGTCAAGACTTGAAAGAAAACTATCTAAAAATGGAGCAACGTTGGTACCTTACCCCAGTGAAATTAGCAAAAAATTACAAGAATGGTAATAACAGATGTTGGAAGTGTAAGCAAACTACAGGATGTTGGTTACATGTATGGTGGAACTGTGACAAAGTTAGGAAGTATTGGACAACTGTTCATAAGGTAATCTTTGAAATATTTAAAATAAGATATACCAGAAATATATCTGTTGAACATGACAAATAAGATCCCAGGAAAAATGGAAAGGAAATATGGGAGGATATTATTGTATATTATAACTTCAGCTCGGATTACATTAGCAAAAAATGGAAACTAGCAGAAGTGCCCTCAACCAGTGAGTGGTTTACAAGGCTTATTGAAATGATGAGTATGGATATACTCACAGCTAGACTGAACAAACAAAATGTAGAGAGTACTGAACAAGACTGGACTCTGATACTGCAATACTGTAAAAGAGAAAACTTAATTGAGTAAAGATAAAGACTGAAGGGATACCCTAAATTAGTAAACTGACTTAATAATAGGTGAAAAGTGACTATTAAAGATCAAGATATTTAAAGCTGTTGTTATAATACACAGTGGATTAAATATTTAAAATTACCTGTATATGAAGACAAAGAGTGAACATTGAACTAAGGTTGAGTACAAACTGGAGATACTTTGGAAGTCAATTGTAAATATTTGTATATGATTATTGAAAAAGAAATGAATATGTTAAACTTGAAAGATATGTTTGAATAGTATATGTTAATAAAATATAATAAAACAACAACTGGAGGTTAAATGTGCTGATGTTACAAGATGAAAATATCAAGAAGTACAAAGGCAGTTTAAAAACTATTTTATAAAAAATCTCAATTGAAGAACCAGTATAGATTTTGGGGCTCCACATACAGCCACTAAGGGGTGGCTCTGTGCCGCCCCTTGGAGCACCAGATTGGGGCCCTGGCAACCACATGCCATGTCCCTGATCCAGCACTTTGCTACTCTAAAAAGAGCTAGAAAATGTTGCTCTTTTTGGAGCACTAAAAAGCTGCCCTTGCCACGGTGGTAGCAGCTTTTCTGCAATCCTTTGGTGCAGCATGTCTAAACACTGCACCAAGGGAGCACTCTGATGGTGCCCACCATCTGTTTGGGTGGACAGTGTGAGGATGATATGGAGGCGGAATCAGGATGGCCGGCATGTGTTCACCACACCCCGACTCCACCCCTAGGCTAACCCTTTTGGCCAGTCTGTACAGGCTGTTTGTGTAGGAGGAATCTAAAGCAGTAATGCAAGGTTTCTTTATTCAAAAAAGCACTGCAGTTAAAAGAATAAGTTGAAAAAGCTGAGTGTTTACAAGAGCTAAAAGAAAAAGAAAGACAATTAATGATTGATCCATCCAAAAATCAATGTTACAGGAAATTAAATACATACAAATACATACAAAAATAGATTTTCTTATTAATGGTGGAAGAGATGAATAAAAAATTAAAGTATACGCGACAAAGATATTTTGAGCTGGCAAATAAACTGGGGAAATTCCTGGCTTATAAATTAAGGAAAGAAAAGGAAAAAATAACTATTGCAAATTGCAAGAAGTTGGAAGAATATACATGGAACAAAATAAAATTAAACAAATATTATTTAATTACTTTATGAATCTATTTAGAAAATATGATTTACAAGATGATATACAAATGGGACAAGTACTGAATTAGTTAGAAAATAAGGAAATAACCACAATAAGTGATGAACAAAGGGATATGTTAAATAAAAAAATAACAATACTAGAGGTTCTTAAAGCAATTTTAAAAAAGTAAATCAGGGAAGTCACCAGGTCCAGACATGTTTCCTTCAGAATATTACAAGACCTTAAAAGACCAATTGCCAATACCCTTACAGAATACAATGAATAAAATCTTAAATGGGAAAATCCCATTAACATGGACAGAATCTAATAGAACATTATTACCTAAAGAAGATAGAGCCAAATTGGACCTTAAAAATTAGAGGCTGATATCATTATTGAATAGTGATAAGACCTTCAGTTTTGGCTATAAGACTAAAAAAAAGTTCTCAACATGTGGATAGATAAAAATCAAAGCAAATTTCTTCCTAAGCTGAAACTTAAAAACAATATAAGACACATTCAAAATTTGATAGAGTATCATGAAAAAATAGATAAAAAAATTGACTATGATCTTTTGTGACTTTGAAAAGGTATTTGATAATGTCAACCGGGATTTTTTGTGTGAGATATTAAAGGGAATGAAGATAGGGGACAACTCTGAGAAATGGATAGATTTAATTTATAAAAACAAAAAACAAAATGCCAAAACAATAGTCAATGGAGGGGGGAAAAAACTATAAATATTCAAAAAGGCACAAGGCAGGGGTGCCCGCTCTCTCCCTTATAATTTATAATAGTATTAGAAATCTTAAATAAAACAATTAGAAATGATAGAGATATAGAAGTGATTAAAATCAAAGGAAATGAATTTAAACTGAATGTGTATGCTGACAATCTTGTTCTTACTTTTTCTAATCCTTTAGAAAATATACATCATATAGCAAAGATATTAAAACATTATGGTCAAGCTACGGGATTGCTTATATTGTTTATATAAATAAAGAAAGAAAAAAGAGGAAAAAAAGAAAAAAAATCAACTATGAATATACAAAAGACCAAAAAAGAAGAATTAGTTAAAAGATCCAATTTTCAAATAAGGGATAAGGCTAGATACCTTGGGATACTGTTAACAATGAAGAATGTAGATCTTTTCAAAAATAATTATGAGAAAGTATGACAAGATATAAAGAAATATATGGAGAGATGGAACAAATTAAGACTATCTTGGCTGGGTAAAACCTCCATAACAAACAAACAAACAAACAAAAAAAGAATATTCTTCCTAAATTAATATTTTTATTTCAAAACATCCCAATTATTGTGAATGAATTTCCTTTCAAGATTTGGCAGAAAGATATATCAGAAGAAAAGAGTAAAAGTGAAAGTAATGCAAGATGACATTAATAGAGGAGGTTTATCTTTACCACATTTAAAGATATACTACAATTTATGTTATTTTGAATAGCTTTTGGATTGGTTTAGCTTAAAGAATAAAAATTGCTACTAGTTGAGGGAGCTGATATCATATTTGGGTGGCACACATACTTATTTTATGAGAAAATCAAAGCAAACAAAGCATTCAAAAATCATTTTATAAGAAAGTCTCTGTTAAAAGAATGGATGAAATTTAAACTGTTGATATGTAGGAAACTCCCTAAATGGGTTTCAATTAATGAAGCCTTTCATAATAGAGAAGAACTGAAAAAAGGGGGAATTGATAACATATTTAGAATTGATAATGATGGATGAAGAATCAAATAAATTAAGAATAAAAACCCAAGAAGAATTGATGGCTGAGGGAATTAAGACTGTAGATTAATTAACAGGCGACGGTCAGGAGCGCCTGTTATGTGACGGTCAGGAGCGCCTGTTATCAGCTTCAGCTGATACGCCAGC
>JAIPUX010001880.1:98683995-98697796 GCA_020142125.1 Phrynosoma platyrhinos | reverse complement strand
GCTGCATCAAGGGTATGACCCGCACAGTGTGTGGGCCCGTCAACCAATGGGATAGGCCCACGTTTGCACTGGAAGGTCTACAAATGCCTAGTGGAGTGTTCTCTCTAGGAATCTCTAGGTCCTTCAGTGCGACTTTTGGTTAAAGTGGACCATAGAGTTGCTGTGGAGGACTTAGATGTTTCCAGAGAGAATATATTAATAAAATCTATGAATTATCAAATCCTCAAAAGTCAAAGCCCAAATATGGACGGACAAGTGTAAATATTCTTTATTTATTTTTCTTTATGTTCAGCATTAAGCCTGCTTTTCCACTTTCTTCTTTTACGTTCCTCAGAAATTTTTCCAAATCTGAGATGTTTTCTGCTAGTAACTATAACTATATTTGACAGGGATGGTAGAAATTTTAGTCTAATACTAGCTGGAGGGGCACAGGTTGCCACCTCTCTTTTACCACAAAAATTCTCAATGGGTCAAAAGTTTAAAATCTCCTGTCTATGCAGATGTGGAATGTGAAATCTCAGTGATTAATCAAATTTCTGCCTATGCTCAAAGTGGGCAAAATGCCTGTTGTATTTTGATGGCAGTCGTTATAGATTGTGTACTTATGTCAACTAAGAGATGGGGAACAGCTTAGGAAGCTGGGTAAGTTTAGTTTGGAGAAAAGAAGATTGAGAAGTTATAGTCTTGCTTTCTTTAATCTCTGAAGGGATGTCATGTAGAATATTTTATTTATTTATTTATTTATTTATTTTGCTGCTCTGGAGTCTATGACACAAACCAATAGATTCAAATGACAAGAAAAATCCTTATGAATAACTGATGGTTAGAGCTTCTTTGTTGGTGGAATAGACTCTCTTGTAGGGTGATAGACCCTCCTTTTCTGGAAGACTTTAAATAGAGATTGGATGACCATCTTTTAGGGAGTGCTTAGTTGTGTATTCCTGCATGAGAGGAGGTTGTACATGATGATTTTTGGTTCTTTCCAACTTTATGATTCTGTTATGGTAAGTATACATTGATACATTGCTCTCCTTTAGATAGGAATGTCAGAATCATTTGAATGTTAGTTCACAAAATACAAATGCTCCTTTCAAATGCCATAAATAGGATTAAGATAATACATTGTTGGGGTGTACAACCTGCTGTAAGCAAGGGAAAATTACTTACCTCTGTATTTCAAATCCACCTTCTGTTACCCCAGCATTCAGTAATTTATCCAGAATGCATGGTGATCAGAGAAAGACAGTATCCAGGAAAGGTAGGTGTTTTTTTTTTGTTTTGTTTTTTGCACTGCATCTCCCAGAATGGCTAGCCAGAAAGGCCATGGTGTTTGCACTCCTTCATGAATGCAATTGAATCAGTGGGATTCACATAAGAATTGACTTACCAAATTACTATTGATTCAGTCGGTCTACTTTACTTGGAACTACCAATGGGATTTAGAACAGGGGTGAAATGTGAAATGCCAGGTTTGAGCTATAACTTCCAGAATTCCCCACCACTGGTTGGCTATCACTGGTCGTTCTTACAGTCTAACAACATATGGAGGCTTGTATGATTGCCATCCTGATTTAGAACCCAAGGGCAATGTTCTCATGCTCTGGGGCAGAGCCAACCTCCCCAACTGTCCACTTATTCATTTGTATACAGTGACAATCTGAAAAGAACTAAAAGAGAGGCAATTTGGGGAACAGGCTACTGCACTTAGAAATCCACATTTTATCAGATTGGTACTGATTTCTGGTGAGCTTTAGTTCAGATCAAGAACTGCTCCTCTCAAAGAGAAAAGTCACCTGCTGATTCAATATTCTCTAGCAGCTATAGAATGCTATACTAAATGTCAACTGTGATCTGTCCATTTCTGGCCATATTGTACATGCCTGTGTATTCATCCAGAGCTTTCTGATTTATTTCCAGACCTTATTCAGTTGGCATGATTGATTTCTGCCCTTTCCTTCTGAGAAGAAGCTGTGTAATTATTGCTGTATTACTGATCTTTTCCAGTGTCCATATTTGCTTGCCTCTATGTGTATGCCTGAAAACAATCAAAGTCCTATGTAATGTAATGATCTATATGAAGACGGGGATGGGGGAAATGGGAGAGTTCCCTCCCCTCCCCTTCCTGTATTTCTGTCTTTTTGACACCTACACAGAGTTTCTATAGGAGAAATGCTGAAAGCCTACACACATTTTTAGTGCAGCAGGCCTCTAAACCTATCATCTCCCAAGAATGTCCTTTTATAGCCTTGTCAATCAAGGTATAATTAACAGGATTTAAATGCAGAGCAGATGGGAATTTGGGAAATGTTTCTTTCAACTGATGTTATGGGGGGAGGAAAAGGGGAAGGGGATAGAATAATGACTCAGAATAATCATAATCACACACAAACACACACACACACACACACACACACACACACAGAGGTAATTTGTGGTCCCCCTGTTGGTGAGGCAATGAATCTGTGCCAGGTTTCAATCCCAATTTTCAAGGCATCCACATTGGTAGTTCCTTTAAAGTTTCAATTGAATTGCAGAACACATTCACCATGGCACTGACATAGAAGCCCCCACTTACTACCCCATAAACATCTGCTAAGAGTGGAGCTGCGTGGTTGTCTATCAATTTAGAATTGATTCATAGCAACCCCAAAATAATGTCATAATTTTTATAGAGATTTGTGCAGGAGCAGAACACTTTCTTAACTATAAAAGAACAAAAAGAACTTGGTTTGGGGGCAAATAGTTGGGTGCTTCAGAATTACAGCTGTGCTAAATTTTTGAAGATCTCCATTGTTCCTGCTAAATTCTAAGCAGGTGATTTCACCTCTGAGTTGTCATGGACAGATCATATTCTGGTTAGAGTTAGCATCACAGCTACTATCTGTCCCTGCAGCTGTGGTGGACCTATTAAGAAGTTCTGCCCTCAAAGGCTACTGGATCCTCCAGGATCTAGAAAGCCTCAGAGAGTTTTATGGCTAATATCACTGATGATTCTGTTGAAGCCCTGGCCAATAGATATAATCAAGACCTTTCTAAAGATATTGACACAAATGTCCTCTCCAACCTGTTACTAATTTGACTCCTTGATATACAGAAGACCTTGGAACTGAAATGGGAAGGATGATGACTGGGGCAAGGATAGCAGAAAGTCTGATTTATAATCAACAAGAGATATGATATAGAGAACATCTTTGTTCCTATAAGATGGTAATACATGCAGCAAAGAAAGCTTTCTTCTCTGCATTCATTGTGTCTGTGAATTCACACCCAACTAAACTATTCAGGGTGATGAGGGGTTTAATTCCAGCATTTCCCCCCCCTGAATCCAATTCTAGAACTTTCTGCAGTTCACCATGATGCTTTTAACAATAATTTCACAGATAAAATCTGTCATATAAGAGTCAACTATCATTATTGCAGAAGCAGATAATGGGGTGTCCAGCAACTCAACAAGTAGGATTGCACTGGATCAGTTTCAGTTGATAAATACCACAGATGTGGACAAGGTGCTCAGACAAATAAGAAAGACAAGTTGTCCTCTCAATTCCTGTTCAGGGAAGAGATGCTGTTAGATCTCAGCGACAATACATTATTAGTGCATCTCTCATGGAGAGAAATTTTTCATTTGGTTTAAAAGAAGCAATGGTATGGCTGCTTCTAAAAAAAGCTCCCTGTACTCCCTGGATTTTAAGACCATTATCAAATCTTCCTTATTGGGTCAAAGTTGAAAGTGCAATTGCTAGCCAATTCCAGGCACTCTTGGATGATATAGGTTTTCTTTGTATATAAAAAAGCCTCTTATAAAGGCTTTAGCAGTATCCCATACTATGTGGGTGGCTACTTCTCTATTTAAATTTTCTTCAAAAAAAAACAATTTTAGCTGATTTTTTTGCTTCTTCTACTATTTTCTCATTGCATAGGAGATTTCTATTTAATTGCCACCTATATGATTTTGTGTTAATGCGTAATGCCATTAGGACAGGATTATGGTCAGACCAGATTATTGGGTAATTTTCAATTTTTTCTACTGTCTTTATCATCTTTGTTGAAATAAAAAACATGTCTAACCTTGCCCAAGATTTATGTGGGTTTGAGCAAAATGTATATTCTTTGCATCCTTTATATTTGATTCTCCAGACATCTTTTAGTCCTAAATTCTCTAACATTTCAAAAAAAAGGTTTTTTGGTAATTTCCCTTGATTTATTTTTATCTTTTTTTCTGATTTTCTATCTAGTTCAGAATTAATAACTCTGTTCCAATTTCCCATAGCCACAATATTACCATAATGTAAATCTTCTACCAGTTGTAGCATTTTTCTGTAAAATTTGTCTTTTTATTCATTCAGGACATAAATTCCAATCAGAAGTATTTTTCCTATCTGGCCAATTGCCATCCAGGTCACTAAATATTTTTTTCACTTCTAGTCTGTAATTTACATATATTACTACTCCCTTTTTTAAATCTTTGGCTGCTGCTATAAATTCTTTCCCTAATTTTTGATTTTTTAAATATTTCCTATCTTTCTCCTTGATCTTTGTTTCTTGAAGACAAATTACGTCAATTCTTTTTTCTGTAAGTAATGGAATATTTTTTTCCCTTTTTGGGGTGAGCAAAGGCCCTTCACATTCCATGTTAAAAATTTTATGTATTTAGTCATTTCTTTAATTATAGTTCAATCTAATTAGAACTCTTTCAATTTATACCATTCTGGGTCCCACTCTAGTTCCGATTCCTCTTCTCTCTTCTTCTTCTTCCTCTTCTTTATTTGTTCTTACTAAACAAATCAAATCTTCAATTTCAAGTTCCTGTTGTACCTCCAGATGTCTAAATTCTTCTGGTATTTGAGATCTAAGTTTTTCCTTTTCTTCCCGATCCATCAGATGATATAGATTTTCTAGACCCATTTCAAACTAGCATCAGAGCAGGATATGGAGTTGAGTTTGCTATGGTCATGTTACTGGATAATCTTAGTCTGAGCATTTATAGATATGTGTGCCTGATAATAATTTTGGATCTCTCAGCAGCACTGAATACACCGGTACGTACAAGAATGCATGAGGGTTTGGGGAATCAGGGGCACTGTGCCTCAGTGGTTCTGTTCCTACCTCTCAAGTAGGTTCCAGATGAAGATGCTTAGGGAGAGCTCCTCTTCAAAGACAGAAGCTGTTAATTAACATACTACAAAGTGTCATCCTATCCCCAATCCTCTTTAACATCTACATAAACTGCTTGGAGAGATCCTTTGGAGGCATTGGGCAGTGTACTATCAGTATGCCAATGAAACCTAAATACAGTTCTCCATACCTGCAAAAATATCATCAGCTAAGGATAATGTATCTCCTATGAATGAATGCCTGGAGGAGGTGATGAGTTGTATGAGGAAAAACAAACTAAAAATGAATCCAGACAAGACAAAGGTGCTTATTGTCAAGACACGTAACATGAGTCTGGTGTATCAACTAGTTTCACTCCTTGCAACAACAACAAAAGACTGTTCACAGTTTGGGGGTGCTTCTGGATCCCTTGCTCCAAATGACAGCCCAGATATATGCGACAGCCAGGAGTACTGATTGCCAGCTTCAGCCCTCCAGACTTTGGGGGGATGCAGACCAGGGCGTCCAGGACGCCCTGGTCCGGAGCGCCGCAGGGCCATGGCAGCCCCACCGCGGTGCTCCGACAGCATCCCTGAAAGGAGCACCAAATTGGCTCTCCTTTCATAAGTCAGGGAAAGTGCACCCTAAAAGCGTAGGGCGCACTTTCCCTGACTTATCCTCCGCAGCGCATCCGGTTGCTGTGGAGGGAGGTTGCCTTGGAAGCGGCGGCCGTGTGGAGGGCCGGCAGCTTCCAGGGCGACCTCAGGAAGAGGAAGGGGTGCCGCTCGTGTGGCTGCCCCTCCTCTTCGGGGCCTCCAAGATGACCCAATTAGTCGTCTGCCGAGGCCCTTTGTTAGACTGAATTTCCCAATAGCCCTAGCCAGAATAGCCATTGTTGAGGAATGCTGGCAGTTGTGTCCAATAATAGCTGGAGGTCCACATTATTCCCACCCTTGTTTTAACAACTTACAGTAGGTTTTGTGGAAATACAGGGCATGTGTGTGTGTGTGTGTGTGTGTATGCACATACACATACATAACATCTGAAATGTCTATAGAGTACCTTTAAAAGTGTTTTGTAAACACATGGATATTATTGTATGTTATTGATTTTGCTGTAGACTGTTTTGGAAGGTCAGCATCAGAAGTTAATAATATGGTACTCATGTCAAGGCCCAAACTAAAAGCAGGAAATGTGCTGTGTTGACCCCAGGATTCTAATCTACTTCTGCTTCCTGTTGCTAACAGGCAGAGATTACTATTTGCAAGGGTATGACCCACTTTGATGTTCTCTATATGCATTTTAAATGACATGGGAAATGTATTTTAAATTCAGAGAATATGTAACCCAAAAATTACCCTACAATACATACCAAGAAGGCTTGATTGCAACTTATACATGTAAAAAAAAAACCCCAAACAATCAAAATATTATCCTTGTAGAAGGCAAATCTATTCATTAGGAAACTACTGCTGGCATTCTATAAGTAAGCTATGATGTTGTAAGCCTATCTTACAACATTGTAACTCTCTTTTTCAGTCATTTAAAATCCCCACCTTGCAAGATGCACAGCTCCCCCTCCCAGCTCTTTATGAGTAGGTGGGGAGTAAAGGAAATAGCAGCAATATGTCCAGTTATTTTCCTTTAGTTTGATGCCCTGAAAAGATATCATCCACATGGATATCCCTGGTGTTCCCAGAGACCTCTTCATGTGCCAGTTTCAGTATATTAACCTAAAGAGCAATAGCTGGACTCATCATCACTGATTACTTCACCCTTGAAAACCTGGAAATGACCAATTTTTTTGGGGGGGGGGGGTACAATTTGCAAGGTATGTTTTGAGTGTAGCACTGGGAGAATAGGGCCTTAACAGACTGCCAGAAATAATGCAACTTGAGACCACTTTAACTGCCCTGGCTCAGTGCTAGGGAATCATGGGCATTGTATTTATTTATTTATTTATTAGACATTGAGCCTTCTCTGTCAGAGATCTCTGGTGCCACAATAAACTACAGTTCCCATGATTCCCTAGCACTGAGCCAGGGCAGTTAAAGTGGACTCAAGTTGCATTATTACTGGCAGTCTGTAAAGGCCCATAGTTGTGGAGATGTAGCTACATGAGACACATACATCTCCCAATGGCCAAGATGTTTCCTTCAAACGGTACTGTGATTGATATTACACCATCACAGGTAGTTGTTTCTTCTGAACAGATATGAAGACTTTCAATAATGTACTATTATGTGTTTAAAGATTTTTTTTCTCTCTAAGTAGTGAATATATAAAAACATACAGAGAATAAACAATTTATGTCAGAAAAACCACATAATTCTTATAATATGTGGAATAGGACTGATAATAAGCAAAATTGGACAGAAGATTTGTGCAGCTTGGCCAAGGGTATCAAACTGTATTCATTAGTATGCTCCATGTACAACTTGTTCAAATAGTCTTTATATCAAAATTTTCCTACATGTGCAAGCACAGTAAAGGGTATGTGCTTACTTTTTCTCTAACTTACTAATTTTGCCAAAGTAAAGTGCAGCTATAGCAAGGTAAATATTCCAAATGTCAGCCCTCAAAGCTGTAAGTTGTGTGCCTTAAAATTGTTTCTGACTTATGACAACCCCAAGGTAAATTTATCACAGAATTTTCTGGGGCTAAGTGTATGTTGCCCAGGGTCAACTAAAGAGTTTCCATGGCCCAATGAGGATTCAAATTCTAATCTCCAGAATCATAGTCCAACACTCAAACCAACCACACTACACTGCCTTTCAACAGCAAGTGTAGGAATCACCATTTCACAGTAGCTGTGCTTCACCTAGAAAGGGCTCTAAAATGTTACAACTACGTAGGACAAACTCACCATGATGTTGATGCTGTCAGTGAAATCATTATAGAAAGCATACAAAGAAGACCCTTAACTGGCCAGCTAGTAACACTTGACACAAAGGACAAAATACTCCCAGAAAATAACTATCAACCTTGGTTTTATTTTATATACAGAATGCAGTCCATGAATAATGTTTTGCCTTTCAACAAAGCTACTAAGAATCATTTTATTGAGGAAGAACTGTAGCTCCATGGCAGAATACATGATTCACTGGCAGAAAGTAATCAGTTCAGTTCCCAACATTTCCAGAAAAGTCTGAAACTCCATGATTCACTGTTTGGTGCTCAAAATACTAAGATTGTAATATTATACATGAGGGATGGGGAAACCTCTTGACCATGGGACAGAGATGTGAAGCGAAAAGGGTACTTGAACTTTAAATACCTTAAATAGTTTGGTGTAGCAGGCAAAAAAAGTGTTGCCTGAAACCGAACTGTACTTTCCAGTTTAGGAAGCTGTTGCACAGAACATGCTCCTCAATAAGTACAGATAGAACAGAGCTGTGCTTTAAACACGGGGAAGGGATGTGCACACTGGTCATTTTCTTTGACCCTAACTACTTTTAGTTCTTCCTCATGACTTTGGTCTCATCCACTATTGGAATGAAGCCTCTGAGACACTGGGGCAAAACAGACCACCCCAAAGGAGTGGCTCTGTGCCACCCCTTAGAACATTGGATTGGGCCTGCAGCAACTTAGAACAGAAAAGAGGCACCCTTTTGCCACCACCACAGCTGTTCTGTGCAGCATCTGATTGCTATGCTTCAGGAATGCCCCATTGCTGTCCACTGTCTGGTCAGGCGGGTGACGTGACACAGGATTGGAAGTGGAGTCAGGGCATGTGGCATCCAAGCCACTAGGGCACAGGCTCTTTTTGCCAGTCTGCTCAGCTCCAAAGCCCCACTTTTTAAAAAGCTCAGTTTCGGGGCTTCAAAAAAAATTATTTGCCTTGCATTACTTACTCACCTTGGGTTATTTCTTGCTGAAGTAATTTATGCTTATTCCTGAGTAGACCTGCCCTATACAATATTCCACTTCATATTAGGTTTTCTATTATTGATGAGGCTGTGTGCCTTCAAGTTGTTTCTGACTTATGCCAACCCTAAATTGAACCTCTCACAAGTCTTTCTTGGCAAGGTTTGTTCAGAAAGGGATTTGCCTTTGCCTTCCTCTGAAGCTGTGACATTGTGACTTGCCCAAGGTCACCCCATGGGGTTTTATAGCTGAGCAGGCTTCAAACCCTGATGTCCAGAGTCTTATTCCAATGCTCAAACCACTATAACACACTGACTCCCATGTCACTATTTCTAGTTTACTTTTTGGCTAAAGGCCCACTGAGCAACATAAAAAAGAGACTAAAATCCAATATAAATAACAAAACTCCACACAATTCTTGGGCTTTCTTTCTTGCTCACCAAATCAGGCCACAAAGTATTCAAACATCTTCAACAATTAACTTTCCATGTATCACTCAGTTGGTTTATTTCAGCTTAGCAAAATGGTGTAATTTGAAACAGGCAAATGATTAAAGAGACAGAAACAACCAGTTGCTTTAGTAAAGGGTATAAGTAAAGTGATCTGTTCATTCACTATCTGAACTATGGGCCTAAGCAGACTGCCAGAAATAGTGCACATTAAATTGAGGTACTGCCCTGGCTCAGTGCTAGGGAATCATGGGAACTGTAATGTATTGTGGCACCAGAGCTCTCTGACAGAGAAGGCTCAATGTCTCAGAAAAAAATACAATTTCCATGACTCCCTAGCACTGAGCCAGGGCAGTGCCTCAATTTAATGTGCACTATTTCTGGCAGTCTGCTTAGGCCTTTTGGTTAAATGGATTAGTCTGTTTCCAGTCCCTGTCAATTTCACATGAGTTCAATCCTGTGTTGTCCTGTTTTCTACATTTTTAAACTATATGAAAATTGTGAAGCTGAAGGCTTTCATAGCCGGCATCCATAGTTTTTTTGTGGGTTTTTTGGTTTGTGTGGCCATGTTCTAGAACAGTTTCTTTTTGATGTTTCACCAGCATCTGTGGCTGGCATCTTCCGAGAATACTGGAATGGAATACCACAGATGCTGATGAAACATCAGAAAGAAACTGTTCTAGAACATGGCCACATAGCCCAAAAAGCCCACAAAAAACTACATATGAAAATTCCTCATCATGCTCATGCTGTACACAGTCCACTCAAAATGCTCATTTTTGTACTCGTTTCCCCCTAATTTATGCATTTTTGTATGCGTTTTCCCCTAAAATATTTTTAACTAACTATTATATCACAAAGTGAAAAGAAATGCTCGCTCTGAAGAATTACTGCTTCCTGAGTTGCATAGTAGTGTAAATTAGCACTTGAATATGCAGGCAAAACCAACATCCCCAGCATCTCATATTTGAACACATCTTTAAGAAAATCCAGTTAAATAGCTTGCCTCTTCTCCTTTGCAAATTGACAGAAACTGGAAGATGTTGAAGTGCCAGCACAGGGTAGTGTAATGTACATTTGCTACATGAGCTGTTATTAATTTGTGTTCTGGCTTCTGTTCCTAAAAGTAAGATCCATTTTACATTCCAGTTGTTGCAGGAACATTTTCTTTTCCATTGACTTCCACTGAAGAGAGATCAGACCCTTTATTAGCATGCATTACCATAATAATAGGTAAACATAATATGATTACTTCCCTGTGTTTGTTTGATTTATTACACTCAAGTAGGAAACTGAAGGTCAGCGTATATGCCTTTGTTTATTATACATATCTAAATAATTACTAATAAGATCCTACCTACTGTATTGACGTATTTAAGCCCTAGAAAGAACAAAGAAGCAGGTGAACATGCTGCTTTTGCTCTATGAGATACAAAGTATAAATTAATTAAAACTTGGCAGGCAGCTTGAATCAAAAGTCCTTGGGGGATGAGAAGAAATAGATGGAAGACACTAGCTTGGCTGTTTGATACATCCAATGTCAGGTAACTCCAAGTTCCCAAAATAACCTACTGTCAGGACAAGGGAGAAGATGCATTCCTGACTAGAGTTGCAACATGGTTAGACAATTGTTATACATCTAGAACAGCGGTCAATGATTCATTGAGCACTCAGGAATGTGCTGGATATATGGCATAAACTGGAAGGCTGTTATCTAATTTACATATTTTAACAGCAGCATGGAACTAACAATGTCTTAGGGATGTGTACGAATATCACTGGACTCAATAGTCAGAACAAAAATAGCTTTTTCACATCACAGCATTCACCTAACTGTGAAGCTCACAGATGCTTCTGAAAAATTAAGCATACACAAAACAAAGTGCACTTTAAACATGCATCATGCTCAAAACACTGGCAGAGGAAGGATTTATTATCCTAATTATGCCATTTTCACATTTCACTTTTTGTGAAAGTAATATTGGAAAGGAGACATACTAGCACAAGCAGAAGCCCCACCCCCACCCCTTGAAAGTGTTACAGCTATGTTGCTGTTGTTAACTGCCCTCGAGTTGGTTCCAACTGATGGCAACCCTGTAGATATGACATCTCAAATATCCCTATCTTCCACTGTCTTGCCCAGATCCTGCAAGCCCTTGCCCATAACCCCCAATTGAGTCTATCCATCTGGTCTGTGGTCTTCCTCTTTTTCTTTAACCCTCTACATTTCCTAGCATTAGTGTTTTTCTAGTGATCCATGACTTCTCATGATGTGGCCAAAGTACAATCGTCTCAAATTATAATCTTAGCTTCCAAAAAGAGCTCTGGTCTGATCTGTTCTGGAACTCATTTGTTTGTCTTCTTGGTTGTCTGTGGTATCCTAAATATTCTTCTCCAGCACCACATTTCGAAGGAGTTGATTTTACAGCTATAGTGACTCTAGAAACTCCACACTAGTCATGCCTGGCCAGAAAATGGCTTTCTGACTTTTAGCTTTTAAGATGCTCAACAATTGTTAAGTGTATAGAGACCCATGACTTGTTAAGTGTATAGAGACCCATGACTATGGGCCTTTGCAGACTGCCAGAAATAGCGCACATTAAATTGAGGCACTGCCCAGGCTCAGTGCTAGGGAATCATGGGAACTGTATTTTTTTCTGAGACATTGAGCCTTCTCTGTCAGAAATCTCTGGTGCCACAATAAATTACAGTTCCCATGATTCCCTAGCATTGAGCCAGGGCAGTGTCTCAATTTAATGTGCACTATTTCTGCAAAGGCCTATACCCCCTAAGCAGATGGCTTAAAGGGCTGTCTTGGGGGCAGGGAAGGGGAGGGGCAGCCACACGATCAGTGCCCCAACCCCTTCCCCAGGTCGTCCTTGGAGCAGCTGGCCCTCCGCACAGCCGGCGCTCCAAGGAGGACCTCCCGCTGCAGCATTTATCACTCCTTTCAGGGGCGGCAAAGCTGCACTGCGGGACCGAGGCATGGGGATGCCTTGGTCCCATGGCACAGCTTCGTGAGGGGGCAATGGCCGCCCCTCTGCTTCCCCCCATGTCTGTGTGTCTCTTCTGTAGCTCATCTAGGACAATATTCTGGCTGAAAAGGTTACAGTTCATAGAAGAGGGTTGTTTTTTCATTCAGAAGTACCAGAATTCCCCAAGTCAGTAAAGTGATTGGTCCTTTATTTTTATTTTTATTTACCCACCTATCTACCAGCCTAATTTTTGAGATAACATTTCTTTCCTCTGCATTCTGAGTGTTTTTTGTTTTTTGCCTTGGGGATGTCTACACAGATAAATTCTGTATCCATATCATTCTCCCTTTCCTACTTAAAGTCCATTGGTATTTAATTTTGTAATGAGTAAAATCCAACTTCTCTCTGTGTGTGTTTTTCACTGAAATGTGCAGATTTTTGCTCACATTTTAAAATTGCACATATTGCTTGCTTGAATTCATTTTTCCCATGGGCTAAAATGCCTTCAAACAGTGCAGAGTTCTGAAATATGCACATTTTTCCACAGTCATTTTTGAAGCTTCCACACCTGTCTAACAGTGTACACATACACGAGAACTCAAATTAAGTCTGGCCTATCAACTATCTGATAATTACAGACTATAAGCAGTACGTAAAAGAGTTTAACAGACCAGATTCCTTGCACACCCATAGTTTGCCTTTCTTGGTGGTGTTAACTGCCTTTGCGTTGATCTCGACCCATGGCGACCCTGCTGATAAGACACCTCCACTGTTCCACTGTCCTCCACTGCTCTACCCAACTCCTGCAAACTCATATTCATGATCTCTTTATTAGAATCCATCCATCTAGAATGCCACCTTCTTCTCTTTCTACTTGCTTCCACCTCTTATAGTGCCTTATCCTTTGTCTCATTAATGAACATCATATTTTCCCAAAACTCTTTCTGATTCTTGCCTACCTTTGCCAGAATTGACACCAGCTGCAGCTTTTCAAGAAACTAGGCCCCAACCATGATAGGTTGTCACCAAAATAAATCTTTTCATGATCTGTATTCCATACACACATCCATAAAATACAGAAATAACAATCATATGAATTATTTGGATCATGTTGTTGGTTCTTTTTTAATGTCACTAGCCATAGATGGAAATGTGTCAGTAACCTGAAAATCATCCAGTCCAGGCAATCTGTTGCTTACCTTATTCGATCTGTGCTATGTGGAAAAGCTGTACATGTGTAGAAACCACAACACCATCATTGTCACTCAGGCATGTCAGATAATTGATTCAAAGTAAACCTGAGAAGGCAGTAACAAGAAAAATGTCTGCTGATTTTACCCCATTATGTCCACAAATGTCTACATGAATTGGCAGTAGTATACCTGTGTAGCTCCTGTCAAAAATGATTTATGACCC
>JAIPUX010001880.1:98633663-98651443 GCA_020142125.1 Phrynosoma platyrhinos | reverse complement strand
AAAAGACACATAATAGTGCTTATTTGTCTTGAGTCTCGCACTTAATGAAGCAGTGATCAGATTTAACTGCACATTTTTCTCTAGCCTCCCTTCCTTGATAGTCTTGAAACCAGATGCATTGTTTATACTATTCTCACACCTAGGTTTAACAAAGCTAAGACAATCAACGCCTTTGTCCCGGCTTCAGCCAAGCCGTTTAGTCAAGAGCCAGAAGGTAAAAATTTCCTATTTAAACCCTGAGATTTTTAAGCTCCACATGCTATCTTGAGAGTGCATGCTGACTCCACATCGATCTGTATTCTGATCATATCTTGCTTGGCTGTCCTTCCCTCTCCCATTTCAGCTGCTGTGCATCATCATCATCATCAACAACAAAAAACAACAATATCCACAGCAGATCCCGGAGAAGCCTTTGGAAGTGAGTAACTCCCTCAATCTGGCCCACCTCAAGTTATTTCTGCTTTCACTCCTTTATTCTTAAGAGTGCTGTGTGTGCGTGCTATATTTGTCTGTGTGAAGGTTTCCCCTTTAATAAATATTTAGACTTTAATTGGAGAAGCCTGTCTCAGCATCATCCATTGTGGGATTCCTTAGTCCACTGGTATACATAATGGTACCCGGTCCTGTTGGGCTTTGTTAGGACACCAGTCTTGCATATTTGAGCTAATTATAAATTCCCCTAATTAGATCCTTCCTAACACTACCAATTGCTACTTGCAGCTCTCGGCAGCTTTATGCAAATGCAGCTTTATGCAAATGCAGGTCTTAAAAATCATTTCCATGGCACAACTCTCACAATTCTTCCCTTCTGCTTTGCTGGTATCTTTTGTAGTCCTCATCAATAGTTTCTGTAAGGTTTAGAAAAGGCTTTTGATCAGTGGTAAGCCTTACCTTTTCAGGAACAACCCCTTCTTTCCCTTGTATGCTAAGAGACCTTATATGAATTCCTCTAAGGGACAATAGTGCACTCTGCTTGCTGTAACTAGGAAAAGACAAGGAGGAGCTAATGGCTACACCCTCTGATGGAAGCACACATACATGACTTTATAGTGTAGTCCAGGGGTAGGCAACCTTTCTCCTTTAAGGGCCGAAAGACTTCAGCTCCCAGAATCCCAGGAGCTATTGGCCAACATGGAACTATTGGCCAACATGGCTGAGGCTTCTGGGAGCTGAAGTCCCTCGTCCCTTAAAGGGGAAAGGTTGCCTACCCCTGGTGTAGTCCTTCCATACTTGGCTCTTAAAAATGATAACAGCATGCCAAAAAACCATGGACCAAGTGGAAAGTTTGCTGCTGCACTAATGCCGTTCTTGTTTTTGTCTGTCTTCAAGTCATTTCTTATGGTGAGCCTAGGTTGAACTTGTTATGGGTTTTTCTTGGTGGGGTCCTTTAGAGGGGGTTTGTCATGGCTGTCTTCTGGGGCTGGGAGGGTGTGTCTTGCCCAGGGTCGCCCAGTGGGTTTCCATGGCTGAGCTGGGAGTTGAATCCTGGGTTCCAGAAGTCCTGGTCCAATGCTCAAACCACTACCCCATGCTGGCTCATTGTATGAGTCACTAATACTGTACTCATGGAGATTTGCAATGTCAATTAGCATTGTGGAACCTCACTTGGATAACCATGTTTTGTTCAACCAATGTGTAATTGGACCTCCAATAGGTATGAAGAAGGTCAATGTTTTCCTCTTGTTTCTGACATTTAGTGACCCTAAGACAAATCTATCATAGGGTTGTCTTTGTTCAGAGAGGGGTGTGTGTTTGCTTACCTCTGAGGCTAAGTGTGAGTTGCTCAAGGTCATCTAGTGAGTATTCATGGTTGAGTGGGGATTTGAACTCTGGTCTCAAGAGTACTCCAACAGTTAAACCATTACACCATCTGGCTCTCTGTATATTAGTTAAAATCAAATACTATTCTTAATCTTTATAAAGATGGGTAAGAATAGTAAGATCCTTCTCCAGGAGGAGATAAAAAGAAAGACTGTTCCAGAAATGCAGAGCCAGATCCTGAAAGGTTCACAGCCTTGATAGACTTGTACATTTGGTGGAGCTGTCAATAATCCTTTGCCTGTAGTTCTTAGATTCTTAGATGGTACATACCATGCTAGCTGAGTTGCAAATAAAGGTAGAAGTTAGAGCACAAGACCTTAAATGCCAGTACCAAAAGATTGTAATGAACCCTGGGTCAAACTGGTAGCCAGTGGTGGGATCTATCAGGAGTTGAGATGTGAGTATTATTTAAAACAAACAAACAAACAAACCAAACAGCATTATTTTAGATTAAAACCAGGAAGAAAAAGGAGCAGTAAGACAAATCTGCCAGGAAGCTATTATTATAGTCCAAGCATGAGATAACGAAAGCCTGGACAAGCAGATGGGCAGTCTTAATGGTCAAAAACCTATGGATCCTGTGGATATTCAGAAGATGGAAGTTACATGTCTTTGCAGGCACCCTGCAAATAAAGGAGCATAGAAACAAACGATCATCCAACAAGACTCCAATGTTCCTGGCAGCCAAGACGGGCCAATGTATAACCCTGTAAACTCAGTGAGAAAAGCTTCATTATCACATCATTCCCTTCCCAGAGTACAGGGTCTATCAAATGCCTTCACAGTTTAGCAGTTTACATTTTTTACTGTAAACCGCCTAGATTGGTTTGCCACCAGGCAGTATATAAATTATTATTATTATTATTATTATTATTATTATTATTATTATTATTATATTACCTGTTTTGCTCTGAAAAATATTCTGGAATCATGGTAACCTATATTTATAAATAATAATAATAATAATAATAATAATAATAATAATAATAATAATAATAATAATAATAATAATTTATTTCTAGCCTGCCCCTCTGCTCTGCAATCTGCAAACAAGCCTTATCCCCATAACCCCCTCCCACCCCCTAAAACAAGATTAAATTTTAAGAGATTAAAACATAATACAGTCTAAAACCAAACAAACAATACATTACAATAAAACAATAAACTCAAAAAATGAAGTGAGCTACAGACAAGGGACAGTTGAAACCATCTCCATATTTCCCTTCCAGCACCCTACTAGTCTGAATTCATTTTTAAAGAGTATTTGATTTTAACAGAGCTGGATTATTGCTGCTACTGTATGTTCTGTGGCAAAGAATAATAACCTTCTATGACAGTCTAGTCAAAAACAACTGGTAGAGAAGCTGCTTCTGAATAATGACTCAAAGGAAGGACACAGGAATGTTATGACTATATGGAGTAGAACATGAATCTGCTTGGCTCTAACACAGACTTGTTACATAATACTTCTCAGTTGCCACTCAGCTACACTAACCTGTTTTACTTACCAGCAAGCACACAAATGATTTATATAACTTTAAAGTGGGTAAGGAAGACATTGAAACATTTAAAGATACCCTGTATCCTGGTTTAGTCATTAATCAAAATGGAGACTTCAGTAAAGAAATCAGAGGAAAACTAAGAATGGCAGCTATCAAGGAACTAGGTAACATCTTTAAGTGTAATGACATATGATTGAACACTAAAGTCAGGATTGTCCATGCTACAGTATTTTCAATTTCTATGTACGGTTGTGAAAGTTGGACAGTGAAAAAAGTTAATAGGAAGAGAATCAACTCAATTGAAATGTGGTTCTGGAAGAGAGCTCTACAGGTCCAAAGATTGACACAAAGAAAATAATGTGTCCAAGAGCAAATCAAGTCTGAACTCCCCCTATAAGCCAAAAAGACTGAACTGTGGCTGTTGTACTTTCGACATATCATGAGAAGATAGGACTCTTTTGAAAACATTTTGTAAGGGGAAAGGCAGTAGGAAAAGAAGAAGACCACACTAGAGGTAGATAAATTCAAACCAGGAAGCCATGGATTATCAGAGTTTGTAAGAACTGAACAGGGCTGTTGATGTCAGGGTGGGTTGGAGACCTCTAATTTATAAGGTCACCATAAATTAAAGTTGACTTTTTTGTTGTTAACTGCCCTCGGGTCGATCTCAACCCATGGCAACCCTATGGATGAGACATCTCCAAGACCCTCTATCCTCCACTGCTCTGCATAATACCTGCAAGCCCATACTCGTGACCTCCTTAATAGAGTCCATCCATCTAGCATGTAGCCTTCCTCTCTTCCTACTTCCCTCCATCTTTCCGAGCATTATTGTTTTTCCCAATGAGTCCTTCTTATGATGTGCCTGAAGTACGACAGCCTCAGTTTTTTCATCTGGACTTCGGGGGAGATTTCTGGCTTGATGTGCTCTAGGACCCATTTGTTTGTCCTTTCGGCTGTCCATGGGATCCTCAGCACTCTTCTCCAGCACCACATCTCAAATGCATTGATTTTCTTCCAATTTTGTTTCTTAACTGTCCACCTCTCACATCCATATATGGCAATAGGGAAAACTATGGCTTCTAACTTTTGTGCTGAGTTGTATATCTTTGCATTTTAGAATCTTTTCCAGTTCTTTCATAGCTGCTTTCCTCATTCTTAATCTTCTTCTGATTTCCTGGCTGCAGTCCCTGTTCCTGTCAATGTTTGGTCCCAGGTATGAGATTTTTTTTTTTTTACTATTTCTATTTCCTCGTTGTCTAGGTTAAATTTGTGTAGCTTCTCTGTGATTGTTATTCTTGTTTTCTTAATGTTGAACAGTAGGCCTGCCTTTGCACTTTCTTTCTTGATCTTCCTTTGTAAGTTTCTCAGTTCTGTGAGATTTTCTGCTATATTATTGTGTTATCTGAATATCTTAGATTGTTGATATTCCTTCCTCCTATTTTCACTCCTCCTTTTTTCTGTGTCCAAATCTGCTTTTCTTACAATATGTTCTGTGTATAAGCTGAATGAACAACAAACTCATTATCATCAAATAGTAGGCACTTATGCATTGCCTAAAAATGAAATGGATGAACTACATCATTGAAAAGACAATGAAAGATGTCACAGATATGCACAAGTTTTTGATATGCTAACTTCTAGGTATAGATGAAAATTTGGACATAATTTAGTGCAAAAACTCTGTTCCCAGAAACACAACAGGTTTTCTTTTTCAAAAATTATGCACAAATAATGTAATTTTTGTATAAAAAGGTTTTTATTTTTGTGTAAAAAGTATGATTTTAGCCCCTCCCCCATAAAAAACCCATGTATTTCTGTGCAAAATAATTTCCTGAAGTATCTCAAGATATGCCAAAAGCAGGCAAAAACTGCACAGAATTCCAAACTCTCTGTTTTTCTGTCCAACCATGTTTCCTGGATGACATTTTGCTGAGGAGGGTCAGAAAACAAATATCAGTCGATATACTTTCTATCCCTATATGAAACTAGTTTTGCCCCATTGTTTCATGCTCCCTTTGATCCTAGATATACTTACTGAAACCTATATTTGGAATACAGAGAATGTGAGGTTAGTAAGCTTTCTTATTTTGGTCTCATGCAAAAGCTTTCCAAGCTTTTTTCCCTTCCTTTTGCATTGAGTAAATCTTCCTCCTTTGAAATACCATGGTTATTCCATAAAGCCTTAAATCTATGTTACTAGCCATTTGGTATACTGCTACTGATTAAATACTTTCATTCAATAGTTTTGGCCAGGACCTCTAAGTTTTCCTCCTTTCCTCTAAATCAGACAAAAATTACTATAGTTAAATTGAAATGCAATGTATCTCACTAGAGTGAGGATAATGTATTTGCTTGATTTGGCTTCCATCCAGGTACAAAATTTTGATGGGTAATTTCAGACCCCTGTTTTCTCTCTTCATACAGTTCTTATTCTTTAAATCAAAATGTCTTTCAAAAATAGTACTGTCCTACATAAAACAGGACACAAGCTTACCCTAATATTAAATAGAACTAAATAATTAAATAGAATAGGGTTCTTAATATTTCTTTAAAATAAAAGGTCTTAAATCTATTAATGTTGTGTGGGCTGTAGTTTCACTCCCTAATGTGGTGGCCAGATGCAAAAAAGTTGGGTGATAAAGCTTGCACAAAAACCATCATGGAGCAAAGATTTCTACAATATGAAAAATAAAATCACAGAATCATAGAGTTGAAGAGATGAGAAGGGGCCCCTAGTCCAAACCCCTGGCATGAAGGAATATGCAAAGCACTCCTAATAGATCTAACCTCTGTTTAAAAACCTCCCAAGTAGAAGATGGCCACAGCATATTCCACTGTCAAACAGCTCTTACCATCAGAGCTCCACCTAAATATTCCATTAGATGGAATCTCTTAAATTGAGATTCTATGAAGCTCCATAAAGCTAATATTTAGGGGGAATCTCTTTTCTTTTAGTTTCTTTTATTTTTTTTATTTTTTATGGGAGTTATAAAGTGCTTTTCTCCCAAAATGGAATTCAAGGTGGTTTGAATCCATTGCTTCATGTCCTCTTCTCTGGAACAGCAGAAAACAAGGTTATTCCATCCTCAATATTACATCCCTTCAAATATTTAAACAGGACTATCATGTTACCTCTTACATACAGAAACACTATTCTCTTTTGTGTCCAGCCACCATTATTAGAATGAAACACAGGTTGTAGATCCAAATAATAACTTCAATAAGAGCTGTGCCATTGCAATAAGAGCTGTGCCATTGAATCAATTACAGGAGAGCAAATCAAGATATGTGCAAATTCCAATAGTGTCACGGCGGGGGGGGGGAGGTGCAGACCGCACCAGGTGACACTCTAAAGGAGGGGTGACACTGTCAGACTTGGCTAAATTCACTAACTCTGTGTAGCCATTAAACCAGCCAATTGAATCAATTAGGAGTTTATTGAAAACACACAGTCAATAATTCACCAGTCAGCATTTAAGCCAGAACTGCCCCCCCCCACAACAAAATGCCATATTAAACCCCTCATAATGGCTGGACTCCACCCTACACACTCTTTGGTGCCAAATCTAGCACCCATCTCCAATTCCCACAGTTCTTCTTCCCCCACCAAATCAAACCCCCTTTCTCCATGTTCTCACCCAAGCTATTCTTCTTCAGCTGAAACACTCCACCCATTATCCCCCTTCAGCTAGAGATTCTTCTCAGCACCAGCCAGCCTCCTACACGGCTTTGCATTCCACAGGCCTGACTTTCTCAAAACTATTCCACACTACTCCAATCCCCCCACCCCAAGCAGCCTACCATTCATAAAAGCTAACTACTTTCCCATATACTAACCCACTTATCATCCCCAAGCAACTACAGCTATTACACCCCAAAACAAACATATGACAGAACTTCCTGACAGTAAGGGCGGTTCGACAGTGGAACACACTCCCTCGGAGAGTAGTGGAGTCTCCTTCCTTGGAGGTCTTTAAGCAGAGGCTGGATGGCCATCTGTCAGGGATGCTTTGAGGGAGTTCCTGCATGGCAGGGGGTTGGACTGGATGGCCCTTGTGGTCTCTTTCAACTCTATGATTCTATGATTCTATGAACTTATACATGCAGGCATGGTTCTGACAGACATCCGGCCAAGTGTACTCTCTCCCTCCCCCATGCCAGTTTACTCCAAAGTAAACCAACATGCGACAGGGATGTTTACTACAAAGTAAACCAGGGAGGGAAGGAGCATGTCATTGGGCTCCACCCCCAAACCCCACCCCCACACTGGGAGACACCTGGTGGAGGAACTCCACTGGCAAATTCCATTGATTCAATGGGTCTAGTCTACTAATAAGGGAATGTTAGTTCACTTATAAATGGTATAGAAATGTACTTGCTATTGCTATTGCTAATTGTACTTAGGCCACAATGAAATCTGGAAAGGCTTAAAAGCTAAATCTTTCTTGGGTGAAAAGAAGTGTGTGGGGGAAATCCCAATGTGGCAATAATTCAAGAGATAATAATAATAATAATAATAATAACAATAATAATAATAATATGTATTTATATCCCGCCCTTTGGGGACCCAATCAGGGTGGCTTACAACAATAAAACCATACAATATATCCCAAAACATAATCCCTCCCCCCTTTAAAACAGTATTAAATCAAATGAAAATTAAAACTACAAATTCGAACAATTAAAAAATTAAAAACATTATGTTATTAGTTTCTTTAAAATTTTATTTTATTTTTTTTACATCTTGCATTAAGATCTCCAGTTCTAGAAACATATGGGCATCATTCATGGGAGCTGCAGCAGATTCACAGACATTCGAATGAAAACACAAGACAGTTGCAATACAACATTCCTTGGTTCTAACAGTTAATGAAAGACTCAAGGCAATCTAATTCTAGTTTCTGCTCAAGGAACCATGCCAGCTCTATTCCCAGTCCAATTATTGTTTTTACAAAGTGCTTTATATCTGCCAACAGGACTGAACTAGAGTATAAAAGCACAGTTTAGAAAGTAACTGGTTCACACATACAAAAAGAAATGTGGTGGCAGTTATTTGAAAAGGATGATTGCAAGATATCTTGACCTATGTCAAGCCACAGAGATTTTCACAGGCCCAAAACATCTTCTTGCCTGAGGAGAATAAATTGAGACCTTCCTTGTTCCATGTACTCCTTCCAAGGCTGCCCAAAGATGGCTTCTCGGTAGAGGACCTTATAACACACCCTACAAGGAAAAGCTAAACCATTCTTATGTGGGAGAAAATGATGACAGCTGAGGAGTATGACAAATTATAAGCAAAGACTCTTAATTGTGTCTACTATGCAGTAGTGGGGCAAGCCAAAAATCATATTACACCTCCAAGACTGCATCCTCAACCTCCCACCCAGTAGAACTTTTCCAAACAGTGAATAGTCTTTTAGGTATGGACTCAGAGAGCTCAGGAATGCAGCTCATGACTACTTGTAATTTAATATTTAATTATATAAATGTGCTAGGTGTTTAGAGGAAAAGGTTGCACCCATTCATTCAGAACTTAACACCAATTTTTTGCATAGCCTAGGAAGATGTCCAGTACACTGCCTGGTCAGTTTTTATGGGATAGGTTCCAGTTATTGAGGCCTGGTGATGTGGACAAGAGGCTTGAAGCAGTTTGCTCTACCACATGTAAGCTTGATCCTTGCCCTTCTTGGCTGACAAAATTTATCAGGAGTGGATTGACTGTGTGAGTCCAGTGGCAGTAAATGCCTCACCATGTCAAGGGGATGTGCCTGTTGCTTTAAAGTATACCCTCTCCTGAAGAAGACCTCTGTGAACCCAGAAGGACATGAGAACTACTGCTCTATTGCAAATATCTCTTTTGGGGGTGAGGGGCTTGAGGTAGTGGTTGGTCAACATCAGGCATTCTTGTAGGAAACAAATTATCCAACCCATTTCAGTCTTCTTTCAGGTCAGTGTCATGCCTGGCCTGGCTGAGGACTCAGGAGAGGAGCCTGACTCTGGCCTTAGTTCTGCCTTGACAATACCTGCAGACTGCCAGAAATAATGCAAATTGAGTCCACTTTAACTGCCCTGATGCAGTGCTAGGGAATCATGGGAACTGTAGTTTATTGTGGCACCAGAGCTCTCTGACAGAGAAGGCTCAATGTCTCAGAAAAAAATACAGTTCCCTTGGTTTCCTAGCACTGAGCCAGGGCAGTTAAAGTGGACTCAAGCTACATTATATCTGGCAGTCTGTAAAGACCCTCAGTGGCCTTTGATACCATCAATAATGGAACTTTATTGAGCAGGCTCTGTGAGGCTGCATCTGCACTGCAAAAATTATGCAATCTGACACCACTTTAGATACTATGATTTAATGAGTGGAATCCTGGGATTTGTGACTTGTAGTACCAGAGCTCTCTGACAGAGAAGGTTAAATCTCTCATAAAAGTATAAATGACTTGGGAACTTGATATTTGAGGGAGCTCATCTCCCCATAATCCTGCCTGAGGATAAATTCTGTTAGTGGGGTCTCTCCCTGTGAGATCTATCTACTTTGTAACTGTACCGGTTTTTATAGTTAAAGAGTATGTGGGGACTCATTACATAAGTCTGTTCTATACTACTTGCTGTGGATCTACACATTCTGCAGAATGAGGTGGTATTGAAATGATAGATTTCCAAGATGCTAGAGTAGGCAAGCATGGCCAATAGGCCATATGTAGACTCCAAGATTCATTCACTCACTCACTCATTCATTCATTCATTTGGTGGCCCATACCACTTGATGACCACTTGAAATAATATTTCAATGAAAATATAACTTGTTCTAAGCCTGGAGGCTTCCAGCAGTGGTGGTATTAGGTTTAAACAGGGTACTCTCCCCCCACCCCCAACAAAAAATGTATTTTAAAAGGAAGAAAAAGGAGGGGGGGATGACTAATAGACATTTCCACTTTCTGCTTGGTGTGTGTGATGGTGGTTTTTAAAGTTCCAAAGTACCATCTAGAATGATGGACCAATCTAAACACTTTATTCCTAAAACATTTTAAAATATCTGTGAAATATAATCTGATTTCAAAACTATAAGCAATATAATTTGTAGCATTCCTTTTTTAAAAACTTCAAAATAACACTTTGATATTCTTATCCTATGTGCAAACTGTAGGTGTGCCCAACTGTTTCTACTATAAACAAAGATTAAGTAAATGTTAAGATCTCCAGTAAATAGGGCATTACAATGTTTACTTTTGAACTGCAAATTTAATCCATTGTGGGGGAGTCAAATAAATTATCTCTTACTATTAGCAAAGACAAGACATAATAATTCCAATATGTGATTTTTAATGCATGGTTTCAGAACATGTAAGATTATTTATATCTCTGGCATTGCTGTAGAAACTATGGGTTAACTGATGTGTGATATAATGGGCTGATAAATGATGACAAGTTTTAAAGATAAATTTAAATATTTAGGTTTCAATCCCACACAGACTTAGCTAGAAGCAAGTCCTATTGGACATAGCGGGAGTTTTTTTCTATGTACGGTATACATGGATAGAACTGCAGTGGGAATATAGAAAGGAATTAATTTATCTGCATAATGTGCATTTGAGTAACTGGCAAAAATGTTTAATATTGTTCAGACCTGTGAATCAAGAAGGTTTAGTATATTTTAATGCACTGTAAATAGTATAGCAAGGATTGCATAGGGGGGAAATGGTTTTGCATAAAATAAAATGGAGTCTTGGAGTAATTTAAGAACTTGATTCATACATACCAGTATACAAACGGCCCATTAAAGAACAAGAATTTTCCCTATTCTTCTCTAATACCTGACCTTATTCTTGACTAGGAATGTAAAAATCTCTGAGTTTCATTGTCATTCCATTTGTCATAATGTTCCATATTGTTTTGTAAGACTGCTTTCTCTTTTGCATGGAAATTCACATGCATTTTTCTATGCTCTTTTTCTGAGTCAGCATATCCACTACTCCCCACAGTGTATGGGAAGTTTCATATTTTCATATCTAGGGCCAAGCATGTTTTAAGAGGTCATAATGACCTTAGAAGTTTCCTATAGGAAAGGCATGTTAGCCTGAAGGCATGTGAAGGATATAATACCAAAATAAGGGTTAAATTGGTTTTCTGATCAGTAGCATCACTAGAGGGTGTGGACTGCATCAGGTGACACCCGGCTGAGTGCCCCCCACCTCTTTGCTGCAAGCCACAATGCATGGCATGGAGGGAGGGACCCTGAGTACCCCTTCCTCCCTTCTTGGCATAGCTTTATACATGTGTAAGGCCACACTGGGCAGGGAGGGAGGGGCCCCAGGCACCCCTTGCTCTCTGCCTAGCATGGCTTGACACATGTGTAAAGCCATGCTAGACAGGGAGAGAGAGGCCCCAGACACCTCTCCCTCTCTATCAATGTGGCTTTACATGTGTGTAAAGATGCACTAGGCAGGGAGTTAAGGGTAAGTCATTTTGGCCCCACCCCCTGCACTGGGTGTCATCTTGGTGTGGAACACCACTGTTTCTGATCACCTCTTTCTCCCGCCAGGCTTTCCACATATCATCTTGTACTGCAGACAAAAGCAGACCCATTGCACTAAGATGAGTAAGACTATCTCTCTTACCACCCCCTGATATATTCCCAACCAACTTCCCCACCAATATATATCTTGTGGTTGTCTAATACCAAACCACTGTTTTCTTAATCCAGAGATAAAACCATCTGCTGATATTTCCCTTATTGTCAATTCCATGGAAAAGCAATCAAACTGCTTGTACTTAGTGTGGGAACATGAAATACCCCTTTAGGGCAGCAAACAGGATATAAATATTTATCCCACACATGTCCAGTTTGTAATTGCTGTGTGTGAACACCAGAGCTCTTTCCAACTGTCCAGAGCCTCCTCTTCCCATATTGCCCTCATATGCTGTCTGACCTACACCATGTTTTCCATGGATTCCTGTTCAGGACTGATAAATATCACCCCCTATACAACCCTAAACCTCCTCTATCTAATTATCCATACTTTTATTTTGGTGAGCCTTTTATGGTGTCTTAGACTGAAATATTCTCTTGTGCATTTCTAAATAAAACCTTCTTTATTCACCAAACCTGGAGTCCTCTCACAGTTACTACTGGTATGCATAGGTGAAATTGTCCCTTAAATTACCCAATCTCTTGCAGGCTCTTGTTGAGCTAATAATTCCCTAAAGACCGCACATACTGTCATTATTAGTGGTGAACTCCCAAGTCCCCCCCCACCTTTTGGGGTAACATGTGGTATGTAGTTTTAATGAATTTTTCTTAGTGACAGCATGTTTTTAAATTTTAATCTATATGTTTGTGTGCCTTTTTTGAAACATTACATTTTCACTGGTTGCACATGTACTCCAGTAATGTGCACACTTAAAATGAAATATTGGCAACATCTCAATGGCTTAAGTGCAGCTGGCCAGGGAAAGAGGCCAGGGAAAGATAAAAAAAAATAATTAAGGGACTGGAAAGCAAAGAAGGAAGTTCAGAAGGAGCTTTAGGGATCTATACACCAAAGCCAATAAGCTTTTTCTACTGCTTCTCCAACTGCAGACAGGGAAATCTCTTCATGAATGGGACTGATAGGATTGGAATGATAGCGCCCAGGGCAATGCCAATAGGGAGCCACCAGTGCTTCTTTCCATAACCAAAAAGAAGTCAGTTTTTGCCATACCTCACTGAATCTGGACCTCAGATCCAGCAACTGCTGACCTATCTGAGGGCCCTGATCCAGGGATAATTTAGGACCTGTGCAGACCGGCCAAAAAGGCTGGCCTGGGGGTGGAGTTGGGGCAGGGCTCTGCCCCCCACTGCCATCACACCGCATGCCCCACATGACATGCGATGTCATGATGCCCCATTGGTGCAGCATGTAGACACACTGTTCCAAAGGGGCACAAAAGAGCCATGGTGGCAGTGCTAAAGGAGGCTTTTTGCCATGCCCAAAAGGAGTAGCATTTGCCAGCTCTTTTTGGAGCAGCAAAAAGCCAGATCAAGGCTGCGGTGTGTGGTTGCCACAACCCCAATACAGCACTCTCAGGGACAGGACGGAGCTCTTAGGGGGCATCTGTACGGTCCCTTGCTTGTATCAAAGGCTGAATCCATGGAACCTGCACCACAAGCAGGACCTGAAACTATTTGACTCATTTGGGAACTGGACCTGGGAAATAGATGCTTGTAAGGCTCCAGAGTTACCTCCTTATGTCTAGGGGACTGGATCCTGTACAACCTTAATCTCCTTTGGTGCCCACTCCTGCTGGCTGTAATTTCAGCTCTGGCAGCAATTTAATTGGCAGTGTTGATTTGTTGTTAACTGTTCTTGAGTCCATCTTGACTCATGGTGACCCTATGGATGAGACATCTCCAAGGTGTCCTCTGCTTAATTCCTGCAACCCCTTACCCGTGACCTCCTTAATAGAGTCCACCCATCTGGCATGTGGCCTCCCTTTCTTCATACTTCCCTCCACCTTTCCCAGCATTATTGTTTTTTCCAGGGTTCTCCAGGGTTCTCCCTTCTCATGATGTGCCAGAAGCACAACAACCTCAGTTTGGTCATCTTGGCTTCCAGGGAGGTTTTCAGCTTGATCTGCACTATGACCCACTTGTTTGTCCTTTTGGCTGCCCATGGGATCCTCAGCACTCTTCTCCAGCATCACATCTCAAAGGAGTTGATTTTCTTCCAATCTTGTTCTTAACTGTCTAGTTCTCACATCCATACATGGCAGTAGGAAATACGATGGCTTATACGATTCTAACTTTTTTGCTGAGTTGTATATCTTTGCATTTTAGAATGTTTCCTAGTTCTTTCATAGCCACCCTCCCCATTCTTAATCATCTTCTTATTTCCTGACTGCAGTCCACATTTCTATCAATGTTTGATCACAGGTATCATAAGTATTGGATCACAGGTATTGGAATTCTTTTACTATGTCTACATTTGTCTAGGTTGAACTTGGGAAGGTTCTCGGTGGTCATTATTTTTGTTTTCTTTATGTTCAACATTAAGCTTGCCTTTGAACTTTCTTCTTTGATCTTCCTTAGTAGGCATTCCAGATCTGTGAGGTTTTCTGCTAGTATTATGGTGTCATCTTAGATTGTTGATATTCCTTCCTCCTTTTTTCACTCCTCCTTCTTCTGTGTCCAAGCCTGCTTTTCTTATAATGTGTTCTGCATATAAGTTGAACAGATAGGGTGAAAAGATACAGCCTTGTCTGACCTCTTTGCCAATTGGGAACCATTCTGTTTCTCTGTGTTCTGTTCTGACAGTAGCCTCTTGTCTTGAGTACAGATTCCTCATTAGGACTATCACATGTGTTGGCACTCCCATGTCTTTAAGGGCACTCCATCACCTTTCATAGTCAATGCAGTCAAAGGCTTTGCTATAGTCTATAAAGCACATGCTGACTTTCTTTTGTAATTCTCTGGTGCACACCATTAGCCATTGTATGTTTACAATGTGATCCCTGCTTCCTCTTCCTTTCCTGAACCCTGCTTCGACCTCTGGGATCTCTCTTTCCATGTATGGTTGTAGTCCAGGGGTAGGCAACCTTTCTCCTTTAAGGGCTGAGGGACTTTAGGTCCCAGAATCCCAGGAGCTATTGGCCAACATGGGACTATTGGCCAACATGGCTGAGGCTTCTGGGAGCTGAAGTCCCTCGGCCCTTAAAGGGGAAAGGTTGCATACCCCTGTTGTAGTCTATGTTGCAGAATTTTGAACATGATTTTTCTTGTGTGGGAGATCAGTGCTATGGTCCTATAGTTGCAGCAGTCTCTTGTGTCTTCTTTTTTGTGGATGGGGATGTATACTGATTGCTTCCAATCTGTTGGCCATCGTTTGGTTTTCCATATCTGTTGACATATGTTGGTTAGCATTAGAGTTGACTCTGTGAATATGGATTGCAGAAGTTCCATAGGAATATCATCTGTTCCTGCTGATTTGTTTTTCGCTATTTCTCTTACTACAGTTTCCACCTTACTTTTTAGAATTTGGGGTTCATCTTCATATGTCTCTTCATTCCATCCGTCCTTCATTTTGTCATCTCATTTGTATAATTCTTCTGTGTATTGCATTCAGCATCTTTTTATTCCTTCCTGGTCTTGAATTAGGTTATTTTTATTGTCATAGAGCATCACAGTCCTTGGTTTAAATTTTCCTTTTATTTCCCTGATCTTGTAAGATACATCTCTTGTTCTTCCCTTTTTGTTGTTGTCTTCTATTTCTCTGCAGATTTTATTTCTCTGCAGATACATGGGTATCTGGAGGTGTTATATCTCTAGCTACATGTACTGGCTACATATCTCCATTAAAATTCTATAAAAAAACATGCTGGGAGTCAATTACAGTAGGCACATCTCTGAGGAGTGGGTGGACCTGATGACAAAAAGGAAAATCATTTGATGTTCCCCCCTCAAAAAAAAAAAAAGAAAGAAAAAAAAGAAGAAGAACCAAAAAGGCACATGTGCACCAATGTGATTTTTTTTTTATCAGCCACAAGTTAGATAATTAAAAGCATCAATTATAATCCATTTTCTATCCCATTCCTAAATCTTATAGGCTTGCATGATTCCTAACCAGAGTTATGCTATCTGTTAAATTTTTCTATCTGTTTCTAAATCAGAAAATAAAGGCAGTGGATTTTTTTTTACTTTTACTGCCTTAATGGCCCTTCTCCCAAGGCCTTTTGAATGTTTACACATTCCAACAACCATACCTGGAGAAAGCAGAAAGTTTTAGGTGTGGATGTAAATCCTCACTTTTCATCCTACACCCAAGAGTGAAAAATCTTTTTTTTTTTAAGCCACTGATTTTTTTCCACATTATTCACATGTGTGAGACATTCTGATGCAAATTGCACAAATGATTCAGTTTATGCTTTAAAGGGTAATATACTGATTTTTTTAAAAAAAAATCTGCATATTAAGGATGGAAAGACCTTGCTATTGTGTGGAAAAAAAACATTGATTGTTGCAAAACCAAAACTGGCAAAATTCATATTTTTAGGATCACAGCTCTTTGAATGTTTATCTTCTAAAACTCTGGACTTCACTTTTAAAAGTCAGCACAGTGAAATACAGCTGTGCTGCTGAATTAAGCCTGTTGCTGCTTTTTGTCTAATGGCCCCTTAATTTTAACAGTTATATAGCAAAACATATAACACAACCTTCTGGAAATTGCAGGATCTATTGAATGTGACTGGTGAGGATAAAAGAGAATTTGGTTAGATTTAGGTATTGATTCCTCCCCCCCCCCAAATAAATAAATAAATAAATAAATAAATCACAAATGGTTTTGTATTTGAGTCAGAAAAGTTTGAGTTTTAAAGCATATGAATGTGAGAGAAAGCAAGAATGCCAATTTTCCCCATAACTAAATCACAGACATTGTGGCTTAAAGGGGTCCAGCAATGAGAGCATCTCTGAGCATTTCTTCTGAAATTCATGGTGTCATCATAAGTCAATGGGAAACTTGAAAACACACACACACACATACATTTGTGCCCAGGTTGTTATCGGATCCAAATGCTGACCTCCTTATGCCTTCTGAAGAGGAGAACTAAGATTTGTTTCTTCCTCTGATTTGTTTTCAAATCACTGTGGATTGGACAGAGGTGCAAGGACTTTTGATCTATTCATTGTCTAAAATAGAAGCAAGCAACCACAGTCTTCCAGATGTTCCTAACTTCAGTGACTATCAATACTAGCCTGCATTAGCAAAACATAAGGGATTGTGGAAGTTGAAGTCCAATAACATTTAGGTCCCTAGTTGGAGAAAACACATAGCTCTCTTCTTGGTTGCTATGTTTCAGAGTTGCTGTCTCAAGAATGAAACTGATTAACATACATTATGGATCTACTATAGTTGTAGCAAATATTTCAGCAAACATATGGAGCAAGAAAAGCAGTGTGTCATGGACTGGATTTTATAGCCTCAAGCCACCATCTGAGGCTTAAAATATTAAAAAGATGTTTCTGCCATCTTCTCACATAACAATGGACTTATTTTTAATGTATAATCCTCTGTTTTTAAATGCATCTAGACAGCCTCTAGTGCTTGATAAGCAGCTGAACCAAAATCCATTGTCTTTACATTTAAATTCAAGGATAAGGCATGTGGTAAAAAAGATAAACAAATATTAGATATTTTAAAATGAAAATACTTTTTTATAATAAAAAAGACAGAACAGATTAACAATTAGGTATTTATAATCTCTTCCATGCTGACGACAAAAAAATAATTAAGATAACAGATTGCAAGTAAAAATACAACTACCTGGAAAAGTGTTTTTATGTCTGTGTTATTTAAATAATATTTTGGGCAGATGTGCATCTGTATGTTTGTTCAGGGAGTGGTGACCCCAGTAATAATAAATAATAATAATAAAGGACTCACACGCATTGTTATGGGTAAACACTTAGGCCACAACTTT
>JAIPUX010001880.1:98601924-98633563 GCA_020142125.1 Phrynosoma platyrhinos | reverse complement strand
ACGCAACCTGGAGCCCCTCCCGACATGTCGGGGTGGCTTCTTTCTCTACATTTGTCATTGTAACAATTATCTTTATAATTTTTGTGGGTTTTTCGGGCTGTGTGGCCATGTTCTAGAAGAGTTTCTTTCTGACGTTTCACCAGTATCTGTGGCTGGCATCTTCAGAGAAAATGCCACAGACAGCCACAGATGGCACAGTAGTTTTTTTTTTCATAGATGCTGGCAAAACGTCAGAAAGAAACTCTTCTAGAACATGACCACACAGCCCGATAAACCCACAAAAAACTATGGATGCCGGCCATGAAAGCCTACGACTTCACAATTATCTTTGTATTTGCACATTAGCCGTTGTACTGTTGCATTCATGTTTCTTAATTTATTCCTATCTCCTTTTTGTTTTTTTCTCTTCTTTCATTTATTGCTTGTAGCATTTTATCTGTCATCCATGGTTTCTTCACTTTCCTTTTGTCTGTTAGAAGTGTCTTTATGCATTCTTCTCTTATTATGTCCCTGGCTTTAGACCAAAGCTCTTCTGGTTCATGATTTTTTATACTTAGTATTACAAATCTGTTCCTTATATTGTCAATGAATTCTGTGGAAATGTTGTTTAAATTGTGTTTTGGTATGATGGCTGGTTTTGTTCTATTCTTGAGTTTTACTTTTATTTTTGAAATGAGTAGATTGTGATCTGTGCCACAATCAGCACTTGGTCTAGTCTTGGCCACCAGTTTGGAGCTTTGTCACCTTTTACTTCCAATTATGTAATCTATTTGGGGTTTTTTTTGGTCCATTTTAACTCATTCACCCCCCCCAGTACTGCTATGTTTATGTATTGCATTTCCATTTTCACTATATTCTAGCTTCCCTTGGCTCATGCTTCTCACATTCCATGTCCTTATTTTATGTGTGGTGCTGCTTCTGATGGGTTTGTCTTTCTGAGAGTGTTTACTGCTTGCTTCATCATTTTGTCTGCCCTTAGCTGCTCTTGAAAGCGGGTTTTCCTTTAGTTTCTATCTCTCTGTTAGTGCCTGTGTCACATTCTCTTGTCCTGCCTGTGTCACACTTTTGATGTCTCCTCATAGGGTTTTCTAGGTGGGGGGGGGTTATACAAGGAGGACCACCTACACCTCCCTGTGTGCAGTGCTAACAAATGTTAGCTGTGATGTCACTGCTGTTCTTCACTTTAGTGACACCCATCACTACTGCTGCTGCCCAGTAGTTGTTTTCCTATGTCACTCTCCCTCCCCCCATTATTGTTGAACTGATCATTTCCCTGCCTTTCCCCTCCTCCTTCTTCCTTTTCCCTTCCCCCCTCATGTCCTTCTTTGTTTTATTTTATATATGTACTATAGAAAGTACATTGATGGCACACATTACTTTTTCCTCAAATATCTTTGGTGAATCATTTTTTTTGGGGGGGGGTTGATGAATTCCATTGATTTACACATTAAATTGTCTTGTCATATTAATTGCAATGACATTTAAAAAAACATTCTGGTTTATGTTTGTGATGGTCATGCTAATGTTTGGAATTATTGCAAACCCATGAACAGGAATTTGATAAGGAACATTATAAATGTGGTCATTGTTCTTGCTGGGAACAAGGATAATGCTCTTGCCAGCTACTTTAGATTCTTTATCTTGTAAGATGATTTACAAGTAGTTAGAAAGTGCACTCTTATAGTAGCAAATAGATAGATTTACAAGTAGATTTACAAGTAGTTAGAGAGTGCACTCTTATAGTAGCTTCTCTGGCCTGCAATTCATGTTTGCTTAGAACTGTGTATTTTTGTAAGCTGTGTTATGGAAGTGTCCTGGTATTTTGGCTTTTTAGAATAACTTGAGCTTCATGTATGTTCTTGTTATACATTTTCTATTTTGACATTTGTTATAAGTAGGATGTGTGTGTTTTATTTGTTTGGGGTTTTTGTGCATTGGCTTGAACATTATTTTCATTTTATTTTGCCACTATAATAATAATAATAAAATTTATTTATACCCCATCCCTCTGTTAAAACAATCGGGGCAGCTTACAACAATTAAAATTACTGTGAAAACAAAACAAACCCTAGGACCCTAAATTTTAATATGGGTAGTTTAATACCTTTTTAATGGGGGGAGAAAAAGGTATTAAACTACCCATATTAAAATTTAACACAAAATCTCAAGACAAAAATTAAAATAATTAAAACAATTAAACAGACAAATACAAGCCGCGAAGAAGCAAGAGCAGAAAGAGTAAAAAGAGACACTGCTCCTGAAGCTGGGATCTAATTAAGAAGCTAATCAGGAAAGGCCTGCAGGAAGAGATCCATCTTCACAGCTTTTTTAAAGTTTGTAATCTGATGGATCTCATCCAGCAGGCTGTTCCATAATCTGGGGGTGGTTACTGAAAATGTCTTCTGGGAGGTTGCCGATAGCCTAGATTTTAATGGCTAGAGCAAATTCCATTACATCCCATAATTGTTGCTCCATTGTTGTTTATGAATCTGGAATTTTTATTTAGCTTGTATGCTCCTTAACCTTAATAGATAGCCACTATATGCATACATAAAGTCATTTTACAGTCATTGAAAATAAGTGGATGGTTAAGTTCATGAGTTTTAGATAAACAAACAGGTGTGTTTACATTAAGAAAAACATTCAAAATTCATATTCTGGCCCTATCTTTATTAGGCTAACCAAAAAGACACTAAATTTGTATAATTTTGAGATATTCAGATCTTTTCATCAGGAAATAGTTTGTAGAATCACACGGGAGGAATGAGGAGAAAAGGTATATGGAAAAGATGGCAGCTCACCCAACTTTGAGCTGTGTGTATGGATGTTTTACAGGATAAACCCAAAACTTTCTGAAAAGAGCCTAATAGGGCCTTTACAGACTGCCAGAAATAGTGCAAACTGAGGGCACTTTAACTGTCCTGGATCAGTGCTAAGGAATCATGGGAACTGTAGTTTATTGTGGCACCAGAGCTCTCTGGCAGAGAAGGCTCAATGTCCCAGAAAAAAAATACAATTCCCATGATTCCCTATCACTGAGCCAGGACAGTTAAAGTGCCCTCAATTTGCACTATTTCTGAAAGTCTGAAAAGGCCCTATCTTGAGTCTTCTAAAACTTTTGCCTCACTGATTCCTTTAAAATGGGTCAGATTTTGCCTCCATCAAGCATGTATACATGCAGTCCCTGCTGTATAAACCTGTGAATACGTAATTAAGGTTTCACTGTGATATAACCCTTAAGGTTTGATCAAATCGATCTTCAAAGTCCTAAGGCAATGTACTGCCACAAGACAGCGGGAGTCTATTATTTTCTTTTTTATATCTACTAAGTTCATTGTGGACACAGCCAGAAGCTTTACTGAGGCAATAACAATGTTGTCGCTTTAAAATTCTAATGAACTCAGAGGCCTCACAGGATTCAGTCTCCCAACCGATCATACATATATCCATCCATCAACAATGTAAATTTAACAATTTCTTTTGCAGTGAGCAAATTAAAATTCCATCTGCTTTAAAAGATTCTCAAAAGTAATATATAGATTCCTTATGTTTTTAAATAGTGGGGGAATATAGCTGGTATCAGCCCGTAATCAAGAATGAAGGATGGCACAGTGTTCTGCCAACCTTTCATTGGCACTTTTCAGCTGGCAAATGTGAATTCAAAATTAATAGGGAAATTTATTCCAGCACCCATCTCAATTTCTACCTCACACATAACACACATGAGTAAATATATTCCTTTTAGGCTAGTGTTTGTTCTAAACAAGAAAATATGACACTGTGCTGTAAAATAAAATCACACACAAAACATCTAGATTGAACAAAGTGCTATGCTAAGATTTTATTCTGCATTTTTGTTTATCAATTCATTCAATTTAATAGTATAAAATGCTATCAAAAATATATTGAAAAAAGAAGAGATTTTTTGTGACAGTCTGCATGTCGTGTGAGGTGGTATATTTTGCTTATTTCCTCAGAAAGTCAATACAAGTGCCAAACATATAAAATAAGCAAGCTTTAAAACATAACAATAATAGCATATAATCTCTTACTAATAAAACTGCATGAACCACTAACATTAACTAGAAATGAGGGGTGTGGGTGAAGTGTGAATGTCCTAAATTTCACTTAACAGTTATTCATTCCTCATTTGAGATAAACTCTTATCACAGGGCTTTTTTTATCAGAAAATGCAAATAGACAGAGTAGAATAAAAGATATAAAAATAAAATAGTTTAATACACTTCACCTTAGTTCACTTCAAAAGACAAGAAAATAAAATCAACACTGTCAAAAATAAATAAAAGAAATTCAAAATAAACTGTAAAGTATGTTGAATGAAATGGAACAATGGAATATGCATTTGTAAATGGTAGTGATCAAAAAAATAAGGTGGAACCATAAGTTACCGTACTGGGTGACACAAACCCTAGTGATGCCACTTGTCTTTCAGATGTTAAATTACACTGTAAATCTACTTAGTGTGCCTTTTCAAAGAAAGCTTATCCTGCTTTATTTCTCTGCTAGACCCCATGGGGGGGCTGTGGGCTGGTGCAGGACTGGTTGTTTCTCATCTTCTACTGGCGAATACTAATTGTTCTGTTTGAGAGATGTAGTACTTTATGTTGCTTTACCCAAAAACCCGACCCAACCATATCAGTGTAAGATCCCAGTTTTCAAATTACACCCTAAATGCAATAGCATTTCTGAAGATGCAATATAATACTCATGGACCTCCAAGTAAGTCTCATTTAACAAATAGAGCTTACTTTTTTTTAATAGGCATGAAGTGATTACTATAAATCATGGGAAGTTTAGATAGGCAGACCCAACTTCTAATACCAACATTATCAGTTACCATCAGTGGAATACAGATGACAAGATTAACTATATTCACACATTTTACACTTTCAAAAGTGAAGCTGCAGCATATCCTGTGGTATTTGGCTTTGGTGATTTAAAGCATAAACTGTCATATGTGGCTTTGGTGATTTAATGAAGAAATAAGCCACAAATGAAGAAATTTTGGTTTCCAGATCTCCTCTATTCTTGGTCAGTAGAATTGAAAACTCTTTCCAATCATTCATAAATTTGGGTAGCTACAGACAAGCATACAGTATCATTAGTGTCATATTATTTGAACAAGAGAGAAGTGGGGAAAGAATGAGTATCTGAAACTGGCAGCTTCTACAATGGATGTGTCATGATTATGCCAGCTACAGTCAAATGTAGCCTGCAAGCTTGGTTTGCTTGAAAGGGAGTTTTCTTCTATCCATCTAGAGTATCTCCATTAAAGAAAGGGAAAGGATGAGCAATGTCAGATTTAGTGTCATTTTCCTCCTCTCTTTCTTGTTAGTTTTCAGTAGCTGGGAATGCAAGCCCATTATTTGCAGCTATAGGGGAAAATAATCTTTTCCTTTCAAAATAACCAAAACAGTGAAAGGCCTAATCAGTAAAGTTTCCAAAGCCCAGTTTATGTCAAAAGTGAGAGAAATTCTGTGAACCATTTTTGCAATTTACTGACTAGTATTTCCTGCTTGTTGTTAAGGACAAGCATCTTAATAAATATCCAGTCATAAATATGACAGCCCATACAAGGGCTCTGTGTAAAAATATCATTTTACACATAACATTTTTATGTGAGCAGGAGTTTGATGATAGCTCTACAATCCTGACCCACTGCAATTGCTCACCCACTGATTTGGAGATTTAAAGGTGACAGCCACTTTAAACAGGTCTTAGAATCAAGTAGGACTCCAAGGAAAAATGCAGAGCATTGAAATTTTGTGGTCAATGACTTGGGTCCCATCTACAATTTGGTCTGGGTCAAAGGAAAGTTCTGAACTGCTACATACTGCAGAACTCACAGAGTGCTTCAGCAGGCCCCTGGGCAATAGGGGCAATAGTATGGCACTGCTGTTATCTCTTTGATTATAACCAAATTTCTGTAATGGTCAACTGGCTGCCACTGCTGCTTCTGGGTTCCCCAGCTCAGTGATGCAAAACTTCTCCTGAGGGCCACTGTCTAATCTCACCATGGACTGTGTCCCTAGCAAACCAATGCATTTTTCTGCGTAAATAGCACAACCTCCAGTTTGGTAGGGACAGTCTCAATTAATCTTCTGCTATCCCACTTTTTCATCTGCTTTTGAAATGTCCCAGTTTCCCTCTCCTCCTTTTACTTGCCTTTTAGTCCTCTGTTTACTTCAGTTGCTGCTAATTGAGTTCAATGTTCTAATAGAGGGTCCTATGGCTTCACAAAGGATGGAGACATATTGGATTGCAAAGGAAGTATATTTTTGTTTTGCAAATGGATGTTACATTTCCTGGACATTTAGAATCTCCTAGTAACCACATGGCCAGAGGAGGTGCCAGCCTGCAAGATATACCCTCCATATCATCTGCACAGGAAAAAAACAACAACAGTAAAATGCAGGCCTATGACTGACATCTTAAAAAAAAAAAATCTCCTGTATGGTTTTTAACATCTTGCCTGATAAAGAAGTCAGTGGAGCTTTGAAACCTGGCAACATGTATATTGTGCATTTTGGTTACACCAATAAAGGTATCACTGTTTGGTGGATTTTTGATGTTATTGGATTTGCTATATGGTCAACCTGGTTACCCCTGGATGAGTTCATGGTGCAAAAGTTGTTTGTTCTCAGTTAATTCAGCAGGAGAAAGAGGAAAGGATGGTGTGGAATCTTGCCCTTCTCATTAGACCCATGCAAAAGCAAACTTCTGCAGCCTCTCCTAGCTTGCTTATTATTCCTCACTGATAACTTTTGCCATCCTGAACATACTCTGATCTTGCTTGGCCACATGTGTTCCAGTTTTCAACTGTGAAATATTAGGGAGTATGAAACATCAGCAGAAAGTTGTGTTTGTTTGCTTGTTTGTTTGTTTTAATTGGATCTGAGCAAGCACTTGACTATGATATTTGGCAGTTGCCCACCATGTTAATGATCCAAAATATAATGGTGACCTCCAGGACTGATGTCAGGTCAGGCATTTTGTTTTAGATAATGTAATGTGATGGTTGATCACTGCAGACCAGACCTGAGTGATTTCACACTTGTAGAACTATTCCCAACTGCTTTTCAATCAAATCTTGTCTATTTTCTCTGAAGATAGGTCCTTGAGCCTTTGGCAATTAACTGATCATGCTGACTCCTAACATTAGACCTGCCTTCTGGGTTCACAGTTCTCTACTATCTGCTCCAGTCCATGCTGTCTTTTATTTATCCCACTATGGCATGATAAATGCAATATCATGGTTTATTTACAAATGGTATTAATATTACAAGAATAAAAAATAACGCTTGTTCCCCTTTTTGTTGTTCTTTTTTAGATGTTCAACTTATAAATATATGTCATTAATTGACATGATCCCTCCTTGCAGTGCACAGTCAGCATTTTGTGTTTCCTTGAAGAATTCATTCAGAAAAAGAATTAAGAGCATTGCCTTTGGCAATGGAGATTATAACTTCCTCTTCCTGTGTGGGGTGAAGCAGTGCACCTTTCTTCCCATTAGAATTAATAGATGTGCCACAGCACTGGCAAATGGACTACAACAATTCAGAGGCAGATAGTTTCCATAATGTGCATTGTCCCCAAGGGCAAGATTCATTTAAACTTGGGAATAATTTGAAAACTATGGCACACATAAACTGTAGTCCTGAACAGATGGGTCTACAAGCTCCATTAAAATTGGAATTGAGGAGTGAAAGATAATAAATCTTCCAGATCCTCTCAAACTACATATATAAGGAAATGTAGGACATGGGGAAATTCACCCTATATCCCTCATAGTCAATACTGTACATGTAGAGTGCTACTCTACCACAGTGTCTATTACTATAGAACAGTTTAAGTCTTGCAAGCTATAATAGGAGAATATAAACTCCAACCTCCACCATGGCACAGCCTTTCCATGGTGGAGGAATTACATACTCCTGTGAGGCAAGGGGCTATGCTGATAGCAGCAGTGTTGCTGGTAAGTTCCCCCATGTCAGACAGGCTTTTGCTGAAGAGCCAAAATAAATGTGACAAAAAGCTACTGGGCAGCAACATTAGTGGGAGATGACACTGGTGAGGGACCTCTCAGAAACAAGGGTAGTGTTGCCATAGCTGATGTTGGTTAGTACTGTTCATGGTAAAGTTCCTTTTGCAGATGTTTTACCACAAAACCCTATGATGAGACAATCCAAAATTAAACAAGAGATAATGCCAGAAGATGAGACTCCTAGATTGGATGGCGTTCAATGAGCTACTGTAGTAGACAGCCACCACAAGTAGCGCTGTTCAGCATTTTACATGCTTAGTAGCTAAAGGAAACTACAAAACTGCACTTCACATATTATAGGAACATGTGTAGCCAAGAGTCTATGAAGAGGAATTTTATTTAGCTCAAATCAAGAGGGAGTTGGCTACAAGGACCCCGCGAGACCATCTCCCACGTGCATACCAAGAGTCCAGTGGATCCAAGAATTGATGCAGATACAGAATTCTCCAATTAAAGTATTATTTATTAAAGGGAGAAATCACACGGCAATACACACACACACACAAACACACACATGCAAGGCCTGAGAAATCAGGGGTTAGGCTGGAATACATGCTGAGGCAGCACTACGGCAATACTTACTACTGATGAAGCCTTTTCTGGGATCCAATTGGTCTCTCAGTGTTGCTTGTCTGAGTTCAGGGGGACCCTACGCCACTCTGTTCTCTAATATGGTTACCGGCACCTCCATTCTACCCATGCTCTTGGAAAGGTTGTGTCTCACACCATGAATTATATGTCAGTGGCAGAGGAACAGGCTCTCTGTATCTGCAAACGGGAAGGAGTATAAAATGGGAGTGGATGGCAATTCCCCTTTGAAATAGGTTGAATACCACATGCATTGTTTGACATCAAAAATATTAAGGATGTAAATCTTTGTATTCTTTTCTCACAAGTAAGAATTAATAATTTATTACCATTTTTCTCCTTGCTGCTAGAAAGTTTGTCCAGAAATAGGTTGTTTTGGAAGTCTACTGACATAGTCTGATCACACACAAAATTTGTAATGCACAAAAATTTAATTTTAATGTAGAAAATAGATTTCCTAGGCAGAAAGCAACATTTTTGCACAGAAGATAATATTTCTGCACAGAAAACATGTTTCTGTGTTTCCTGCACATGAAACAGAATTTCCTCAGAATAAGTCGTGAACTGCAAAGATCCTTGCCTATCTAGGATTCTCCTCATAAGGATTTTCCAACACTTGAGAATCTCATTTTTAAAACCATTTTGATTTTTTAAAATAATATGTTCACCTCCAAAAATAACTACCCTTTTGCACTTCCTGCCATTTATGGCTTTGTTCCATTTGTACAATGGGTGGGCAGGTAGACAGAAAAGTGATCGCTGGACTTATCAGAATTTCCCACCAGTATCTAATTATAGAGATGGAAAAAATGTAAATGTTGCTTCTTCTCAGATTCTCATATTTCTGACTTTGATTTTGCTCCAATTTTGTATGAATTTTTAAAGTTGCATGGAAATTTCAACGAATGTTTGTGTGCAGTTTTCTAAAGCACATAACTGTGTATTCATTTTTGCTAATGTGCATATGTTTCCAAGCTATTTTCACATGTACATTATAATTTTTGTGTGTAAGCTTTAGGAATGCACACATTTGGGCCAAAGTTTCATCTTGTGTAGGCAATGCATCTCTTGACTGAAGAACATGTTTTTCAAAAATCAAGGAAAATGTACATGATAGTTTGGTTATTGGTTCAGCAAGTAAGCTGGTAGGAAATAAAGACTGAATGAATTTCTGTCCCCATCCTTGCTACTCTTATTATTTTGTCTTGTAAAAAGTGATTCAAATTATTTTGAAGTACAATGGGTATTGTTGAATAGTAAGATATAACATCTATTAGTGGTGGTGTTCTAATTGTGCATTTCAGGTGCAATCTTGTGTCTCTGAAAAATAATCTTTGAAAAGTCTCATTGAAATCTATAGAAATATCACTGACTTGGGCCTAGTAAAAGCTTTTTCAGTTGCAGATTAGATAAAAGATGTGCATATCTTAAGCAGCTTTCTTTAACCCTGGTTTCATAAACCAAAATCTGTTTCTGATAATACGTACCTAAAGTACTTAGCAACTGTTTTTTAATTCTTGTAAATATTTTGTACAGTACATACAGTTCCCAAAGAGCCATAAATACTCATTGTAAATCAGTGCGTTTAAGCACAAAGGGATGTTTTTGTCACATTAGATTATCTCATAGTATCCCCATTTGTTATACTGTCAAAACATATGCATTGCTATACAACTCTTTCACGGTACTTTAGGATTTCCACAAGGCTGACTAATGTGATCAAACTGAAATTTAAAGAGATTTGTCATTTACAAATCTCCCCTACAAAATAAAAACTTGCCTTGTTCTAGTAGAGAAACATACTTTAAAGAGAGTGAAAGTGAGTACGAGTTCATAATGATATTGACAGTTTTTCACAACAAATATGGCCAGAATAACAGTTAATTGAGTATTAGATTGAAATATTAATACTTGTTTGGAAATAACTTGAAATTGGTTAGGTCTGCTCTGAAATTTGCTTAAACTTTATTCCTCAGTTATTCCAGACTGTGATAGAATCTTGGCAAACAGCTTTTATATAAATACATGTGGGATATGAAACAAAATGTTGCATTGTGGAGTGTTCTTCTTTAAGGTTCAAGTCATTCACCTAACTGGTGTGTATGTGTGTATATGCAAGAGTGTTCATTCCATTTCCACTACTTTCCCATTTAAACCTCCACCCCACAATAAATGTTAGCATTTCATGGTAAATGACTATTATCAATCCTCATGAGGTTCCCCCTTTTTTCTTTACCACATTCCTTTCTTTCCTACTTTCATTTTACTTGAGCTATAATTTGCTCATTTGGATAGATTATTGCTTCAGCAACATACTTTGAGAGGAAAGTTTTATAGAATAGAAAAATTGGATGATTTTTTTTTATTCCATATCTTTCTAAGCAGATGAGAAATCCCATAGAAATAAAGGTTAGCATCTGCATGCTCTGGTCCAAGCAGAACCATAAGGAAATAGAACCAACTCACTGAGGGGGGATGCAGACCAGGGTGTCCAGGACGCCCTGGTCCGGAGCGCCGCGGGGCCATGGCAGCCCCACCGCGGCGCTCTGACAGCGTCCCTGAAAGGAGCGCCAAATTGGCGCTCCTTTCATAAGTCAGGGAAAGTGTGCCCTAAAAGCGTAGGGCGCACTTTCCCTGACTTATCCTCCACAGCGCGTCCGGTCGCTGCGGAGGGAGGTTGCCTTGGAAGCACCGGCCGTGCGGATGGCCGGCGCTTCCAGGGGCGACCTCAGGGAGAGGAAGGGGCGCCGAACGTGTGACTGCCCCTCCTCTTCCCTGCCCGGAAGACGACTCTATTAATCATCTGCCGAGGCAGTGAGAATGTTTATAAAGGACTCTAATGCATAGTCCCCCAAGCTGCATGGAGTTTGACCAAGGAAATGAACAATACAATCCTTTGAAGCATGGGGTTTATTTTAAATTAGTGTCATCATCCCTTTTTGTAAAAGGTGCACATACTAGATGTTTATCCTTTAATACTGAAGTGTGAAGTATCACATAATAACAGATGAATGAATATTGCCAGAAGGAGTTTTGTTTTTATTTGGCATGAATGCAGGCTTAATAATGAAATCACAGACTCACTGAGATTTATTCTCATGACAGGCAAAAAGGAGGGGGAGGAAGAGGGGGAGGAGGAATAACACAGATCAAAATAGCAAGGAAAAGGAACAATAGTGTCATGAACCGAGGTTCTCTGTTGTTCTTTTGATCCAGAGATGCATTGGGAGGGGCTCACTGTTGCAACAGCTATTGCAAATGATGCTGGATGCCTGATTGGCTGGGCAGGAGGAAGTCCCACCCCTTCCTTCACCGCCCAGCCAATCAGGGATGGGATCTTCTAGGATTCCAACTTGCTGGTGATCTCACATCTCGCGAGATTACCAGTGAGATTTGGGGGCTATAAAGCCCCCTGGCTGCCACGAGGCGACAGCCATTTTTGAACAGCAGGCAAGCGAGGTGCTTGTCGGCTCACTGTGTCTCTAGGCTGCTCGGGCTTTTTAGAGGCTGACTCGAATGCCTATTAAGGTTCAAGACAGCCTTGCCTGGTGGCACAATGCCCCTTTGACTTGGTGCAGAATGGGTGTTCGGGCCCATGGCTGTTGTTTTTAGGTGCTGTGGTTGAGCACTGGCTTGTGACCGTGACCATCGAGGTCTGGTTGAGTGGCCTAGTTAAAATCAAATAGGCCCGTGGTGCAGGGTGCTGGTGCGTGGCCTGTGGTGTGAGCTGCATCCTGGGAGAATGGAGCGGCTCGAAGGCAGGAGGCCTGCAGTGCCTTACTTGAGCAGCAGGAGTGGTTTGTTTGCCCCAAGCCTCATCTCCCCTCGGGTCTGGAGTAAAATAAATAATAATAATATTTATTTCCACAGTCCCTTAATCTGCTCCTCTGAAATGCCAGGTCAGTCAAAAAATAAGACCCACCTTATCCACGATCTCTTGATGGATGAGGCGGCCGACCTGGCATGCTTCACTGAGACCTGGCTGGGGGATGCCAGCACCTCTACATGGGCGCAGACTCTCCCAGCTGGGTACTCAGTTAGTGAGCAGATAAGGGGAAGTGGGTTGATCAGGAAGCCTATCTGGAAAATGACTTACATCAATTGTATGTACCTTAGCCTAAAAACCAGGGATAGTTTGGGGATTCTGTTGGTATACTGGCCATCCCATTGCTTAACAGACTCCCTGACCAAGCTGACTGCCCTGGTTTCTGAGTTGCTGTTGGAGTCGCCCAGACTTTTAGTATTGGGCGACTTCAACATTCCACTCGAAACCAGATTACAAGAGCTAACTGGTGCAGCTCAGGAGTTCATGGATACCATGACAAACATGGGCCTATCCCAACTGGTTGATGGGCCCACACATTGTGCTGGTCATCCCCTTGATGCGGTCTTTAGTATGGAACAGGAATATCCATGGGCGGAGGTTATAAAAACCTCCGCATTGTCATGGACGGATCATTTCCTGATGAAGGCTGAACTAAGAGCTACTGTCTGCCCCCCTCGGGGGTGGTGGAACTATTTGATTGGTCTGCCCTTGAAGGCTAATGGAACCAACTGGTTTCTAGAAAGCCTTAGAGGGGTTAATGGTTGGCAACGCCAGTGAATTTGTCGAAGCCTTGGTGGACACCTGGAATACCGATCTTACCAAGGCTATCAACATAATCGCTCCCAAGGGTCCTTCTGGTCTGCTTCAAACCGTAAGCCCTGGTATATGGAGGAGCTTAGGAAGATGAAGCAGGCCAGACAACGACTAGAGTGAGAATGGTGAAGGACTCGTCTCTCATCTGACAGAGCTCATCTTAGGAAGCATCTTGATCCCTATAGGGAGGCTTTACATGCAGCGCAGAAATCTTTCTGTTCTGCACGTATTGTGTCTGCAGAGTCTCGCCCGGCAGAGCTGTTTAGGGTGGTGAGGGAGCTGACAAAGGTTCCACCTGCGCCGAATCTCCTACTTAACCCAACGATGGCCTGCTGTGTGGCATTTAACACCCACATTGCAGATAAAATCTCTCGGATAAGAACCGACTTGGACGGCTGTGTTTTGGCAGACTCCATAGACGAGGTATCCAGCAACTCTGTTGATGGCAATTTACTGGATCAATTACAATCTGTGAGTACTGAAGACATAGACAAGCTTCTTGGAAGGGTGAGGAAGATGACTTGCTCCCTCGATCCATGTCCATCGTGGCTGGTTGTCCAGGGGGGGACACGTTGAAGGTGTTCCTTTGGGACACAATCAACACATCATTCAGGGAAGGTAACATACCATCTTCTTTAAAGGAGATGGCAGTTAGGCCTCTCCTGAAAAAACCCTCCCTGGACCCCCTGGATAGAAACAAGTACAGACCAGTTTCCTTGCTCCCTTTTTTGAACAAGGTGATCAAGAGGGCAGTTGCTTCCCAACTCCAGGCAGTCTTGGATGAAACCGATTATCTTGATCCATTTCAAATCAGCTTCAGGACAGGATATGGAGTTGAGACAGCCATGGTTCCTCTGACCGATGACCTCCGCCTGGGCATCGACAGGGATAGTGTGACCCTGTTTGTGCTCTTGGATCTCTCACGGGCCTTCGACACAATAGATCATGCCATCCTCTTGGATCGCCGGAGAGAGTTAGGAATTGGAGGCACTGTTCTGCAGTGGTTCCATTCCTTCCTCTTGGGCAGATCCCAGAGGGTGAGGCTCGGGGACAGTTGCTATTCTAAAATAGAGCTTAATTGTGTCATCCCTCAGGGTGCCATCCTGTCTCTGATGTTATTTAACATTTACATGAAGCCGCTGGGTGAGATCATTCGGAGGCATGGAGCGCGGTAGATATCCTTCTCCATGACCAGATCATCAACTCAGACTTCAGATGGCATCTCTCCTATTATTGAATGTCTCAGAGCGGTAATGGATTGGATGAGGAAAAACAGATTGAAATTGAATCCAGACAAACAGAGGTACTTACTGTCACAGGCCCGAAACCAGATTTGGGAATACAGTCTCCAGTCCTGGATGGAGTCACACTCTCCTCTAAGGACTATGTTCACAGTTTGGGGGTACCCCTCGACTCATCGCTTCACATGACTAGTCAGGTGAGCGCAACGGTCAGGAGTGCCTGTTACCAGCTTCAGCTGATACGTCAACTGCGCCCTTATCTGGACATGAGGGATCTGGAAATTGTGGTACATGCTCTGGTAACCTCACATCTGGATTACTGCAATGCACTCTACATGGGGCTACCCTTGTGCCTGACCCAGAAACTACAACTGATGCAAAATATGGCAGCCAGATTAATTACAGGAACAACTAAGAGGGAGCACATAATACCAGTGCTTAAATCCCTCCACTGGCTGCCGTTTAGTTTCTGGGCACAGTACAAGGTGATGGTTTTGACCTTTAAAGCCCTACATGGCTTGAATCCTTCTTATCTTAGTGACCATCTCTCCCCCTACATCCCCCCCACGCCCTCCAGTCCTCTGGGAGGAATCTGTTACAGCCAATAAAAACTAGATTGTCCCAGACCTCCCAGAGGGCCTTTTCTGTGACTGCTCCCAGACTATGCAATGGCCTGCTGGATGAGATTTGTCTTATTACCACTCTTGCTGCTTTTAAAAAAAGCAGTAAAGACGGATCTCTTCTGGCAGGCCTTCCCGGAATAACCTTTCAGCTCAGGGGAGATGGTTTTCATTTGTTCCCCCTGCTGCTGCCTGCCCTGCTGTCCATTGCTGCCTGCTCTATTGTTGTTTTGTTGTTTTTATTGTTTAAATTGTATTATTGTATTTTAACTCTTCAATAGTTTAATCTTGTTTTAATGGGATGGGAGGGTTAGATTGCGGGATGAGGGAATGTTTTTAATTGTGTATATTTTAATATACTGTAACCCACCCTGATTGTCAAGCAGAGGGGTAGGCTATAAATAAAAATTTATATAATAATAATAATAATAATAATAATAATACATAAGAGGTGTGGCCCTGCATAGGCAGGGGGCGCATTTTGCTATTGGTCAGGGTGGCCTGGTTAATATTTGGGCCTATTTCAGTAAGGGCCTTTGGCCTAGCTTGGCCTGTCTCCCTGGGAGGGTATGATAGGTAAGCTGCCAGGCCACAGGGCCTAGGTTTTTCCTAGTGAGCTCATTGCAGCCTGGTCTCCCTTACAACAGGGAAGGCCTGGTGGTGGGCCTAGTGGTTTTGGCCCCTGGTGGAGATACACTCACTAGTTATGCTAGCTGATCTCTTTTGTCCCCTTGGGGATTTGGTAGGCCATTGGGCCTTATTTGCATCCCTGTTTGGGACAGGTTTACTGGGGTGTGACCCATGTCTTAATTAGTGAATCTAAAAAAAATTAAAATAAAATAACACTGCCCTCAAGGGGTGGGGGAATTAATTTCAAATTACACTTGGCTTCTATAGGTATTATATAGGGTTTCTCTGTTTCGTCTAAGATTTAAGGCTTGTAGCTTTAGGAACACTATAACCCAAAGCAGCCTAGTCCATAGACTACTGCTAAGGGATCATGTTGCACAGCAGGCCACAGTTTAATTGGCTCATGGCTTCTGCTGGGCCCAATACTGGGCGACTGGCTCCGAAGAGGCCAGGTGATCCACAAAGTAGGGATGATGAGATAGTTGCCCATTTGGCACAACTGGGCCGCACTATGGAGGCCTGTGCAGCAGTGTGTGAACAGCTTGCTCAAAGGGGGGTTCAAGGTTCTCATCCTGGGCCCTCGGTCAGTGTAGTTCCTACTAGAGTGCAAACTTCAGAGCTGCAGGCTACACAGGTGCAACCAGATATGGCACCTGGTGTTTCTTCTGATGATGTGGCACGTGGTCCCCCAGTGGCATCAGCTATCGGGATTGGGCAACCGACCATAGCAGATGTTATGGAACTGCTAAAGAGAGTTCCAGGTGTGGCACAGCATGGAGCAGCTGCCTCTGTGCTACAGCAGCCCACTCTGGCAGTCTTGTATAGTTTTGTCCAGAGGGCTGTGGGTTCAGTTCAGGATGGTGGGACAGCACCTGAATCTGGTGAAATTTCTAATAGGAATGGGGAAATGTCTTTTCCTTTTCACAGCTTGGCACCCGAGCAGAGGCTATGGCACACTTGGAGGGAAATTCATTAACAAGTGAGGCTGCTCAGCAATCCTCATATCCAGGTTTGTCCCTATCTTCTAATTCTATGACTGCTTGGCCTACCTCGGTATGGACTCCAGGTGGCCAAATTGGGCAAAATCCAGTGGTGAAGGTTCTTCTACTGCATCCATTGTACCACCCTCGACAACACCAATGGCACCCCAGGTGCGTGACTCGAGGGTGCAAGCTGAGCAGGGTAAGTGATTCTAGGCTGGTGGTCACTGTGGGAGCATTAGGCTAAGCTGGGGTAGACCGAGCAGTGGAGTGCAATCCCTATGCTGGGATGTCAACTCCCTTAGGATCTCATCTTCCCCTCTCTAAAAAGAGAGAATATGGAAAAGGGAATACATTGATTTATTTTCACTGACATTTCAGGACCCCAAGCCAAGGATAATGGTAAAGGATGGGGTAGTAGTCTCCCCAAGGAATTCCAGGCTCACAAACATCTGAAGCTTGAACGGAACTTTGTGAAATGGATGATAGGATTTACCATTTTCAGAGGTGTGATTGAACAGAAGGATACTTCTAGATGTCCTGATTTCTGTAAGTACCAGGAGATTATGATTAAAGCATACACAAATTGTCATTTTAAGTCAAGGGGCTCAGCATGGCTCCAGTATGATGAGCAATTCAGGGTGAGAGCTGCTTTGTATCATTCTTTGTCTTGGCAGCATGTTCAATCAGAACTGTGGGCAGATGTTATGCAAGGGGCCTCCCCTTTGAGCAGGTGTGATAATGGGTTTGAGCCCATGGTCATGCAGCTGAAAGGGCAGTATGCGAGGCCTAGCACAGGAGAGAAAAAAGTTGCAGGTTTATGCCGTGACTTCAACTCTGGCAAAAGCACTAGGCAGCCCTGTAGGTACGAGCATAAGTGTAACACCTGCAGAGGTAACCACCCAGGAACTTCCTGGTTCCTCTCAACTATCCACAGTGGGAGGGGAAAGCGCTAACACCAATTAAGCTGGATGTTTTGGTGGCTTATCTGCGGATTTACTGAACAGGGATTCCACTCAGTATTTGTTAGATGGTTTTTCAAATGGTTTCCATATTCCTTATTCGGGTCCGAGGGTTCACCACTTTGCGCCCAATGCACGTTTGGTGAGGGATTTGCCAGAGATTGTCAGGGAGAAGTTGGCTAAAGAGTTGGTGGCTGGTAGGATATCTGGGCCCCATCAGCACCTGCCAATGCCAACCCTAAGGTTGTCGCCTTTGGGTGTTATACCCAAGAAGGTGCCCGGTGAGTTCCGTTTAATTCACAATTTGTCATACCCAAAAGGGGAATCTTTTAATGATGCCATTGATCCAGCTTTGGCATCGGTGAAATATGCATCATTCGACACAGCAGGGCAAATGGTATGGGCTTTAGGTAAGGCTGCCCTATTGACTAAGTGTGATATAAAATCTGTTTTCAGGCTTTTGTCAGTACACCCTGATGATTTTGACCCATTGGGCTTTCAATTTGAAGAGATGTACTGCTTTGATAAAACAATGCCAATGGGGTGTTCTATTTCTTGCTCTACCTTTGAAAAATTTAGTACATTTTTGCATCAAGAGGTCCGGCAATCATAGTATTACTCATTATTTGGATGACTTCTTGTTACTGGGAGCTCCTGGGTCTTCAAGGTGTGTGGATACCTTGTCAGCATTTCAGGTGTTGATGGCTGAGATGGAAGTGCCCTTAGCAAAGGAAAAGACGGAGGGTCCTGGCACCCGTCTTACCTTTTTGGGCATCAAATTAGACACAGTTGAGGAACTTTCTCGCGTCCCTATACAGAAGGTCGAGGTGATGAGACAAGAGGTAACGCTTATGAACAGTAGGACTACAGCCATGCTTCGCTATTTTCAATCCCTGACAGCTTGTTAAATTTCGCTTGTAAAGTTATTGTTCCTGGTCAAGCATTTTGTGCTCGCTTGTACCATGCTACTAAAGGGGTTTATGCCCCGCATCACCATATTAGGATTACTAGTGGGATAAGAGCGGATTTGAAGGTTTGGGGCTCATTTTTGGATCAATTTAACGGGGTCTCTTTTTGGAGGTCTGAAATGCTTTTAAAGGTGTATCTCCAGGTACACTCCAATGCTTCTGGTGCACACGGTTTTTGGAAAGGTCAGTGGGCAGCTGAGAGCTGGCTGCAGGCTTGGGTGGACAGTGGTTGGACTCGTGATCTCACTTTTCTCAAACTCTTCCCTATTGTGGTGGCAGTTCATTTGTGGCCAGTCCAATTTGAGAATAAACTGTTTGATTCTGGTGTGACAACCAAGCAGTGGTTCATGTAGTGAACTCCCAAACCTCCAAATCTCTAAAGGTGATGGCATTGGTGAGATCAATGGTTTCTCAAAGCTTGAAGTGTTATTTCAGGCTCGCCGTGTGCTGGGTCTACTAAATCCTTTGGCGGACGCCCTTTCCCATTTTTAGTTTTCCAGGTTTTGTGAACTTGCCCCGGAGGCAGCATCTCAACCACTGGAGGTACCGAAAAATCTGTGGAGCCTTGGAGGATAGAGATCGACAGGGCGATTCTCCAATCCATCACTCCATTGACACTCAAGTTGTATCAGCTCGCAATGTGAGCTTTTAGACTGTTTTTATCTGTAGTGGGAAAGGTTGAGGTTTGGCCCCTGAGGCTGGAGAATGTGTTATGTTTTGCTGTTCACCTTCGGCAGTCAGGTTTGTCCCCGGTCACTATTAGTGGGAAGTTAGCGGCTCTATCTTTGTATTCTAGAGTGGGGGGCTTTATGGACCCTACCATGGACTTTAGAGTATGTAGGGTTTTGGAGGGATGGGCTAGGGAGCTTCCTGCAGCATGCAACAATCACTTGCCGGTAACTGGACCAGTTCTCATTCAGATCTGGCAGTCCCTTCCAATTGTGTGTTCTTGTAATCTATGTTTAAAATAGATATGGGGTGATAATTCCCCATATCTAAGGTGTCTTTTCCCTCCTTTAAGATCAGTGCAATGTTTGCCTATTTCTAGGATTCTGATATTTTGCCTTCTTTAGCTCTATTCATTATTACTTGAAGTTTTGGGGTTATTATTTCTATTAAACTTTTGTAGTAGATTGCAGTCAATCAATCTGGTCCTGGTGATTTTGCTAACTTCAGTTCTTTAATATCTTCCATTACCTCTATGACATCTATCTCCCCAATTGAACTTTACCTTCTCTTCCATTTTCCATTCTGAAATGTTTAATCCTTTTATATAACATGCTTGATCTTTTTCTGATTTTTTTATCACCTTAAAGTTTTTGCTAAAGTATTCAATTCAAAAGCTTTTCTTAATTTCATTCTGATTAGTAAATGTCTTGCCTTTGTCTTTTATTTTCATTATTAATCTCTTTCTTTTCTCTTTTTTTAGTCTAATTGCCAGCCATTTACTTGGCTTATTTGCAAATTCAAATTATCTTTGTTTGAAGTGCCTCATCTTCCCCCCCCCCATTTCTTCTGTTAACAACATGGATGCTTGTTTTTGTAATATCTTTATTCTTGCTTTTAATTTCTTATTTCCTGGATTTCTTTTTAGTTGGTTTTCTGTTGTTTTTAACTCCATTTGTATTCTGAAATATTTTCCCTGTCTTTTTCTTTCTTTCTTTTATAGTTCTGTTTAATAAAGAAGCCCCTCATAAAGGCTTTACTAGTCTCCCAATTACATTAATATCCATTGATTCTGTCATATTAATTTCAAAAAAACCTTCCAAAGTTTCTTTAGCTTTCTTCACCATGTTCTCATCCTTTATAATCGTTTCCTCTAATCTCCAACAAAAATCTTTTTTTTTCCAATGTCATCCTGACTGGGTAGTGATCTGACAGAGTTTTTGGTAAAATGTCTATTTTTTATATTCTTGTTTTAATTAGATCTGAAATGAAAAACATATCTAGTCTGGACCATGAGTCATGGGGATTAGAATAAAAAGGATAGTCCTTAGCCTGTCTGTACTTATATTTCCAAGCATCTTCTACCATTACTGTTTCTATCATATTAAATGGTATCTTTGGTAATTTCTCTTGTGTTTTGTTTGGATCATTTTTTGCTTTTCTGTCTATCCTGGGGTTCATTACCCCATTCCAATAACTAAACATTATAGTGTGTTCATATTGATAATCTCTGACTTCCTTTAATAATTTATCATAGAATTTACTCTTATTTTGTAAGGGACCATATACTCCTATTAAAAGAACCAATAAGTTTTCCCATTTATTTCTTCCCCAATATAATGCCCATTTTTATCAACAAATAATTCTTTTGCTTCCAGAATATCTGTTATGTACATTGCCACCCCTTTATTTCTTTTTTCTGAAGCAGAAAAAAAAACATTTCCTAATTTGCTATTTTTTAAATAATCTTAAGTCTTTTTTACAAATATGCATTTCTTGAAGGCAGATTATTTCTGTCTTCAATTTACCTAGAGAGTGAAAAAAATCCTCTTTTGAGGAGAATTAAGTCCCTTCACATTCCATGTAACAAAATCCGTATTTCTAAAAATCTTCTTCTTCTCCTTCTTCTAATTCTTCTTCTGTATTTTCTTCTTCTGGTTCTTTTAATTGTATGTTTCTTTTCCTCACTAGCCTTACTATGTTTTCCTCTGATTGCAGATTTTTTTGTTTTGATATTTCTTTTCTAGTCTCTCTTCATCTATCTTTTCTTTTCTAGCTGATCCTTTAGCATTTTTCATATCAGTATCTCTCACAAATAGGTCAATCAATTCATTTGATGAACAATTTCCCTTTATGCACAGTGTATTGCCATCGTTGGAGCCATTTTCTCTCTGTATATCATTTTCTAATCTTTCTAACACATCTTATATCTTTGTGGTTGAGTTGTTTTTATATCTGTTCTGACCATAACTAAAGGATATTTCTTCTGGGAATTTCCACTTATAAAAAATATCATGGTCTCAAAACTTTCGTTAATTGTTTATAATCCTTTCTTTTTCTAAGTGTTTCTCCCAGGAGATCATTAAATATTTGAATATCTGAGCCATCAATTTGTAGATTCTTCTCATAGTGCATTTTTCTAAGTTGGTCCCCACCTGTGTCCTCATGAAGTATATTACCACGTCCTTTGGGATTTGTTTTTTTTTTTTGTTTCGCTTTTCAGGAAGTAATCCTATACATTTTATTGATTTCAAAATGAAATTCATCTTTGTCTCTTTCCATGTACTTCGCCAGAACTAGTATTAACCTTTCATAAATATTCTCGCCTTTTTGTTCACACAATCCTCTAATTTTAAGCATCTTTCTCTTGCCTTCTGTTCTGTTCTAACTCTTTCTTCTGTCTCTCTTATCTGGTTCTTCTTTAGATTTAAGTTCAGTTTGTAATTCCTTGTTTTGTTTTTCTAATTTGTCAATTTTTGTTTTTGCTTGAGCTAATTTTATCGTTAATTTCTCAACCACAATCACTACCTCCTTCACCTCTGATTTTATGTCTTGTTTCAGTTCTTCTCTTGTATTTTTTAAATTCAGTTTTAGTTCTGCTATGTCTTTTTTCATCTCTGATCTTATCTTCTTAATTTCCTCCAAAATTAGCAGATTGGACTCCAACATTTTATTTGTTTCTAATGAGGGTCTTTTTTGTTGTGCTCCTTGTGTTTGCACCTGCATTTTTGCCTGTAATCTCGTTATCACTGCCATACACTATACACTATATAACAGTAAACTACAACAAATGATAGCAAATGGCTTCATCTAGCAAACATAATTCTATGTGATTGTCCTTTCTATTATTTCTACTTAAACACTCTGCTTAAACAATTACACTTAATTATCTGCCGGAAATTATTCAAACAAACTGAGTTATTAAAACAGAGCTATTATATGTCACTTATCGTGACATTAGTTACTCATAAAAGACTAATAATAAACTGGTTCAGCCAGAAAGATCAACAGTAGCACAGCACCTACAATAGTTGTACCTAAACAGAACCCACTGAACTTTACTATAGAATTAGATCAGCAAGGGCTCACTCTAAATTACCTATTATTGTCCTTTTATGTCTTTATTTTCCAAGCTGTCTGGAATGTATCTGTAATTTGTGGTTCACTCTTATTATTTTCTCTTATTATTTTTCTTTTGGGATCTTTCTTTTAAGGCTTCCACTTGGTCATCCCAGCCTTCCTTCCAGTCTCTCTCTTTCATCTCACAGCACGACTAAAGTTGAAGCATCAGTTTAAAAAAAGCAACTCCAAAGTGAAGGAGTATATTCAACCTTCCCTGCTTGATCTCTCCTCGCTGTTTCTCAATAGGAGGTAGCGGTGGGCAAAGGTCTATATGCAGCCTCACAGTCTCCTCTATCCTCAGACCTCCTGGTCTTACTTGCCTTAGTATTCCCTTCTGGGTGATGTTACCTTCCCTTCTGGGTGTTGTTTACTTTGCAAGTACTGGCTCCTTCTTAGCATTCTCATGCAGTTGTTGTTGTCTCATGTCTGGGTTTTATTGGCTAAGATGCTGCTTCTTAAAGCCCCCGCTCCTTCTCCTCTCTCCCAATGTTAAAGTGGAGAAGTCAAACCTCTTAAAGGAGACTCTTACATGAATCACCACAAGCTGCAAAATGCTGCAAAACACTGCATAATCTTCACTCCACTAGAATTGATGCCTCTTTACTCCCAACGCTCCACCCTTCCATATGCCAGGTTCTTTTTATCGGGTTTTTGCGCTTTTCATTTTCAAATGCAACTCTCCTTCCTTCCTTTATTTTTTTTTAATTTCCCCTTCTTCTCAGTATTAAACACTATATTCTATTCTTTTATTTAAATCAACTCCTTACTTTTTCACAAATATATCTTCAGCTGGAAGTGTCCCGAATTGAGTTATGAATACTGTTGTTTTTTGTTCAGTTTTAATTTGCAGTTTGTAAATAAGTTGGGAGGGCAAACAGTAGCACAAACTTCCCTCATGTGCAGTGTAAACTACCCTGGTCTCCTCTGTCTCTTCTTGTTCCTTTTGTTGTTTATTTCTGTTTAAGTGCAGAGACAGGCACCCAACCTTTGTGGCTCTTTTGTCTGTCTTCTCTATACCTAGAGAAGTTTTCCTTTGATTATTTATTCTTCTTCCCTGCACAATATTGGAAGGTTAGAATGGAGCCTCAGTTTGCTCCATCTGACCTGGAGCCCCTCCCCACCAAAAGTCAAAATGATGTAAATTTAAATGCCAACTTTAAGTTAAAGTGTTGAATTAATTAATGTGTTAGAAACCCCCTTTTTGAAAATGTAATTGGGTGGATATTTTTTTTAGTTTTTAAAGGATTAATGGAATGAGTTTCCCATCACATAGAATCACTAAATCTTGATTTAGAAAGAAGGAGGGGCTGCAGGAAATAGCACAAATACAACTTGGATGGCTAGACTTTGGAATTTACTGTATCAATATGCAATTATTATAGCATAAATTACAGTCATTATCTTTCCCAGAAGAACTTCTGTCTGACCAAACATTTGTGCTTTCCTAGACATATCCTCGAAGATTAAAAGATAAATATATTTCCTGTCTGAAAGAATAATTCTTCTTCTCCTCCTCCTCCTTCTATGATTTTCCTATAATTCTGTTCCCCCCTTTTTTATCCATTTCCAATGAAACTCTCTCTGTTTTAAATCAATATTTACTATCAGTAATGGACTAGATGAGGACAAATGAATTGAAGCTTAATCCAGACAAGACAAAGGTGTCCCTGATCAGTTGAAAAGCAGTATTCTTTCAGTACTGATTCAGCATGTACAAGTTAACTGCCACTGAAATCTCAGCTCTGAAGCTTCAGCATATTTCTGGACTCGGCTTTGAGTCTGATTGCCCAGGTTTCAGCAGTGGCAGGAGTACATTTGCCCAGCTAAAGCTGGTCCACCAGCTAAAGCTGGTCCACCAGCTAAAACCCTTTCCTCAAGATGACAGATGTGATTATGGTGACCCATGACTTCATTACATTCTATTTAGATTACTATAACACAGTCTGTGTGGAGCTACCTTTGGAAATTCTTTAGAAACTTTATTGTCTTTTCTAGTGAGTCATGCCTTCTCATGATATGACCAAAATATGCCAGTCTCAGTTTAGTAATTTGGCCTCTAGGAAGAATTCAGGCTTGATTTTTCCTAGGACCCATTTATTTGTATTTTTAGCAGTCCATAATATCCACAGAGCTCTTCTCCAACACCACATCTAAAATGAGTCAATTTTCTTCCTTTCAGCTTTCTTTACTGTCCATGTCTCACTTCCATACATAGTGATGGGAAATATAATGACATGGTCAGTCCTAGCTTTAGTATTAAATTATATCTCTACACTTCAGGATCTTTTCTTGTTCCTTCATAGCTGCCCTTCCAAGTTCTAGTCTTCTGATTTCTTGACTTAGTCTCCATTCTAATTAATGACTGAAAATAGAAAATCCTGAATTATTTCAGTGTCTACATCATGTACTTTACAGTTATGTAATTCATCAGTGGTCACTATTTTTGTTTTCTTAGGTTGGGAGGGGGCGCTTTCTCTTAGCCATCACAGGCATGTTGGTAAAGACATAGAAGAAAGCCTCTTTTTTGGCTGCTCCTAAATTACTCTGACAGGAAATACTTTTTTAAAAAATTCAACATTTGGGTAAGAGACAGTAGGTAGAAATTGTTTTATTTGTTGTATTTTTAATTCTGTTGTACACCGCCCCGATTGCTGAGCAGAGGGGCAGGTTATAAATAAAATTTATTATTATTATTATTATTATTATTATTATTATTATTATTATTATTATTATTAACATTCTGTTTTAACATGATAGTGTATTTAGCTGTTTTTAAATTGATTTTAACATTATATTGCACTGTTTCTTTATTCTTGCTCTAATTCATATCATGAGCTCCCCTCAATCCTGCACTAGGAAATAAACAGGATTAAATAAATAAACAACCAACAGCCTTCTTTCTGGAAGAAAGATTGTCCTTTACATTTACTTAGCTCTTCACATTAAGAGTTCTAAGGTGCCCAAAACTCAAAGCTGTGTTAATGTTCTTTTGATAAATTTTCAATGGGTAATACATACTAATCCATTTCTTTTAATTAACTAGTTTGGCACAAAATCTTCTTCTGATACTTGCCATCTCAGACATGATCATATTGCTATTACTTAAAAAAGAGAGTTCCTAAGAACCAGATGGTATCCTGTGACCTAGTTCTGTACCTTCACTAACAGGGATTTAGGACTGTGTGGCTTGAAAGTGGATGACTGTGTCCCAACAGCATTAACAAAAATACATCTGTAATATATGTATTTGTATATTCTCTGACTAATCACAAGCAACTCAACCAAGGGCAGGTGGGTCTCATTTTGTTCCAGTTCACATAGGCATATGATCTTCTGATTGAAAGCTGAATTTGTGAGCTGACACCATTGAAAATAATTATCTTTGAGGGGCAATTTCTATCTGTAGTAATACTAGATTCATGACAGCTCAAATATCCATGCCCCAGGATAGGCCAAAATGCAAACAACTGCTATGACTCATACAATGAAATAATTCTGGCAGTTTTCATCTCCAGTAACAGCAAAGGCCCTTTCACACATACAATTAATACACCATGCTTCCTTTTTAACTGTCATGGCTGCATCCTATGGAATCATGGAATTTGTAATTTGGGAAGACATGTGAGGAATGAATGGATCTTGTTTTAGTGGCACTAATGGACTAAATAAGAATATGAGAAAAAGAAGATGAAGAATCACAATGCATGATATGGGAGAGTTCCTGGCAAGCGAAGCAAGGATTTTAAAACTGCTGATGTTGGTGTTGTCCCTAATGAAGGACAAGAGATGCAGATGCCTGTGTCATCCATGGAAGAGCAGGTCATTCAGATGTTTGGGCTAAATCTGATAAGACTTGGAGTGTTTTCTACATCAACGGAAAAGAACCAGAAAGTGATGGTTTGAAAGTTTGTGGACAGAAGCCAAAAGGGCAGAAGTTGCCCAATACTATGCAAAGACCCTAAAATATGAGATTTTCCCAACTAGCAGTGTGTTCCTGATCCAGTAACAGGACTCCCATGGCCTCCATGAACAATGATCAACATCTTCGGTGGGTGCCACTTTGTGTGCATGAGTATATGAATGGTTTGAATGAAAGAGCTCTCTTAATACTTTATGTTGTATGTCTGATTGTCTTAATAAATGTTACATGCATAGTGGCCAAAATCCAAATTTGGTGTCTCTAGTCTTGTATCAGCCCTGCTGGTGTATTCTCTCTAGGGTATCTCCACTACATGTTTTCAAAATAAAAAAAAAAATGGCCTAAACCACTCTGGCCATGACAGACAATAGGGCTCTGGTTGACAATTCTAAATACTCCTCCCTAAGCTGCAAATCTTAGAATTCCATGCAATGGAACCATGGCAATTATAATTCAGTCATAGCACTATAATTCTATAGTGTGAAAGGACCCTGACAGGGGTCACATAATGAGTAAGATGGCATCAGACCACAGATTTAATAGACACAAATCATATTTAGCTATTTCATGATATCACACTTGGAGGGTCAGATGGAGTCAAACTGTTTTTTTTTTTCTCAACTTCAGTTGGTGTGATAAAGCAGAGATAGAGGCCTAGTGCTGGGGGGGGGGCTGCACTACTTTGACAAGAGAGTTTTTTTTTCTTGTCCCATAACTAGTGTGATGATCTTTTTTTTTTTTTTAAAGTAATGCAGCAAGACAAGGGCACTGGCTTTGGAAATGGGGATGAATTTTCACCTTGTTTGAACATTTCAGTATTCTTTCAAGAGCTTGTTCACAAACTGCCAACAGAATAGAGCACAAAAATGTTCATAAAACCTAACCACCCATTTCCCATTTTAGTTCAGCTATAGTTAGGGTGCAGATGTGGGGAATAGGGAGGATGAGGGCATTGCCCTGAAATAAGATTTCTGTCTGCCAACAAAATTTTCCTTCACATCTCGAAGTTCTAGCACTGCAGTAACTTAAAACTACAGATAAGCACTGAGAAATACAATTTTGATATCCAAAGAAAAGAGGCAGGTTACCAAGGGAATTCAAACATAGGAAATATAAGTGTTCTAGATGTGAATGATTGACATTATCTCAATGTCTGGAATGCTAGAAATTTGGAGACTGAATGAAAATGTCAGTAGGGTGCAGACATTTTTATTTTGGAGAGAGCAATGATCTCATTCTCTGTCACCTCCCACCCAGCTATTTCCTTGGCTCCAATGAAAACCCTTCTTGAAAAAAGGCTGCCTGTAACAATTCTCTCTTTCTTTCCCTCTCTGTAGCAATACACCACTTTTGGACTGTAAATGCCCAAGAGAGAGGACCTTTCATTTTACTTATCTCTAATGTGCAAGGCCCACTTATACTGTATAAATAACACGGTCTTACAAGAATATTATCATACAAGACTTTTCTACTGAAATCTGGCATTCCAACTACTCTTGGGAATCTATAACAGTTAAGTATGCTGTAATGCTGAGATTAAAAGGGGAAAGCTTTGCAACTTGTAATATAGAAGAGACCTTTACAGAAAAGCACAGTGTTTACTCAGAAAGATTTGTACAGGTTGGTAGAAAATTTACACTCAAGCACTCTGTCTCCTAATAAGCATTTCTTGTAGAGATCTCACTGCTCATTTTTGAATCCATCTACTGTGAACAGATTCTACAAATAAAATATGATCATTCAAATTGGCAAGAGTTCATTTGCCATATTGTGACAGCTAGCTCCAAATCCACAGCATAGGGACTACTGTGTAGACCATTGTAGACTCTTGCACTCTTTAAATTCAAATTATTTTTAAATCACTTTCTAAAGCTTTATTTTTTTATAAAAAATAAAATGTGTTGTTTCTCTGTATTTATTGTTCATTTAGGGCATAATATTGCTGCTTTCCTCAGTCTTGATTTACAGTCTCTCCACTTTCTTTTACTGCAGTCAGTTGTCTGCAGGCATTGTTGATTAAATTCCCTTAGTTCTTTCAGAAATAATAAAGTAACAGCTTTTTATGCTCTATTTAAATTTTGAGCACCAGCCAAGCTCTTCCTGTTCCTGTTTTAGCATCCATTACAAGCATATTTTCAAAATCAGCTGTATTCTCTGTGTCATAAATCTTTTCTTCACTATCTTTGATGATAACACTAGAGATTCTGAGAATGGGAAATTATCAGTCATGCTTCTCTAGTTATGCTTCCTCCAAGAATCTAGCTCCAAGGAAATTCTTGCTTAGCTCCCTTATTACCTCATCTAACCAAACAGAGAGTTCTAGCAAACAGATGGTTGCACGTAATTTAGAAGGTCAATTTTCAAGGAGTTTGAAAAAGTAACCTGAATACTTCAAACACATACACTTTTTCAACTATTGACTCCATTACGAGATGCTGGTAATATAATTTTGTCCTAATAATCTTCTTATCCATCTAGTAGCCCACAGAGTGTGATATCAGTTTATGCAACAATGCAAAGGACTTCAAAGTCAAAAGACAGATGAAAGACACAAAGGAAAGTCTTGTCAATTCCAACAAGGGAAATGTGAACTACAAGGGAAACTGCCTAATTCTCCAAAGGCAACCAAAAGGATACAAAAGTTGAGATGATTAATGATGCCATTTCTGTTTTCTTTTGATAAGAATTTGTTACAATTCACACATCCTTCACATTTTCAAACATGGGAGAAAAAAATAAAATTGTCAGGTTTGTCCACTCAGAATCTGGGATTAGAATGCTTAATTATTACAGTCAAATTGGAAACTCTGTGTCTGTAACTATGGTGCATTAGATATTCCATATTTTTTTCTCCTCTTTAATGCATATGACAGGCAGATACACAATGCTGGGAACAGCGGTACCAGTAAAATTTGGCCAGTGAAGAAGGGGGGAAGATTTTATTTCATTTTATAGGAATTCACTCATTTCTTCATCTTTAGATAAGATAAAATTTGAGGTGGATTCAAGGGCAACTGTCAACCTTTGTCATTCAGTCTAAAACTGCTTAATATTAGCTCAAATAAACTGCAAATGTGAATTTCCCACCAGAACAGATACTAAGACCCAGAACAGAAAATATCTGTATTCAAAGGTTCCTAAATTAAATTCACAGATAACATGTGGTATCATGTTAGAATCCTGCCCTTTCCAGCCCATCTTTCCACCAGTGTATGAGAAAAATGAGGACATTCAGGACCACATTTAGATGGATGTGGTCATAGTTATTGTTGAAATGAATAACCCTGGTTGCAGAGTACTGATAATCTAACTATGGTCAGTTGAATATGATTCTAGTTTCCTTTCAGTCTTCTTATCAGTGTGGAATGTTCAGGTTGTATAAGGTTGTAGTATAACCCATGACTCCTTAATCAATTAAATTCATAAATATTTTCATTTATAATACAAATCATGAATATGTATACAGTTCTTGAACATATTATGGCTACTATGAGGGGTTGCAGACTGCCAGAAATAGTGCAAATTGAGTCCAATTTAAGGGTTAGGGTTAGGGTTAGGGAATAATGGGAATTGTATTTTATTGTGACACCAGAGCTCTCTGACAGAAAAGGCTCAAAGTCTCAGGGGGAAAAAAACAATTCCCATGATTCCCCAGCACTAACCCTAACCCTTAAAGTGGACTCAATTTGCACTGTTTCTGGCAGTCTGCAACCCCCCTATCTTTTTCATGCTAAGTGACTGTCTACTTATGACTTTAAGAAAATAAATATTAAAAATGGAGATGTACAGTCTTGATCAAGATCATTATTCATGGGGAAGGAAGTTTGTCTTTCTGTGCTGTTGTACAGAAACCAATCCCATCTGCTGTTTTCTCTCTAAAGTGACATTTTGGACCAAGTATCCAGAGAAGGAATTAGTGGGAAAATTAGAGGTAAGGGGAAGGGGTTATCTCCCATGGCTGCATTTTTTAAAAATGGTCAGAAATAGTCATAAGAAAATGTATCACATGCTTCTAGCCTTAGTCCTCATAACTTCCTAGAGAACAAATGTACTCCCATCTAAAACTCTTAGAGTAAAAATACACGTTGGCTTGTATACTGTCCCTCAGCTCTTTAACAAAAAATCAACAATTTGACAGCAAAAACAGGAGTTTGAAGAAGGAGCTCAACCCTTTCCCTGCCAGCCATTTTCCTTCTAAAATCTTTTGCAGAGGTATAATTTTGACTCAGGAGGTATGACAAACTGCATTATTTCAATATATTAACCTATTTACTGTATCAGACATCTGCTCAAGCACCTTCACCCTCCCTAAGGATAACATTCATAGCAGTTTATAATCTAGATGAAGTGTGTGTCAGTAATCTTTATATGTCATTATGGGGAGAGAGCTTTATTACAAAAAATCTTATATCAAAAAATAAACCACCATTCTTTTCTAAACTGCATGCCTTACTCACATGCTGAACATTTATATATTGTAGCAAGAACAAAGTGTTTCGACGCAGATAGCCAAACAGTGATATCCATACACTGTGGATCTTGGTATCAAAAGTCCTATGCTTGCATTATGGATATGCTAATTTTATTCTTGAATGAAGCAACTAATAATTTCACCAATTTTCTTCCAACTGTGAGAAAGTCTTTGAAACTGCACAGTTGCAAAAACTATTTGCAGTTTGGGATTTGTTGTGTGCATGTTTTACACATATATTTTTGCACAGGAAATAACATTTTCTATGCAGAAAACAATATTTATTGCAGAAACATTATATTCTGAAAATGTTATAGGTGGGGACTTATTGCACAAAATGCACATGTTCTGTGCACATAGAATTATAGAATCATAGAGTTGGAAAAGACCACAAGGGCCATCCAATTCAACCCTCATGCAGGAACTCAAAATCAAAGGAACCCCGACAGATGACCATCCAGCCTCTGTTTAAAGACCTCCAAAGAAGG
>JAIPUX010001880.1:98582772-98601824 GCA_020142125.1 Phrynosoma platyrhinos | reverse complement strand
GCTAAACATACCCAGTTCCCTAAGTCATTTCTCGTAGGGCATGGTTTCTAGACCCTTCACCATTTTAATTGCCCTCCTCTGGCCACACTCTAGTTTTTCAACATCCTTTTTGAATTGTAGTGTCCAGAACTGGACACAGTATTCCAGGTGAGGCCTAACCAAAGCAGAATACAGTGGCACTATTACTTCTCTTAATCTATATATTATATTTCTATTAATTCAGCCTAAAATTGCATTGGCCTTTTTTGCTGCAGCATCACACTGTTGACTCATGTTCAACTTGTGGTCTACTAGGATGCCAGATGCACAAGCTCACATAAAACAGTATTTTCTGTACAGAATATATACACACACACACACACACACACACACACACACACACTCATTGTATTCTGCATATTGTATTTTATCCAAGGTGCATTACAAATTTAAGCTATATATGAATAGCCAAGGCAAGAAATAGGTACTTTTGTACCTTGAGCTCAATAAATTGGTTTTTTAAAACCTGAACTACAGGGACTACAAGGGAAAGATCAGACATCACTTTCTAAGAAATTAATGCTAGCTCACCTAACAAGAACTGTGAGGGTTCCCACAGTCATTTTCATAGATTTAGGTAGGTGAAATGTTGTTCATCTCAACATGCTTTAGATGTCATTGTATCACCAACAGTTTAAAAAGATCAACACAAATGAATGGCAATCAAGTAGAAACTTGTACTCCTTTCAATCATACATACAAAACCTTGGCATGATCTTATCTGCATATTGTCAAAAATATTTCCCATCAGATTGACCTAAATTTGGTTGTAGAAAACAACTCTCAATTGACCAGAAGTATCATTGACAAGTAATAGTTCTTATCCTTTTCTTTCTTCTGATTTTACTATGGGGGGGGGGGTGTCAACTTCAAAGGAAATTGCTTTAGGGAAGTATTGCTCAGGTATCATTCTGTTATTCCCAGAGATGTTGCTATGAGATGAAAAGGACCTCCTGCAGTTCCCATAATGGTAATATGGAGGGGGAAAAACATGCACTTATTCTGAAAGAAAATCTATTTGAGATGTTGGCAGTATATTATATGGAATATATTATGTACAAGGAAAGTGGTTACCATTGAAATGTTTGTTCTTGTTTTTACAATAGAACAAGAAATCTAGGATAAGAAATACACATTCATTCGTGAATTACTTGAGATACTCGATTTCTATCTGCAGGGAAATTGGAGAGGTATTGTTTGAAAGAAGATATTGTTTAATGTCCACAGTCTCAGTGCTTTTGTATAGGTGAAAGCTAATGGAACACATTTTGTCAGAAAACTATGTTGTTGTTGTTGTGACTGTTGTTTAACTTACATTTCCACAGCAACTAATGATGTCAATGGCACTTTATAATACAGGGGCTGAAAGGTAGATTGGGATCAGCAAAGATTTTCTAGTCCTAGTCATTTAACAATAGTAACAAAAAATTATGCTTCATAAGGGAAAGAAACCAAATGAAATTTACACAGCAAATTGTAATTTTTAGGACTCCCCTTTCATACAAACCACTGCACCTATCCAACTATTTTATTTAGTTAGTTAGTTAGTTAATTCCTGAAAGTTACCTTTGTGCTGATGATTATTTTCAAAACTTTGATGTACTGAGAGTCTAGATGAATAAGTGCACCCTTTAAAAAAAAAAAAGAAATTTACACAACTCTGATACAAAGCTTCCTATACTTTTCATCTCAAACATAGTAGGCTTCATGATCTTTGCAGGAGCAACTATCCCTGTAGGATTCTTGTAGTTCTGCCAAGAAATGGGAAAGTCATTTGCAGTTAAAAACAACAACAAAATTTAAAGGTGTGTAGAACAAACGACTCAGCTCCTAAATTGCTATTAAGTCTAAATGTATAATCTAATGCATTTGGAAGATATTTGGTAGTCAATAGGAAGCATTATTGTTTGGCTTTCTGAACCTTGACTTTGGTTCGGGACCCAAGTTGAAGAAAATTGGTTCCAGATCACTCTGAACAGAAATGGGCTGTTTTCTAATGCAATGAATTATTGTTTGAACCAAACGTTGAAGCTGGTACACACCTCTGCTATAATCTAACTGTTCGTGTGTGGATGATGAGTGTTATAGTGATGTTCTTTGGCACCCAGCAGAATCTGCAGGACAAGCTGGCTGCTGTGATCCACAGCCACTTTGTAATTTTTACCAACAACTGTAGTTCAGCTTCTCTTCTTCAAGTTCCTGTCTTCCTCAGTCAAGAAGACACATTGTAAAGTCCAAAAGCATAGCTTTATTAATGCATATAAAAAGTAAAAATAAGATAACTAAGTAAAATCCATTGTGATGAACTTGTCCAGTTCAGCCATACAAGATTACAACTTTAACAATCCAAAAACATTAGGATCTAACTTGTTACAGTTAAAACCACTGTTTTCAGCCACACACACTCTCACATCTTGAACAATAAACATTCTAGACAAAGAAGATTATAGGCCCTCCCATAATCCACCTTCTAGGTGTTAACCTTATGTTAATTGGATAATGCCTGTATGATGCATACTGTCCCAGCCTCTTGCTGTCCATCATCCACCACGTGACTATCTTTCCCAAGCTAACGATGTTTACGTATTTGATATCTCTTGTTATCCATAACAAAGTCTGGTTCCATTAGTTCTACCTCTGGGAAAGTAGATGTTGATGTCTGGGTTGGCCACCTGGTGTTGATTCACTTTGTTTCTCTAGATGTTGTTTGTGCTTTGTCCAAAAGCTGTTCTCAAGTGGAAAATTACAAACACACACACATCTTTACATTTCACCTTTGACTGTATAACCCATCCATATCCTAACACTAACAATCCCTTTCTATGACAAACATAAAGTAAAATAATAAACATGACCATAATTTCAACCCATTTACTTTTACTTCAGCTCTTCAATTTTCTCTTTTCAAATGGATTCCCAGGAAGTTAAGCAATATGGCACTAATAATAACCATTTTAAAAGCACATTTTAAAATCTAACAAAAAGTAGATTAAGGTGCTTTGCAGATGGTGCAAAGCACAATCTTAGATCCAGAGAAGATGAGGGGCAGCTGGCCGGCAGCTGCCCCAACCCCTTCTCGAGGATGTCATCAGAGTGCGTGATGTTGAACACAATAACGTCCTTCCAGTGCACCCTCCACACAGGCTGAGCTGGAAGGAGCATGGAAGAGGTACATGGTGCCTCTTCTGGCACCCCTTCTACCCGCTCTGGAAGGAGCCACATTTTAGCAGCGGCCCAAATACCCCACTTCTCGGGGTGGCCCATGGCTGCCTGTCTGCTCTCCCCTTTTGGGCCTTTACAGAGTGCCAGAAATAATGCAACTAGAAGCCATGTTAACTGCCCTGGCTCAGTGATAAGGAACCATGGGAACTGTAGTTTATTATGGCACCAGAGCTCTCTGACAGAGAAGGCTCAATGTCTACAATTCCCATGATTCCCTAGCACTGAGCCAGGGCAGTTAAAGTGGAGTAAAGTTGCATTATTTCTGGCAGTCTGTAAAGGCCCTTAATGCATAATAATAATAATAATAATAATAATAATAATAATAATAATATAAAATAAAAAATAAAAACAAATAAAAAATAAAAAATAAATCTGAAATCTTAACATAATCAGATAAAATAACAGTGACAAAACCAGTTATATTCAAATGCTTTCTGGAAGGAAAGTACCCTCCCCAGAACCAAAATGATATCAGTATAAACCTAATGTGAACTTCCTTGGGCAAAGTGTTCCATAATCTATTCACTACTACCAAGGCATTTCTTTTTTTGTAATCATCTTCCATAGGCAAAGGCACATTACACGGAGAGTCATAAAAACTTTTTTTTAAAAAAATGAATGCTGGCATTCTAAATTCAAGAATCACCTCACATTTGCCCCATCATGTACCATATTTTCACAAGTTGCTTTGATGTTTCTGTGTTGTAAGATGAGACTGAATGAAATGATCCTGCAAAGAATTATCCTACAAAGAGGAAGAATGTTGTCCCTGAGAGTCACAGCTGGATTGAATCCCATTAATCATGATTTGGGGTTCCTTTGGGATCCCTTCAGTACTGGAGTAGGTAAAGCAGGATCAGGCCTGAGTTGGCATTATGGCCTTTCAGATTAGGCTCATGAAGTGAGGTAGCTCAGGTTTTACTATAGTGATGTGTGGGGTAGTTTGGTTACAAGGATCTTGCTGTAGCAGATTGTTTCACTGAGTGTTAGGTCCAACCTGTTAAGCTCCCCTGGCTGAGGCTGTGGGTGAGTTCTGTCCCCTTAGATAGAGCCTCCCATTCCCTGCAATCCATGGGGGAAGAGACAATTAGCTCCATTGGTGGAGAAGCTCTGAGATTGACCTCAAGCTATCCTCTCTCCTCCCTTTGCTTTCTCCCCCACCCTACCCCCACCCTTAGCTTCCACTTGGTTGAAAGTTTTTGATAGCCTTAGCCCACAGCTCTCTCAGAAGGGGAAGGTCTAATGATCTCATTGTTTCTCCAGTCCTTCCCTGATCTTGGCTTTGGTTTCCTTCAGCTTCTTCCCCCACCTCAGCTACATGCATGTCTTTTATTTCCCAGCTCTTTGCTTCTCCAGCCTGCTGGCCTCCCACTCTCTTTTCACTGCTGAGCAACTGATTATAGCCCTTGTACTCTGGTGGATTCTGGCTAACAATTAACAGGCTGGGATCCCTGTCAGATCCTGATGACTGCAGGGTAATACAATATTGACATCAGTGTGGTGATCCCCAATGCCCCACTACTACACCATCCAGTGCACCTTAGTTCCAGTAGTCAAAGGTGAACAATACATGAAGTTGCAGTCTAGTGACATTTGAGGGCCACATTGATTTCTGTGCCTGCCTCAGATGGTGGAAAGTCCTGGAGAGGTGCTTGTGATAAAGATCTAACAGTTCTCTCATGGTCAAAGATACTAACACAACCCATTTTGAATTCTGAAATTCTGAAGATATTTATTATTAAATAGTAGGTTGATAGTGTTTCTTGAAAAGCAAGTGAGAGACAAAGAAAGAATGAGAGAGGGAAAGAGGGAGAGTCATTTCTAAGATTCCCTATATTACATTCACTCAACAGGTTGAAGAGAGGTCTATGTATATCTGTAGATACTCAGTTCTTTATAAGTCTATATACAGCAGAAAGCAGCTAACAGTCAACCAAATGTTCTGCAAAGATCAGTAGAAGGTGTCACAATTAATTTGTACTGCTTATTCAGTCCCATTCCCTGATTAAATTCTCTGTAGCATAGCAAGTTAAGGCTGGTTATGATGAGCTTTTGTCAAAGACATCTGTCAACAAAAAAAGTGAATTGAGACAACAAATATTTCACTCAGGTTGCTGAACAGTACTCATCCTGTAATGAATTTCACACATCTGCTGAGAGCTTTGACTTTGTATGGTATATTGAATTTAATATTCCCTTATGTAGACATGTAATCAATTTTTAGGCTCCAAAATTTATTATTTCCCTTCACCAGAGAAAATTTCCTATGCAGCAAGGAGCAAGGGGCTAGAATGTGCAGGTTGCTTTCAAAGTCCTCAGCTTTTTTGGCCCAAGATGCTGGATTTTTGGTATGCAGTGCTGTGACTAGAAATGTTAGACTTCAGACTTAATTACCTTATGTCCACCTCTTATAAGGAAATGTGTTGAAGTACACAGGTTACATAACTACAATTATAAAATATACAATTATCTTCTCACACAACATTGAATCATTATCCATTCCAAAAAGTTTTTTTAGGGACTACAGTTCTCAGAAATCCCATAACAAGAATGGGCAAGGACCATGTTCTTCCATACTTTATAGAAACTTATACATTTCTAATATGGTAAAACAAGACAACAAAACTTATTTTTTTAAAGACAAGATATATGTTATATATGTCCAGTTCTACACTCACAACTGCAAGCATGACTAAAAAAACAAAAAAGGAGAATTATAGGTTCTGCTGCTTTCATGCCAAATGCATTTAAAGTGCAACTGTAAATTGTGAAGATGTCCTAGGTCTATTAAGCTTCCACTAATCCAGCTGAAACAGTGGTGAAGCCAAAGTCCTCTCAGCTTAATGGTGTTGGAAAAATTCTTTAGAATTACATTCACTTTGTCTTGAATTTGTGCTGGTTATTATGCAGTGTTTTTGGCATGGAGGAGTGGCTGTGTCACTTGGCTCTTTCCTTGGCTTGCCTCAAGTTGGATTTTCTTCCAGCCAATCCTAACCAGGAAAGCATTCTAGCCAGCATATCTCACTGTCAGCAGATCTTTGAGACTGGAAAAATAAAAATAATTTAATGAGCATCTTCTCATAGTTCTGGAAGTAGCTGAAACTCCAAATTTGTTTGTAACCAAACTCCCCCACACATCACTGCTATAAGTTTTATTCATGGTAAATCAATGTGCCAGGAAAGCATCTCAGCCCTTTAACTAACAGGTTCCAGCATCTGCTTGCAGGAAGTGGTAGAACTGGGTCCCTAAACAATGAATTCTTCCCATACAATCTCAGAGCCAACACTACAGTCCCCCATGGCTGAATAACGTGTTCCCTGTGCCGGATGAACCAGTCCCCAGGTGAGCTAACTGAAGGTTGAATCCCTGGGGTTATATAGAAGAGAAACACACTAAGGAAAGTGAACCAAAAAAACCCCAGACATGACTCATTGCCCTTCTTAATAGCTATGAAAAGAGTATAAGCAAGTTGCAAACAGGAAAGTTAGGGGTGAAACAAATGGGCATGAACCCATCCCTTCCAAAGATAGATTGGGGTCACAGCAACCACACATCATGGTCCCAATCTTCCTTGAGGCCAGCCCAAAAAGGAGCAGCAAAGATCTAATCCCTTTGGGGCCAGAAAAAAGTTGGCTTTTGCAGCTTTGCCACAGCCCAAAGCCAGCTTCAAGCCACTCTGGAGGCATGCAGCATATAAATTCTGCACCACTGGATCTCCTTGAAGCTGCCCATGTCTGGACATCCAGGCAGCTTCACGCTGGCTTCAAAGCATCATTGGACCATGTGGCATGTAAATGCCGCACTCTGGTGATGCTTGGAAGTGTGTCTGTTCAGGCCTTTACTACCCCTGCCTCTGCCCAGCCATCTCTATAGTCTGAAACTGTCAAGCTAAAGCAAAAGAGGGAGAGAGAAGACAGGGCTTACTGCACCTCAAATATTCATTGGATAGCTGTTGAATTAAACTTTCATAATTATGTAGCTGTTAATATTTGGTTGTGATGTTGATAAGGATTATGAAACCCATTTACCTGATGACAGGAAGCACACATATAGTGGGTCCTTGGTATTTGCTCGGGTTTGGTTCCAGGACTTCCTATAGATACCAAAATTTGTTGATGCTCAAGTCCAATTAAATAATAAAATAGTGTCCCTTATATAAAATGGCAAAACCAAGGTTTACTTTTTGGAATTTTTATGTTTTTTAAAGAATATTTTTAAGCTGTGGATAGTTGGATCAGTGGATAAATAATCTGTGGATACAAAGTGCCAACTGTGTTATAGTATCTGCAGCTGCAGAAGAAAGAGGATTTCAATTCAGTGCAATATATTCAGAATGTGATATTAGCATACACTTGCTTTCAGAATTAATTTAGTTTTTTCTCCAAGAGAATAACATGAAATTAAATCAAAGGGAGGGCAGAAAATATTGCCTTCATTCCAAAGAGTGTCAGAGAGAAATTTTATCTCTGTCCACAGCCCTCTACTCCCCAAAAGAAATAATCAGAATAAAAATATTAAATTAAAAAATTCAGTACCATATTGCAGTTCAGCTGGAAGATCAACCTCACTATATTCTGAAAAGCCAATTAAAAGAGACTTTCCATTAAAAATTGCAAAAGGAAATGCCTTTGCCATAAATGATCTATATTTTTGTAACTGCAGGTCTACAGCTGGGCTAAATTTAACACATAATGTAATTGACTAACTGCATGTAAATGTTACTTGAATCATTAGCAAATCATCCAAAATATCTTCCCAAACTGTAAACTATGGGCCTTTGCAGACTGCCAGAAATAGTGCACGTTAAATTGAGGGACAGCCCTGGCTCAGTGCTAGGGAGTGATGGGAATTGTTTTTTTGTCTGAGACATTGAGCCTTCTCTGTCAGAGAGCTCTGGTGCCACAATAAATTACAGTTCCCATGATTCTCTAGCACTGAGCCAGGGCAGTGCCTCAATTTAATGTGCACTATTTCTGGCAGTCTGCAAAAGCCTTATATTTATTACTTAAAAGTGGAAGCAACGTCCCACAGCCAGATTATTGAATAGATCCAAGATGTTCACAGGCAATATCAACCATAAATAAAGCAGATTAAAATTTGACTGTTTTCTGAGTTACAGGACATTCCAGATTGCAGGACCCAAGCAGCTAATCGGGAGACTCCATCAATTTTCACCTCCAGACAGAAGCACCATTAAGGAAAAGTCCTCTGTGAATAATCCATTGACGGTTCACCCATTCAGTATTGTGGAGAATATGGACACATTTGTATTCAAGATAGTGTTTGTTTTGCTTATGATTACTTTTTAATACTGATGAGCCTTAATCTGGCTTCATCTTTCTTTGTGAAGCAACTCAAAAGAAATGCTGAAAGCTCACATTATCTGGAAGCAAGGAGATCTAAATTATAAAATGTCTCAATAATATATCATAGAAAGAGGACCCATATGTCAGTGGTTCCCAAACATTTTACCCCTTTGATCCCCTTTACAGCTACATGTCGATGTCCCCCCCCCCCCCGTAGTATACAGTTAGGGTTAAGGTGGAGGTGGTGGCATAAGCTAACGGCAAGCCCAGACACATGCTCTGCTCCAGCAGTACTCAGAAACTAGTAACCTTGCACTGCTCCTCCGTGGCTGTCTGATCTGATGTGCCATTACTTCAGGAATGGAACCACTGAGGTCACTTCTCCTCTGCCTCTGAGGGTGCACAACAAGAAGCAGATGACAGCAGAATCTCAAAACAAGAGGTGCTGCCAACCTCTCCACCACAGGGAGTCATTGCAGATGTTGGCTCTCCTTTGGGTGCCATGCACCTAGGGTGCCCTGGACTAAGTAAGCACACTGGTTGAGGTTCCAACAATGTCTTATCCCAAGAACTGAAGAAGTGACAGGACAGATGGGGAAAGAAGAAGTAGCAGTGAAGGATGGGCCCCATTGGAGGCCATGATTCAATAAGCTTCCCCAATTTCCTCTTTGTTATTCTCCTTCTCCTCTTGCCTTGGGCAATGGTGGCTGCTCCAAGCACCCTCCTCACTGTTCTCTTCCCTCTAAGACAGGAAAAGTTTGGAAGAGGAGCAGAAGGAGAAGAAATCAAGGCCTTCATGTCTTACACTCAAGTCTCAGCAATTCTCATGCTCCCCTGGGGGTCCTACTCTACAGTTTGAGAACCACTGCCATAAGCCATCAAGTCTAACCTCCTGCTGAATGCAAGAACATTTTGAATACATCTAATGAAAAATAGTCCACATCCTCTCTAGATAATTGGTTACATTGCCAAACCACCCTTACCATCAAGAAGTTCCTTCTAATGTTAAACTTAGAAACTTGAAACCACTCAGCTTGGCCCTACCTTCTGCAATAGCAGAGAACAAACCTGCACCTTCCTCATTGTAACCCTTGAGATATCAGTCAATAAATATAACTATACATTAACATTTTGTTGTTGTTGTTGCCTATCATGCAGCAACATGAAGCAGACTTTGTACTGGCTCCAGCATGGAGGAAGAGACATAATTTGGAGTCTGTATCAAGCAGTGAAATGTTTTGGGCTACCACCAGTTTTGCATGAGAATTGTAATTGTGTAAAGCAAAAGCAAAGCAGCTTATTTATATACCGCTTCATATCACACTATGGGATGTCTAAGCGGTTTACAACTGTGAGCTGATTGCCCCCCAACAAGCTGGGTACTCATTTTAGCGACCTCGGAAGGATGCAGGCCTGAGTTGAGCCTCAGCCCTGGCTGGTATTGAACTCGCAACCTTGTGGTCTATGAGTGAGTGGCTGCAGTACAGGCATTTAACCACTGCGCCACCAGGGCTGTAGGTGTTGGTGTATTACATGAGAAGTTTGTGTCCATAACAGGAGAAGCCTGTTGATATTTTCGGAGGGATTGGTAACTAGATGGTCAGTCTTTGAAGAGTAGAATGGCTGGGTAGAATGATGTTTCATCTTTTTGCATAGCATGACACAATTTTAGAGACAGAAGTTACTTTGGAGATAATCTGGGCCATCTCCTCACACAATGCAGGCACCTTTCACATATGGCTAGGGTTGGCCAGACAGCAGACCTGATATGCACTCTAGGGGTTTCTCCATCCAAGCCTCAGCTTCTTCAGCTGCTATCTTTGACTAGTGATCAGATAAAGCATGGCATTTATAGGCATTTATCTTGTAAATAATCCTGAAGATTTATTAGCTGTGTACTTTGCAGACCCTTTGGCCCTGTCTCCAATGGCCAAATAAACTGGACTCCCACTATCCTTGGTGAGGAGACTAGATGATGAATGGCCCAAACCTCGCCTAATGTGAACAGGCTGGATGGCATACAGCTCAATCAGTGCCAAATCTGGGGTATACCCTTCTGGAATGCATTTTTTAAAAAACCTCCCTGATTGGTCCATATCTTCCCAGAAGAGCCAAATCCCTCCAGTCTGATGCCGAGAGGCTGTTGGAAATATATTACATTGTGCCACCAGGCATGGTCACCACAGTGGCAAGCCGTTTCCTCTGAGGTCAGAACAAGGCACCCAGCCATGTGATTTATGCTGGGTGCCTCATATTACAACCTCAGGAATGAGTGATTTGTTGCAAACACATTATTATTATTATCTGTGCCAGGCATGTGAGTAGCTTTGGGACCAAGATACTCTGGGCTGGACTGTTGAGTCAGGTCCTTGAAACAGTTGCAACTGAATGAATTGCTCAGTTAGCAGGCTCTACACTGTTTATGGATGGTGGGGGGGAAATGTTCAGACTAGACTAGAATTACACCTGTTCACAGCCATTACACATTGGCCTTGCCAGTGTATCCTTGATCCTATTACTGAAATATAACTACCAAAGTCCTTTCTCAAACTACAGTTCAGCTCCTGGGCCATAACAGGATCCCTAACCCAAACTACATAATTCCTGACAGATGGCCACTCACTGTACATAAATCCAGTAAAGAAGAATCTACCACCTCTACAATTAAGAAATTTTTATTCATGTTTTAGCCCAAGTTTGATTCTCTGCTTTTCCTATCAATTGATTATAATGTGGTCTTCTAGAGAAGCAAAGAGTAAGCTCCAATACACACTGCAGAAATAATCCAGTCTGAGACTGCTCTAACTGTCCTGGCTCAATGCTAGGGAATTCTAGGCTGTAGTTTTATGACACATTTAGCCTTCTCTGTCAGCGAGTTTTGGTGCCACAACAAACTACAGTTCTCAGGATTCCCTAGCACTGAGTCAGGGCAATTAAAGCAATCTAAAACTATATTATTTCTGCAGTGTGTTTTGGACCTACAGTCTATTAAGTCTTTTGTGTGGCAATCTTTTAGAAATTTTAGGACAGTGATTTGTCTCCCACAATCCTAAACATTACTCTTTCAATTTAGGCTCATAATCCCTTTTTCTTGTACCCCTAATCATACCGAAAAAATCTGAGATCTGAAGTTTAAATTAGATAAGGCTCTTATAAGGACCTGACTGTAGAATTGTCACCTTAGCTCTTTTTGGAATGGTAGCCTCAGGGCCCAACAAACTGGAAAAAAAAGAGATGAGTTTCTTGATCAGGAAATAGTTTATTTTCAGAGTAAAATATGTGTCCACATGGGTTCTGAGTTTGATTAAACAGGCATGCCGGGTAGGTTTTAATATACTTCTTTCCATGGAGGTTACAACCTCCACAATACTGACCCAAAGTCAAATTTGGGTGATGGGTTTTTTCCCCATTAAAACAAAGAACACAAGGAGAATGTACATTGTTTTGAAGCTAAATTATGTTGTCAGAAGGTGCATTTCTGGAATAACATCTTGGCTTTAAAACAAAGTGCGTACCTTCCATGTTCCTTAAAGGTAAAGGTAAAGGTTTCCCCATAATATAAATGTCTACTCTTGTCCGACTTTAAAACAATGTGCATACCCTCCATGTTCCTTACTTTAAAATAAAAGTTTTTTGCTATCACAAATTTTGTAGCTCAGCAGAAAGTTTAGCAGCAACACAGAAAATAAAAGGTAGTATATACACATCTGAATGTTTATTTCAGCTGAAAGCATCCTCTCTCTGATTTAACTTAAAAATTATATTTTTTTTTCCATTACCACATGCATGGTTTTCATTAATGTTGACCTTGTTATCAATTAGCAAATATCTCCAATAATAACATACACTCCTGTTCCCTTCAATAACAGAAAAGGTGAATATGCCTTCCAGATATTGTTTGTTGTTTTTATTTCACAAAAAATTGAATTCCTACTCATTTTTTATAAATGCTTGGTAAATACTAGTTCAGCGGCTCCTATAAACCAGAGAAACAGCTTGCATAGTTTACAAGACACAGGCAATAAACAGAGCATTTATATAAAGAAATTTACTTTCATAATTTAATATTGTTATTTATGAGCACCTATGCAGTATTCACAATTATTTCATCAGCTGCAAGAGACAATAACTCTAATTACTTTAACCATTACATAATGCTATTTTTATATGCCAGGATGTGCTACAATTCAAGATCATTGTGTGATTCAAACAGAGGAGGAGGAAAACAAACAAACAGTCATTTATCATGCATTATTTATATAAATGCATTATTTTGTCTGCTGGTGATATTCTTTCTAAACAATGTCTTATGCTGATAATTAGAGATGAGTGAAAACTCCAGGCTTCTTGATATAACACCAGATTTCAGAATGGAAGTGTGAGCACAGTAGAATACTTTAAGTATTCTGGTCTTGAGCCTGTTTACACACTAGGTATCAGATGGCCCAATTTGGTACAGGCTTGCTATGCAATTGCACACTTTATCATCATTGTCAAAACAGCCCCATTACTAGGAAACAGATGTTGAGGCCTCATTATGTGTCTTCATTGTAGCTCTTTTCTGCTCTTTCCTTCCTCTTTCTCTTCCATCTAAGCAAGTTAATATAGTAGTTGTGTAAACAGCATGTCCCTATATATAGTTAATCAAACTGTGTATGTATTCAGCAGTATGAAGAACTAGGTGATGTGTACAAGAAGTGAGGAAACATGTCACCATGCCTTGATATTTGGGTGACTCTCCCTGTCTTCTCATACTGTGTTGTAGGTCTGCACACTATTCCATCAGAAAAGACAGAACACTACCTTTTTTGCTTGATAATGGCAGAGAATACAATTTTTCCTCCCCATCCCCTGAATAGTAATCAAATACTCTGTATCTCTTTAGATAACCCCACTAAACATCACCAAAATGAAGCCCCCCTTTACTGACCATAAAGGTGTGATGTGAGGGATAGGGCCAAGCCATATGTCTTCTCAGGAGAGATTTCAACTAAGGCTTGGTTTCAAAATGTATGGCAAACATGTTCTATGAAGTTTCTGGAAGGACTAGACTGATGACAGAAATGGACCTAGGAGAGAAAGAACGAAAGGCCCATACCTCAGAGATGTTAAAAATGTTTTTCATGTGTGAGTTCTAAGTTCAATTCTTATAATCAATAGGTAGAACAAAAAGGCAGCATCAACAAAATATTGGCCTAAATTGATCAGTATTCTGACTCACGTCTACGGCAGGTTCCTGCATTCCTCAAGCAGAAAAAATATTAAATAAGGAAGTTATTGATCCATATCAGTATGTTGCAAGATCACAAAGAGTATACTGGTAGAAAGTGCTCATTACCTTTAAATCTGAACCAAGAACTAAAATTTCATTTCAGCACAGCAGTTCCTCTTGATGGAAGACTCAACTTATGAGATGGAAGTTATTAATACAATCCCTTACAGAAATAAAAGTACCAAGTACAGCACAAAGTCATGAGGGTATGTAGTACCATCAACAAAACATAGGAAATGTTAAACATGTTATATTAATTATGCAAACAAGCTATGCATTTCTTACTCATCACTCATTTTTGAGGTTAACATCAGTTCTAAGTCACCTTCCTGTGAAGTAATACATTTTCATTTAGTAATATACATGCATTTAATCATTATAAATCAATTAAGTGTCTGTGATAAAATTATACAGATGGAACAGATCCAAAGGGTTGCCTGTTCCAGCCCCCTAACATTTCATCCAACCTTTTCTGGAAGCATTTTTTAATGGAATGAAACCTTACAGATGAGGGCTTTTTTTTATGGCTGGAGAACCACTCCTACAGTCAGAAAGACATAATCCATCAAAAGTCTCTCATAGATATGTTCTAGTCAACACAATGAAATGGGATTTCAGAAAGTGCAGTTCACCCCATTCCAAAAAGGGAAATGTTTTTAATCTTACAATTCCATTCTATAGATGTTTACTCAGAAATAAGCCACCCTGAATTCAATGGGATTTCCTGGTAAAAGTATATATGATTTCAGGTTAAGGCTGAGATCTGGTTAGCACATTGGCAATTTGCAAATCTTTGCCATTGTACTGACAGTGGGGTTTATCACATTGGTTTGGCTCCCACAATAAATGTGGGATGTAACTTTAAGAAGGCAGATCTTATTGCATTTCCCTGTTGCAGGGGAATACACAGCCCATTTGCAATCTGGGCTTCCACCACACCTTTTCAAGAACAAAAAAAATCCCATTCTTGAAAAGATGTGGGAGGATCCCAAAGAAGTTTGGCTTACAAATGGGCTGCATACTCCCTGGTGATGAGGATATGCAATGAGATTCACTTTCTTAAAGTTACATCCTTCATCTATTGCAGGACCAAAGCCAATGTGATAAACTCCAGTGTCCCCTAGGAGTGAAGAGTACGCCTCCTTCCCTACTTCTGCTTTAGACAGAGAACAACATCTGAGTGCCATACAGGTCCTGGACTGCTGGAAGAGGAGTGAGCTAGCCCTCATTGATACCAGCTGAGTGGCTTGAGTCACCTGCAGCAGCAGTGGAACCGGGAGGAGCGCCGGCATGTATTTAAACCCACCCAGGACCATCTCTCCCCTGGCAACATGCAGTGACTGTGGCGTCCTGGGCCGTTGGAGGAGGACTGAACTAGCCCTCATTGAGACCAGCTGAGCGGCTTGAGTCAACTGCAGCAGCAGTGGAACTGGGAGGAGTGCTGGCGGGTATTTAAACCCGCCCAGGACCATCTCTCCCCCAGCAACATGCAGCGACTGTGGCATCCTGGGCCGCTGGAAGAGGACTGAGCTAGCCCTCATTGAGACTAGTTGAGCGGCCTGAGTCACCTGCAGCAGCAGTGGAACCAGGAGGAGCGTCGGCAGGTATTTAAACCCGTCTAGGACCATCTCTCCCCTGGTAACACACAGCGACTGTGGCATCCTGGGCTGCTGGAAGAGGACTGAGTTAGCCCTCATTGAGACCAGCTGCAGACCCAGGGAGGCCGAGCAGACTCTTTAAAAGCCTGCTGTTACCATCACCACCCAGTGGCAAGAAAGCTGCGGAGTCAGGGAGGCCGAGCAGACTCTTTGGGAGCCCGCTTATTACTACCATCACCACCTGGTGGCGAGGCAGCTGCGGAGCCAGGGATGTCACCTCCCTATACATCGGGACAACTGCCAGCCTCAGTAGAGTGGACAGCAGGGTGACTGTTTGGCAGTAGAGGGACTTAAGAGTGGCACTAGTGGCAAGCTTAATAGCTGAGTCCAGATTGAGTTTTTCAGGTTTTTTCCTCAGCCTGCCCAGTCTCTGTAACACCTAGCCACTTAATTTAATTGTCTTCTTCAGTCATGGGGTGGAACAGTCTTTCATGAATATACTTATCTCTGTAACACCTAACCCACCTAATTTAATTATCTCTTTCAGATGCCATAGCACTGGCAGCAAGGCATCAGGAAGGCCGGGTGGAGGCTGAAGCCCGCCCTAGGGACCATCTCTTCCTGCGGAGGAGCAGTGGCCAGAGAGCAGCAGCCAGATTGTGGCAGAGAAGTACAGGCCTCAGAGTTTGCACCTGGGCCTTTAGCTGCTCTGCTTCAGGTGGCTTTGCACTCCACCGCTTTACCTGGGGCTGGGAAGGAGGTGGGGGTGGCTATCGGAGTTGTGTAGGGGAATGGGAGATATGGTCGAAACAGAGCAAACAAATGTTACAAAAGAAGACAGGATCACTGTTTGAAAAATATCCCATCTTCAGTTCCCTCTGTTTCCCAGCTGATTTGGAGAGCAGACCTTCCATACCACAGAACCTCACTTTGCTCCTCTGCAATGCCAGGTCGGTTAAGAATAAGACTCATGTCATCTATGATCTACTCTTGGATGAGAATGCTGACCTGGCATCCTTCACAGAGACCTGGCTGGGAGAGGACAGTGCTGTTACCTGGGAGCAGGCCCTCCCAGTTGGGTACTCTATCAGTGAGCAGGTGAGGGGAAGTGGGCAGGGGTGGTGGTGGAGTAGATCTAGTTCATAAGAATAATCTACACTTGACCAGGATATCTGTCCAGAATACAGCCCACTTCGATTGTATGTACCTGAGCCTGAAGACCAGGGATAGCTTGGGGATTCTGCTAGTCTACTGACCACCCCATTGTCTAGCAGACTCCCTAACCAAGCTGACACAGCTGGTCTCAGAGCTGTTGCTGAAATCCTCCAGACTTTTAGTTTTTGAGGACTTCAACATTCTGCTCGAGACCAGTTTAACAGGTGCGGCTCGGGAGTTCATGGAGACCATGACAAACATGGGCCTATCCCAATTGGTCCTTGGGATTACACACTGTGCAGGTCATACACTCGATGCAGTCTTTAGTATGGAACAAGAATATCCGTGGGCGGATGTTATTAGTACCTCTGCATTGTCATGGACAGATCATTTCCTTGTCAAGATGGAACTTAGAGCCTACATCTGCTCCACCAGGGGTGGTGGACCCATTAGAATGGTCTGCCTTCAAAGTCTAATGGAACCAATGGGATTACAGAAAGCCTTAGAGGGTTTAATGGTTGGGAATGCTGGTGATCCTGTTGATGCTCTGGTTAATACGTGGAACACCGATCTTAACAGAGCTATTGACATGATTGCTCCCAAGCATCCTTGCCAATCCGCTTCAAACCGTAAGCCATGGTATACACCTGAGCTTACAAAAATGGAGTGGTTTGGTCAATGACTAGAGCACAGATGGAGGAAGACTTGACTCTTATCTGACAGAACTTACCATAGGAACTTTCTTTGGTCCTATCGGGAGACAATACGTGCAGTGCAGAGATCCTTCTCTGCACATATTGCATCTGCAGAGTCTCGTCCAGCAGAACTGTTTAGGGTGGTGAGGGAGCTGACACAGGTTCCCCCTGTGCCAAATCCTTTACTTAACCCAATGATGGCCTGCTGTGATGTGTTTAACAACTTCTTTGCAGATAAAATCTCTCAGATAAGAGCCGACTTAGACAACAAGGTTTTAACAGAAACCATAGATGAGGTGTCCAGCGACTCCATCGATGTAATTATACTGGATCAGCTCCAATCTGTGAGTACCAATGACATGGACAAGCTCCTTGGTAGTGTGAGGAAAAGAGCCTGCCCTCTCGACCCTTGCCCATCATGGCTGGCCGTCCGGGGTGGGATGCATTGCAGAAGTTCCTTGTGAACATCATCAATGCGTCCTTCAGGGAAGGACATATTCCATCTTGTCTGAAGGAGGCGGCTGTTAAGCTGATTCTGAAAAAACCTTCCCTGGATCCCCTGGATATGAATAATTATAAGCCAGTTTCTTTATTACCATTTTTGAGCAAGGTGATTGAGAGGGCAGTTGCTCTCTTGGATGAAACCAATGATCTAGACCCATTTCAAACTGGCTTCAGGACAGGCTTTGGGGTTGAGACTGCCATGTTGCCTTGACCAACGATCTGTGTCTAGGCATCAACAGGAGTAGTGTGACCCTGTTGGTGCTCCTAGACCTCTCAGTGGGTTTTGATATGATAGATCACGGCATCCTCTTGGACTGCCTGAGGGACTTAGGTATCAGAGGCACTGCTTTGCAGTGCTTCTGGTCCTTCTTCTCGGGTAGGTCTCAGAGGGTGCTGCTCAGGGACAGTAGCTCCAGTAAAAGAGAGCTCACTTGTGGGGTCCCACAGGGTGCTATTCTGTCCCCAATGTTATTCAAGATCTATATGATGCCGCTGGGTGAGATTATACGGGGTTATGGAGCTGGGTGCTATCAGTATGTTGACGACACCCAGGTCTATTTCTCCGTGTCTCGTTCATCGACATCGAATTCCGATGACATCTCTTGTCTCAATGAATGTCTTTGGGGAGTAACTAACAGGGATGACCTAGTTAATGGGGTGCAAGTGGTTGGATCTTTAGGTGGGACTGATCACGTTCTCCTGGAATTCATTATACAGTGGAAAGGAGAAGCCAGGCATAGTAAGACATGCATTCTAGACTTTAGGAGAGCTGATTTTGATAAACTTAGGAAAATACTGGGGGTGATCCCGTGGTCAGGAATACTAAAAGAGAAGGGAGTTGAAGATGGATGGGAGTTTCTGAAAAGGGAGATACTGAAGGCACAATTTCAAACAGTTCCAATGAGGAAGAAAAATGGGAGGTGCCTCAAGAAACCAGGATGGATGACTAAGGGACTTTCAACTAAATTCAGTTTTAAACGGAGCATGTATAAGAAATGGAAAAATGGGGAAATCACCAAAGAGGAATTCAAACAAATAGCTAGCACATGTAGGGTTAAAGTCAGAAAAGCTAAAGCACAGAATGAACTCAGGCTTGCTAGAGAGGTTAAGAATAATGAAAAGGGCTTTTTGGGGTATGTCCGCAGCAAAAGGAAGAAGGAGGAAATGGTAGTGCCACTGGGTGAAGAAGATGACAAAAAGTTAACAGGGGATAGAGAAATGGCAGAATTACTCAACACCTTCTTTGCTTCAGTCTTCTCA
>JAIPUX010001880.1:98513753-98533033 GCA_020142125.1 Phrynosoma platyrhinos | reverse complement strand
AAGGAGTGCTAAAATAGCACTCCTTTCATATGTCACCAAAAGTGCGCCACAAAACATTGAGGCGCACTTTTGGTGACCCTTCTGCCGCAGCGTGTCCAGACGCTGCGGCAGGAAGTCCTCCTTGGAGTGCTGGCCGTGCGGAGGGCCGGCGGCTCCAAGGACGACCTTGGGAGGGGGAGGGGGTGCTGAGCGTGCGGCTGCCCCTCCCCTTCCCTGCTCCGAGGACGGCTTTTAAAGCCGTCTGCCAAGGCCCTTAGTTATCTTATTTTTCTTTTATATGCATTAATAAACTATACTTTTGGACTTTACAATGTGTCTTCTTGACTGAGGAAGACAGGATCCTGAAGAAGAGAAGATGAGCCAGTTGATGGTAAGAGTTACAAAGTGGCTGTGGATCACAGCAGCCAGCTTGTCCTGGAGATTCTGCTGGGTGTCAAAGAGCATCACTGCAACACTCATCATTCACACACTGACAAGTACACAGTTTATATTTGTCATTACTAAAGGGAAATGATTGCTTAGTTTTAAAAGAACCAAGAAGTGCCCAGAAGCCTAAGGGGAGAGGGGGAGAAAAGAAAAGGTGAAGGAAACACATAAGGACAGTATTCCTGATTCCTGGGAATACGACTAAAATTCATATATTAGGTAGAACATGGATAATTGTGATAATAGGCAAATAGGAAGACTCAATGGTTGTTTGCAATCCCTAGCAAGGAAATCCTCCTTTCTCCTCATCACTGAAAAACTGTATGATTCTAAAGGCCCTTTCACACTAGCAATAGCAATAGCAACAGCAACTACATTTCTATACTACTTATCAGTGCACTTATGCATTCCCTAAGTGGTTTACAAAGTGTAAGCTAATTGCCACTAACAATCGGGTATTCACGCTGCAGCCCCAATCCCTCTCTTTGCCACTCCAAAAAGAGCTGCCTAATGCCGCTCCTTTTTGGAGTGGCAAAAAGTTGCCCTTACCACCACTGCTGTGGTTCTTCTGTGTTCCTTTGGTGTAAATGCTACACCAAGGGAGAGCCCTGATGCCATATGCCATGCGGCGAGGCACATAGCATGATGGCAGGATTAGAGCAGAGTCGGAGTGGCTGTTGTGTGGTCACCCCGCCTCACCTCCACCCCCAAGCCATCCCTTTTGGCTGGTCTGTACAGGCCCTGTGAGTGCATGGCTGCAGTACAAGCATTTAACCACTGCACCACCAGGGATCCTATACAGTTATATCACTATGTTTTCACTTTACCTGTGTGATGTAGTGATTTGAGTATTAGACTATGACTGAGGGCCTTGGCAGACGGCTAATTGCGCCATCTCCGAGGCCCGGAAGAGGAGGAGCCGCCGCACGTTCGGCGGCTCTTCCTCTTCCTGAGGGTGCACCCGGAAGCGCCGGCCGTCCACACGGCCGGCGACTCTCGGTTGCCCTCACGCCGCGGCAGCCGAACGCGCCGCGGCGTTTGAGCCACCGAAAGTGCGCCCGCCGCTGTTAGGGCGCACTTTTGGCAGAATCTAAAAGGATCGCCATTTTGGCGGTCCTTTTAGATTCGCCGGGGATGCGCCGCCATCCGGAGGCTGAACTCCGGCGGCGGTCCGGACCAGGGCGTCTCTGACGCCCTCGTCTGCATCCCCCCTGAGAGACCAGGACTCAAATTCCCACTTAGCCATGGAAACCCAGTGGGCAACCTTGTGCAAGTCTTAGGCCCTAAGCAGACGACTAATAAAGTCGTCTTCCGGGCAGGGAAGAGGAGGGGCAGCCGCACGAGCGGCGCCCCTTCCTCTCCCCGAGGTCGCCCCCAGATGCGCCGGCCGTCCGCACGGCCGGCGCACCGGGGATGACCTCACGGCGCAGCGCCCACATGCGCTGCGCCGTTTGAGCCAGGGAAAGTGCGCCCGCCACTTTTGGGGTGCACTTTCCCTTAGATCTAAAAGGAGCGCCAATTTGGTGCTCCTTTTAGATGCGCCGACGGTGCACCGCGGTGCGGAGGCTCCGCACCGCCGGCGCTCCGTCCGGCGGCGGCTCCAGGGCCTCCGTCTGCCGAGGCCCTTACTCTCTCATCCTTAGAAGGATGATGGCAAATCCCCTGTGAGCAAATCTTGCCAAGAAAACCCAATGATTGGTTATCAGAAGTCAGAAGCAACTTGAAGGCATGTAGTAACAATAGCAATTTAAAGTAGTATCATAGTGCTATAACTGTGTAATATGAAAGATTCCATTGAAATGTACCACAGCCTCTTTCTCATTAGAGTGGCATATTTTGGCCAGTTTTTCACATTCATGAGAAATGAATAAATTAATCTAAGTTTATACAGTATGGTGAAATAAAGCCTGCCTACCTCAAAGACTATTGGAAGTATTTCTGAAGGAGTGCAGTGCTTCGAGTGCGCTATACAAATGTTAGGGATTATTGTTATTATTTACAACTTAAACCAAATCAGTATTCCAAACACACTTTATAATATGTTTAAAGTTAATTGTTTTGATCCATAATGACAACCTAGGCCCAAAACAGATGGGACAAATGACGTGGTTTTCCTATGCATTTGGGGCATAGTGTTTAGATGATGCATTCCCTCAATGCAGCAGGAAACTGCACCAGACCCATGTCATCAGAAAAGAACTAGGTCAAAAAGGAGTAGTAAAATACTGCTCCTTTTGCTGGCCCAGCTCAAAACTGCACCAGTGGCCTGGATTGGGGCTGGTCACATGTGGTTGCTGCAGCTCCAGCTCAAACAGTGCTGCTGCATCCCCACCACAGTTTTTTTGGCACATCTGTTTCAGGCCTTATTGAATGAATCTATGCAATTTTAAAGACTGCAATTTGAGCTTAATTGCCATGAATTGCAATAGTCTTTGAGAACTGCAGTTTTTAATGGTTATCTCACAACAATAAAATTATTCATTCTTGATTTCAAGAAAAATATTTATGAAGATTTATATTCCTAGAAGAGATGTTTTGAGAACACCTCATTTCTCAGATAAGTCAGTCATAGTATGTTCAACAGGTAGTTCTCAATTAGTTTTGCAAATCAGTCTGGATAAGGAATTGATAATTTTAGTGGGCTTGGACAAGGCGTAAACCTTCATGCCTGCACCCACTATGTGCCTCATGAGGTGTAGAAACACCCAGAAAAGAAAAGAAAAAGAAAAAGAGAGCTGGAAATGACTGGTTGCCTGGGGCCACAAAAATGACCTTGGAACTCTCTCTATGCCTCCACTACTTTATACAAAAAATAGTACTGTTCATTCTTGAAATGAGTAATGCTCTGCTGTTGTTCTCTTAAGCTTGAAGCTTGCACACATGCACTTAAAGTTTTTGTGAGTGCAGTGATGACACAGGGCCTTTGCAGACTACCAGAAATAGTGCACATTAAATTGAGGCACTGCCCTGGCTCAGTGCTAGGGAATCATGGGAACTGTAATTTATTGTGGCACCAGAGCTCTCTTACAATACAATTCCCTTGACTCCCTAGCACTGAGCCAGGGCAGTGCCTCAATTTAATGTGCACTATTTCTGGTAGTCTGCAAAGGCCCACAGTTGTCCAGGGCAGGAGGAGCTTAACAATGAAAAGAAATGACAATGGCTGTTGTGTTACTGCAGAAATGCTTCATATATAAGGTAGTGGATGTGACAATATGCATATTCAGAGAGGGGAAAAAACCCACCAGCAACCTGGGTGTTGTGCCAGCATAATGCTCCACCAGGATTTTGGCTTTAATTTGAAAGGAGACCCTTTTGCATGGAAAATACCTTTATAACATCATTGTGGTTTATCATTTTTAAATTATGTATGAATGAAGCCAAACTGTGGGTTTCCAGTGCCTGCCTTCAATAACATAATCATATTAGATTGGTTATTAATGAAAGTAGGACACATGCTCCAATCTTCAAATAACTGGTGCTAGATTGATTCATCTGACTGACTTTAATGGACCCACTTTAGCAGAAGTCTTTTTTTTAAAAAAAATGTGGTTTTCTATTCTGCCTTTTAAAGATTTCTGCCAACAAGAGCATCATTTCCCCCCCCCCCCATAGGGCTTACTGCCAAAACTAGTCTTGGGAGTGATGTCTCACCTTTTGGGAAATACGCTCCAATTATTTTAAGCTCCAGAGTTGGGTTTTGCCTCCAGCAATCTGGTACACAAAAGGTTGGAGTGATAAAACAATTTTCAGACTCCCAGAGGTTTCATCTAAGTCTGAAAACTTTCCCAAACCATATGGGAATGTAAAGCATTGGAAATTTCTGATGTGCCTATTTCAAAAGCTTGAAATAAGTTTAAGACCCATTCATCTGAACTGTATGAGAGGCTGAGGGTTGACTATTCAGATATTTTTAAAAGAAAAATGAGGAAGGTTGGTAGGAGGGCAGGCAGGAAGGGACAGACAGACAGCAGCAAGGAAGAAATCACTCTACTAAAATACTAAGGTCTGAAGAGGAATTATTGCTAATGTCTGAAGGAGTAATGTAAGAACGTTTAGCCGAACACACCTCTATTTCACCCTCAGTCTTTGGCACTAAAGACATTGAAGTCTTTACAAAAACCATATTGTTACACAGCAGTGATGGAGCTTACTGAAATACACTGGAAATTATTTGCTCTTTTATTTTCCTGTTTCTTCAAATACAGCCTTCTTGCAGATTATCACAGTGCTCACAAGGGTATACTACATGAAGGGGTTTTTTTTTAGAAGGAAAGAATAGGTGTGGAATCCCATTCACATGTTCCTGGAAGCTGGTCCGTCTATTTGATAATTGTTTGTAAAATGCAAGAAAAAGAAACTTTGGGCCAATGCAGACCAGCCATTTGGGGTGGCACAGAGCTGCCCAGGGAAGCAGTGGATTGGGGTTGCAGCAACCCCATGCCGTGGCCCCAATCCTTCCTTTTGCCACCCCAGAAAGAATGGCAAAATGCCACTCCTTTTAGGGGTGGCAAAAGGCCACCCTAAGAGCCGGTGCCGCAGTTCTTCTGCACCCTTTTGGCAGTGTGTTGAAATGCTGCACCGGGAGGGCATCCTGATGCCGTGTGCCATGCGCCTGATGCCGTGCGCCATGCTTATGGCCATGTGGTGTCAGGATAGCATCAAGGTGGGGTTTGGGTGGCCAGCGTGCAGCTGCCCTGCCCCAACCCACCCCCAAGCTGGCCCTTTGGGCCGGTCTGCAATGGCCATTTGTTTGCTGAGGCATGAACCTATGACACACTGTGACACACCTTAAAATGCCCCCCCCCGAGACTAATTTTCTGAAAAACATTAAAACCTGGGACCAGGTATTCCTTGTCTGCTGCCTGGGCTGGGAAAGACAGATCCCACATTTTTTACCACTCATTTTGAATGAATGATGCATGGACTCCATGCATGGATGTAACCTTTAGCAATTCAGAGTGCATGGGTAAATAAAATGTTTTTTTTTTTTTTAACTGAGGTCAAAAAGAAAGTAAGGTTGATATCAACATGTCCTTCCTTGTTAACATTTGCCTCATCTCTAACAGGTGCTGGAGGGAGTGATTCAGCTGATGTTCTTAAAGGTCAGGAAGGTTGGTATAGGATCAAGTACTCCATCAGGCAACAGAGGCATAGACCCTTTAAGATAAGGCCTTTGCAGACTGCCATAAATAGTGCACATTAAATTGAGGCACTGCCCTGGCTCAGTGCTAGGGAATCATGGGAACTATAATTTATTGTGGCACCAGAGCTCTCTGACAGAGAAGGCTCAATGTCTCAGAAAAAAATACAATTCCCATGACTCCCTAGCACTGAGCCAGGGCAGTGCCTCAATTTAATGTGCACTATTTCTGGCAGTCTGCAAAGGCCAATAAGTAAAGAGATGCACCCTGAAGCTTTTACAATAATGGTCAATAATGTAAAAATATGTTAGTTTTGTTATTGTTGTGCTCCTCACAATCTCACCAACATTATTTGCTGAGCTTTGTACTGGAGTTTTTTTTTTTTTTTCATCACACAATAATTTTTTTCTTATTTTTTGTATGCACTTTTCCTGCAGCATATGTAATTTAACACATGTACACATTTTATACATTTAACATATGATGCAAATATATTTGTATACATTTTTATTTGTTTGCATTCTTTATTTGGAATTCAACATGGTATCTTTTGAGCACACTTTTCATTCATCTTTTCACATATCTCAAGTTGGATAAATTAGAACAAATGTTTTGCTGGATGTCTAGTACAATATTAAAACAAGCAGTGGCAGTTAAATCTCTGGCTATTGTATTCTATAAGATGTGGATAATGTCTTCTTAACATCAAGTTCCTGCAGAAAATTACAGGTTCTTGTGACAGAATTTGGATATGAATATATTTCACCTTGTAATTGGAATGTATGGTTGCAGTCTGTATTTTTATTTTCCTGGAACAACAGCACCTCCCTAAAATCTGGCCATTTTAAGAGATATAATCCTGAACATTATGCCAATATGTTTTCCTCAAATGGATATCAGTGACCAAGATCTCTTTTTCAGCTTCCAGAGCTCCAAAGTATACTAAACTAGAGTGAGCATTGAACCTGCCCAGCAGCAATCTTTTGTTGTTGTTGTTGGCGAATAGTGGATGAAGTGATCTATTAGCACATCATAATTTCATTGATTCTGAGCATGTGTTTATACCTGCAGGCTGCATGTCTTAAAAAAGGGTAATTTATTGAAAAGATTTGAAATGTCAGGAATAGTTTCATCCTCTACTTCTCATACTCTGACAACCATGAGTAAATGGTTGAAGGAAAATATCTCTTGGGACAAGTAAATTAAAATGTATTGTTCACCTTAAATTGGTGGCCAAGGTGTGTGTGTGTGTTCTTTCTTTTGTTATACCAAAATCTCTGTAGTGGCCTACAATCTTCCTGGCTCCCCTCATTTCATTTAAATCCATGAAATGTGGATGACACCATTGGCTAACTTCTCCCCCATAGGAGTGGGGAGCTTTTCCAGATCAGGAAAGTGAGAAGGCAAGATGGCTGCAGTGTCACAGAAAGGGGTATAATATAAAGGAGAAATAAGGTACCCTTGCTCATCTAACAACAATAACATGAGATGAATATCATCAAGAGAAATTTTGGGGAAAATTCTCTTTAACAGGAAGAAAAAAAAATCAAGAAATTGTAGCACATAAAAGATTGCTCGTTCCCAAATGCACCAATCCATGTGTCAGTTCTCCACTGATCAGCACATTTTTTTCCCTAGCAATAGGACAATATCAAAGAGAGTGTCTGCCTTTCCTGTGAACCTCATATCATGGGACCTCAGGTCATGCTGATTCCAAACAGGCTCACTCTTTCCTGAGAACTTATTAAATCAGAATGTATAGGCTCAATAGAAAGAAAGCTCAAAACACCAGTTTGAATCTCAAAGACATTCAATACTGACGAACCGGCACTTCATGCCAGCCTCGGGTGGGGTGTGTGTGGGGGAGTGGCAGCTGCATGCAGCCTGCTCTAACGCTGCCCCGATGCTGGTGTCATGCTGCCCACCTGGCTGCACTGCCCAATTTCAGAATGTACCATATTTTCTGGCATTTAAGATGACTTTTTAACCCTGGAAAAGAGTCTCAAAAGTCAGGGGTCATCTTATATGCTGAGTAGAGGAGGAGGAGGAGGAGGACAAAGGGAGAAGGAGCCAAGAGAGAGAAGGAGGAGAATGAGGGGAGAAGGAGAAGGAAGCCAGGAGAGAGAATGAGGATGATGAGGACAAGGGAGAAAGAGAAGAGAGCCAGGAGAGAGGAGGAGGAAAATGAGAATGAAAGGAGGAAGAGAAGAGAGCCAGGAGAGAGGAGGATGAGAATGAGAATGAGGGGAGAAAGTGGAGGGAGCCAGGAGAGAGGAGGAAGAGGATGAGAATGAAGAGAGAAAGAGAAGGGAGCCAGGAGAGAGGAGGAGGAGGAGGAGGATAACAAGGGGACAAGGAGAAGGAAGCCAGTTCTACAGTATGGATGCAGCCTGAATCTGCTTTAACTGCCATGGCTCCATCCTATGGACTCCTAGGATCTTCAGTTTGCTTTGTGGTCCCAGAGCTCTCTGACAGAAAAGGCTAAATAGGTTTTCCTGCTATGTACGTACATGTCATAAGCATTTGAATTAAAATTACCATATTAACATCAAATCTGATTTTTTTTAAAAAAAAAATTATTTGGTGTGCATTGGAAGAAGGGTAGCCTTATATGGCGAGTATATCCCAAACTCTATATTTTAACTGGAAAAGTTGGGGGATGTCTTATAAGCCCAGCCATCTTATACACCAGAAAATACGGTATTCCTCACAGGTTGATAGAATTGTACTGGCTAAAATAACGATCTGTATACTGCTGCTCTTCATATTTTACTGTTTGATTTTACATGTTCTGTCTGGCTGTTTTTAAGTGGTGACTATTTTGAATAAAGGGTTTTGGTTTATTTTATAATTTTATAATTGCAGCATAGACAGAAACCTAGCTGGGGGCAAAACAGATGGACCAAAAGGTCTGCCCATTCGTGTTGGGGCCATGGCAGCTGCATGTGCCCAGCCTCGATTCAGCCTGCCAGCACAGTCCCCAACCAGCCTGCTGAAAAGGAGCAGATTTTTCTGCTCCTTTTTGAGCTGGTTTAGGGCTGGTTCTTTGGACAAGAGCCATACCTGGGGCAGCTTTCAGCTTCATTCAGGGTGTGCATCATGTGCACACCCCACCCCCAATACAGTCTGATGGAGGCCCTTTGAGGATGTCTGAGGCCTAAATCAGCCAAGCAACTAGCCATCCATTCTGTCACATTATCATCAACAGCATCACCTTAGCATCTTCATCATCATCTAAAACTGAAATTACTAGCTCAAATCTATGATTAATCTACCCTGGATGTTACCTGGTGTGGGGTGTGGGGCTAAAGGGGGCAGGACTTCCAGTGGCAGGGGTTCTGGGGGTGAGACTTCCAATGGTTGGGACCTCCCATAGGTTTCTAGGGCAGGGCTTTCCTTGGATGGCACGCGCTCCCTCTCCCCTTGCCAGAAAAGGATGGGACCTGGAGGCAGCAGCTTTCTAGCATGGAGTATCCATCCCTTGCATGCACCACTCCATCACTCTGCATAATGCTCCATGCCAGCCTGCATGTGCAGCTCCATGTCCCATGCACATTCCATCCCCCATGTGCAGTCCCATCCTTTTTCTCATCAAGAAAAGAATGGGACTGCACATGGGGGATGGAGCACATGTGGGACATGGAGCTGCATGTGGATGGGCACAAGCAGCATGGGGGGAATGGAGCATGGGAGCTGACTGGGTGTCACCCAGTCAGCATGTTGTGTTGTTTGCATGCCCAGCATGCCCCAATGATACTACTGTCCTAAAATATGGTTTTGTTTCACTCACTCCCACAGAACTCTGGAATCCGCTTTGCTCTCACTGTGTTCTTTTCACTGAATCTCCATTTTTTAAAATGAACTGTATTATTAAACAGGACAAATTCAGCATAGCTCCACCTCATCCCATTTTATTTTGGCAGTGGAGGAGCTTCTCATATAACTAGGATAATCTCAGGGATCCCAAAGGACATAGGAGAAACCCAAACTGTGGTTCCTATCAGTTTGTGCTGGCCTGGCTTTGATGTGCTGTCACCACATAGCCTAGGTAATATGGGTAGAGTCCAAACTATTGTATTAAGCCTGGTGGTTATATAGGCTTTTATTCTCTATTTTCATAAATGTCTAAACATCATAGGTTAAATTTGGCACATATTTTTAATAACTGAAGAACTCCATTAACCATTTCTGTTTATTAATTCAACTGTAGACCCCAAATATTGTCCTCAGAGAGAAACCTTTATACTTTTTCTTTCCTTGTCCTTTTCCTTCTTCACTTCCTTCTCCTCCTCTTCTTTCTGGTACAGTGTTTCACTCAGAAAGAAAACCAGCTTGAAAAATTAATGTTTTCCTTTTTTGCTTGCTCTTTGGAGCTGCAGAGGAAACAAAGTCATCTTTTTTATTATTTACTGCTACCTTTAATTTTTGATGACAGCCAAAATAAAACTTGTTGCATAAAAGTAAGTAGCAACATTTCATTATGTAATGTAAACATTAAAAAAGGAACCTGAGATTAGAGAGTGAAAGTTACAAATAATCATGGTGGCATGTTTGGTCTTGTGAAATGAATATGGTGTCCCTGTAACAACTGTGGTTAACAAGCAAATTACTAAAGCAGTAAATGCAAATTAACATGGATTATGCAATAAACAGTTACTAGAAGAAAATATAGATTTCTATCTCACAAGGTGCCCTCCAAAGGGGTTAGGTTTAGGAACTAATGTAGGGTAGTGATTAGAGTATTAGACAAGATCCCTGAAGCAGTTAGCTACTAGCTTAATCCCAGGTACAATTAACTACTTCTGAAAAGAGGGACAGGAGGTAACATCTTTTGTGATTTACCTCACATTAGATTTGCTCCCAGCATCTAAGCAGTTAAACCATGGTGTAATAGTTTGAGTGTTAGACTAGGACACTTGGAGACCAGGGTTGAAATCCCTTCTTGGGCATGGAAACCCATTTGGGTATGTCACACTCTCTCAGCCCCAGAAGAATGCAAGGGGAAACTACTCTGAACAAATTCTATCAAGAAAACCCCATGTCTTGAAATGACTTGAAGACACACAAGGACAATAATCTTAGCAGTTTGTCTAAGAATGGTCTGTGAAAGATAAAGTGTATGTTATCATTCTTCAGCCAGTGAACATTAGGTTGTTGGGCTCAAATTATATCATGCTTATATCTGGGACATACGAACTCCCATAAGCATGGTTGCTGTAATTTTGCATTAGCTAAGTGGGACAAGGATTGGTCTGCCTTAAGTTGCTTCCCAACACAGATTGAAGTAGACTCAATGTTGGCCTTACATGCCACAGATAGGAGGAGACAGCTGACAATGAAGCAAGGAATGAGAGGAAAAGCACAATATCTGTATGCAAAATATTTCACTCCAGCAAGATGGAAGAGGGAGGTTTAGGATTGGAAGAATTGCCATTTCTTGCATCTTTGAGACTTTCTATGAGATTTTCAATTATTATGCATTGTAACCATAAATGCTGCAGGAGTGTGTGGAGCTGAAATATCTTAATTTTGTTATGCTTCCCGGTTTTCCAAACCACTGGAAGCTCCAGGGCTGCTTTAACAGAGCCATTTCCCTAGCAGGATGGAATAGTGATTCAATTGTACTTTTGAATGAATGGTTTCATTACAAAATTAACAGGTTGAGCAGATGGGAAACCTGCATGTAGACTACATTAGTTTCCAAAACACATTCATCTAGATCCCCAGTCCCAATAAAATGTCTTGTATGCCCTGCTTAGTGATCTCTGTTGCTCACAATGAAGAGAGAAACAACCCAAAGACCCAATGAGCTGAAAACTAAAGAATTTCTCAAGATTATATTTAATGTTATTCTTTGCTTTGTACTACAAGTGAATGAAATTGCATGCATGTATCCTTGGTGGTTGCAGATAAAATGAGCTGAGGACAACTATGCCAATACTTTGGCTCTTATCTTCTAAAGAAATTACTTTTTAAAAAACAAAAAAGTTCTCCTAGCTTTCTTTTCTTAATGATTTTTTCTTAAATGAATTTATTTCTTTAAACTGGTGTGAATTATCTTCTGGGTTTTGTCACTAAATCATACACTCCATTGTGACCCTCTGCACCCTGCAAAAAGCTTCTATACTTTATTCATTTTCAGATCAATGTAATGGTTCCAACATGCAAACAAAGCCTGATTCTTTTGCAGTGTCTCATTACTGTGTAGACACAGAAGAACACTGCTGCCTAAAATCTTCTTTTTATACCTCCACATGATAGCTTTGGGTTGGCATATCATGAAGATCATGTTTTTGTTTTGCCATAGTCCTGTACTGGCCCTAGACTGTTTATATGCCAGTTCAATGATGGCATATAAACTGATTTTTTTGCTCTGATCTTAGCCCTGGAGCATGGCTTCCTTTTGTTTCCCACCCGGTTTTGCCTCATGCATCATCTAAACACCTGACCTTCAAAGTGGTTAGAAGCCTCTTTAATTGGCTAGCTCAGACTACCCCTGTGTTGTGTCTGTGTTCACTTTTGAGTTGCTGTGACATTATTACATACAGGCATTCATTGCAAAATGGTGGAAAGACTGATGTCCCATGACCCAATGTACAGTGGGAAAAGATGAGCACCAAGACACTCTCTAGTGTGCATCCAGACACAAATCAGGAGTATCTTATGTACACCAGAAGTGCCAGATGAACATTGGAGCATTTTTATCCTGATACACCCTTTTGCAATTCATTGACAGGGTTTCATTGCATCTCTGCAACATGGTTAAGGATTTGTAAAGCTATGCAATATATGTTATGTCAAATCTTGGCCTCATTTTATATTTATTTTACACTGCCCTTAATATGTCCATAATAAAGTGGATGCAAATCCAATGATTCCCTTATCTTTATATTCACAATACCCACACTGTGTACACACTGTGAATATCAGATCTATGAATCTTGTTATGGTCAAGAAGGGAGGGTGGGAGAAACCTGCAATGAAAAGTTGCAATACATCTTGACCCCTTAAGAGAAGTATTCTCAATAAGAATTACCAAGCAGCCTTTGGTAATTTCCTTTAGGATACTATAACATGCCAGGAGACACAAGATGATGCATTCACTCTCTCTTCACTTCTAACAGTTCTGTTGTTAAGTGGAAGCCAATTGAAAAAACCCTTCATTCTGTCCTCTCTCTCTCTCTGTCTCTCTTCAAAAAAGTATGTCAATCAACTACCCCATTCCAACAGAGTCCTATAACTATATCCTGATGCTGATCCTGATCCTGATACACTGTTGGGTAAAGAGCCTATTGAAAGAAAATACTTAGACTCTGTTTGGCTAGAGTGGATTTTTAAAAAGGAGGTCATGCTAAAGAAGGAGATCAAGTGCTTCCAGGAAAGCTGTATGAGGAAGAAGAGAATGATCCCTAAGGACTAAAAATGCTCACTCTCCAGATAGCATTTAGCATGCCACAGAATCAATAATTATTTTGTTTGTATCATAGTTCTATTTACCCTACATCTGTTTAATTAGAGAAAATGTAAAGGAGCCAATTCTCCATCTGTTTTTGGGCCAGGGTAAATACCAACCACAAAAATCACTGGCTGGTTTGTGAAAGCTAAACTGTGTAAATACACAGTACTTTAGTACTGTTTACTAGAAAGTAAGGGCTGAGTCTTCTGAATGACAGAAGTTTGCCTTTAGTCTGCATAAATTTGCTGGGGGCAACTGAAGTGGTTTTGGTGTATGGAGACCCTCCAAGGGCTAACCAGAGTGACAAAAATGTCAAAAAACAAAAATTAAGAAATGGAAGCAAATGGAAATTTACAGATTTTCCTTTTAATGTTAGAGAGTTCATGGGGAAACTACAACCTATTTAAAAGATAAATTAAGGACTGGATCCCAAGAGAGGCAGTTCATCCTATCTTTTCCAGCCAGAAAAAGGGAATCTGAGAAATTTAGATAGGCCAAGGGTGTTAAAACTGCTTTGGGGACTGCATACTGCCCTAGGCCTATACTTTATCCACCTCTGGCATAAGCCACTTCTGCTAGAGACTGAATTGATTTAGTAGAGATGAGAATAAATATCTGAGAGTTCAGATGTCAGATTACTTCTTAGTTCTTACTTAAATCATAATCTATAATGGTGGTTTGGGTTGTTTTTCTTTTATAACCCATACCAAAAAAAGAAAGAAAAGAAATCTTGTAGAGGTAGGTGATGATTTCATTTAAGTTTGTTTATCTGAATAAACTCTGATGAATTAGCCAAATTTGTTTATCAGTTTTACTAAATTTTAGTGTAAGAAAAAGCAAAAATGATACCCATCCCTGGCACACACACTGTAAAATGAATTTATATGATGCTGATTATTTTCAGAATTACTCTGGTTTAGAGCTGATCAGAATGAACCTCAACACTTTATCAGCCCCATTCTCTGGCTAGAAAGGGTGAAGGATGACTTTTTTCATTGAGAAATTGTTTGTGAGTGGCGGGAGGGGGCGGAGTCTTTCAGGGACAGAAGACATGTTTCTCTAACAGTATGACATTTTTCTTTCTTTTTTTCTTTGTCTAAAGATTTTAAATCATGCTTAGATCTTCTATACAGTTGTTAGTGAATTGGGCAATTTTCTCTTTCCTTATAAATTCTTTCATCTTTACTCTTTCATTTTGCAGTGCTTTCTGAGTTGATAATAAATCTTTATAATATTCTTTAACTATTTGTTTTAGGTCATTTTGTTGTGTAAATTCTTTGTCATTGTTTATGAGTTTTAAGATTACATTTTTTTTTCTTTTTCTATTTCAGTCTCAGAGCCAGCCGCCTTTCTATTTTATTTGCATTCTTAAAGTGGAAATGTTTTATATATTTAATTCTGTTAGCTCTTGCATTATAATTTGATTTAATTGGTTCTTCAATATCTGTATTGCTTGGTATATCTTTTGATCTTTCGGGGGGGGGGTTGTATTCTTCTTCAAAATCTAATTTTTCTATCAGGACATTTTCTTTTTTTTTCTTTCATCTTTCTTTTTCTCTTTTCTTGTTGAATTAACAGACCCCTTATCACTGCCTTACCTGTGTCCCATGCTAGGTGCATTGGTGTCTCTTTATTAATTTCTCCTGGAAATATAATTTTAGATCTTGTTTTATCTTTTCCACTATTTCCTCATTTGATAAGAGAGATTCTTTCAACTACCACAAATATTCTCTTTTCCTTGAATTTATTGATAGCACAATTGGGTTATGATTTGATAGTGTCCTAGGTAAAATTTCAATATTTGAAATTTCTTTGCATATTATCTTAGATATAAATACCATATCTATTCTTGACCATGATTTGAACCTATTTGAGAAAAAGGTGTAATCTTTTACTCTTATAGACTTCATCCTCCATACATCAATCAGGTTTTGTTCATCTATAAGTTTGAATGCAGTAGTTGGCAGTTTCTCTTGAAATTTGTTCTTAAGATTTTGTGTAGATCTGTCTTCTTCTGGATTGACTACTCCATTTCCAGTCACCTACTATTATTATCCTTTTGTAATCATATTCCTTTAATATTACTATTTTAGATTTTTAAAATATTTTGATTTGTTTTCCTGTGGTGCATATAAATTCATTGGTAGGGTTTTTCCAGTATGTATTTCTACTTCTATTGCTATATAATGGCCATAGTTATTGTTAAATACTTCTTTTACCTTTTCTTGATATTTAACATATATAGCCATGCCTTTTTTCTTATGTTGTTCATTTGAAGCTATAAATAATTTGCCTATTTTTTTTATTTTCCAACAATCATGTATATTTATTTTTATGTTAATTTCTTGGATACAAACTATATCTCTTTTTTGTTTATTCAAATAATGTAGTATTTTCTTTTGTTTAAATTTAGAGTTCAGGTCATTGACAATCCAGGACAACACTTTAATTGACAAGCTTACCAATTACTATTGCAGAAATAGATCAGGCAATAATGAATTTGAAAGAAAATAAAGCACCAGGACCTGATGGACTGACAGCAAAGTAGTACAAAATATTTAAGAACTAACTATCAGGAATGTTACATAAAACAATTTAGGAAATAGATTATGGTAAATTCCCAGAGTCATGGAGACAATCATTAACCACTTTGCATCTTAAAAAAAATAAGAATCCTGAGAATATAAGTAATAGTAGTAATAATAATAATAATAAAATTTATTTATATCCCGCCCCTTTGTGAACAATCGGGGTGGCTAACAACAATAAAATACATAACAAATGGTAAAATCAAATTCCCATACCCCCCCTTAAGAAATTATTAAATTAGACATGATTAAAACCTATATTAAAACACAATAGTTAATTAAAACTGATCCTAAAATAGGAGAAGATTAATACATAACAAACTAAAGAACTTGAAGAACCTGAAGAAGGCATTCCTAGAAAGATTCCTGAGGCAGGGATTATCTATCGCTGAAGGCCTGCTGAAAGAGATCCATCTAGACAGCTTTTTTAAAGCTGTCCAAAGATGTCAATTGATGGATCTCATCTGGCAGGCCATTCCACAGTCTGGGGGCTCCCAGAGGACCAGAGTACTCGGGGATAATTATATGGGAGGAGGCAGTCCCTGAGATAGTTTGGACCTAAGCCATTTAGGGCTTTAAAGGTGATGACCAACACCTTGTACTGGGCCCGGAAACTTATAGGCAGCCAGTGGAGGGACCTTAAAACTGGAGTAATATGGTCCCTCCTAGATGTACCAGATACTAATCTGGCTGCCATATTCTGTACTAATTGTAGTTTCTGAACCAGGCACAAGGGTAGCCACATGTAGTGCAAAATCAAATGAGGGTTTTAAATTAAAATGAGGGAACAATTACAACAAGAGAGTTTTGAAATAAACTGGCTTAAGTACTTACAGATAAAAGAAGATTTTTAAAAAGATATGGAAAACTCAGGAATAGAAAATGAGTTGAAAACTCTTGATAAAATATTAAAGAAAGGTGAAAAACAAACATATAAATTGGTATTAGAAATAGACCTAGGGGAAGAGACAGTGAAAAATAACATGATCAAATGGATGCAGAACATCAGAAATTCAATAACTTTACATAGCTGGGAAAATGCCTGGAAAAATAATATGAAGTTTACTAAATGTAATGCCTTAAAGGAAAACTACCATAAAATCTTTCACAGGTAGTACATGCCTCCCACTAGATTAGTAAAAATGAGGAAACAAATTAATGACAGTTGCTGGAAATGTAAGGATAAGTCAGGCACTATGTACCACATGTGGTGGCATTGTAGAAAGGTAAAGAAATATTGGGAAAACATAGATAGAAATATGTGTAAAATATTACAGAAAAATGTACCACTAAAGCCAGAACTGTTTTTTACTAAATATAACAGATGTTATGGAATGTAAAGTAAGCCAGGAGGAAAAATGTGTAATATTATATATGATAACGACAGCACGTCTGGTGTATGCAAGATATTGGAAATCTGACAAAATGCCTACCTTACAGGAATGGAAAGTAAAACTAAATGAGTTAGCGATTATGGACAGACTGTTCATGTATATCGCAGGAAAAAACAATTCAACAATATGAAAATAAATGGGGGAAAATATACAAATGTTGGTGTCAGGATGTAACTAAGGAATCTGAATGAAAATAAGAATATAAATCACCCTATATAGAAAATATATTATAGAAACTTTATCCCTTAAGTTTAAAGTAGCAATTTAAGTTTTGTAGGGGAAAATAAAGTGTGGAAGAAATTTAATGCACCACACGTAATATATACACTCTAGAACAGAATTGGGAGGGAAGGGGAGAGTGAAAGGTATAATTTAATGTTGAAAAGGAAACAACAAATATTCTTTTATGCATATGTTTTTGCTTGTATGTATTTTAGAATTAATAAAAATAAAAGACTGATAAAAAATAAAGAGTTTAGAACAGGCTTAAATGTGTGGCTTTCTAGATGCTGTCAGTGGTTTGAGTTGTGGGAGCTACAGTGTGTTAGTTTGGCAGGCTAGACAGATACTCTAGCCCTGGTTTAGACTGAATTATTAAAACCTTAGTGGGTGTATAATATAAAAGTACAGAAAAAATGAAGAAGATACTTGCTGAAAATGGTCCCAGAGCTGAGAATTCCTGAATTTGGAGAAAACTTTGCAAATAATACATGCTTTCTGCATATGATCACAGGAGTATTTCTCTTTCCATCAGGTCATATAATCCAAGCTAAGATTCAAGATTTGCTTGTTTTGTGTCATACATTTCCGGTTGGTTCAGGATGTTCTGTTTCTCTCTCCCTTTCACTATTAGGGTAAATCCATAGGAGTACTTATCTCTATTCCTTTGTGAGCCACATCATCAAATACGTCCCCCAGTCCTGTCTCTTCATCTTTTCTTTTCTTTTCTATTTCCCCTGTGCATTTCCTTCCTTCCTTCCTTCCTTCCTTCCTTCCTTCCTTCCTTCCTTCAAAAATTCCCTGGAAAAGAGAATGACCTAAGTAATAGCAAAATCTGACCACTTTCTAATTTACCACCCATAAATTAATCCATGAAATGTGGACTAATTTGCCAAGAAATTTGCACATATCAAAATTGCAAGAGCATAAAATGAGATTTATCCATAAATGTATGTTCATTCATTTCCTGCTCCCTAGAATTCTGCCAATAGACAGCTTTATATGCTTATCTCTCCTTGTGTTCTCCCTGCCCTACAAATCAACAGTGAGTAAGTATTTGCAGACATGCTTTCCACACTGGTTTGTTTTCCTGACTGGCAATCCCAAACCAAGGACTTTATCACACTGACCTGATGTGTCTTTATCACACTGACCTGATGTAACATAATCATGTTAATTTAAGGAAATAGAAACATACCAGTTTGGGAACATTTACTTAGCACATTTCGCTATAATAGTGCTAAGGTGCTGCTGTGGTGATCTATGGTCCTGTGCTCTCTCTTCGATACAGCTTCCATAATCCCACCTTCCTGTTCTATGCCCTACTACAATTGAGCAATTATGGTGATACAATGCACATTTTAAAAAGAAAACAGGAAAGGAAAGGAAAGCATCCCTGCTTGGGAATAATGAGGAGGGAGAAAGGGGGAGAGGAGGAGAGTGATGCCTACTGACACCACATAACGGATGGCATATTGGAACTGCGGCAGAAAATACTAATAGCAAAACAGGAATACTGGAAGCTATTGATGGGTGCACTCCACTGACAAATGAAATGCAAAGCAGCAGCAAGATGGACACTTTTATCCTGTTAAAATTCCACTTTGATAGTTTTGTGTGATAATGAAATTGTAGAGTAAGTTTATTCTAGATAGATAGATAGATTTTATTACAGCCATTCAGCCAGTATAAAAAACACAAATAAAACATAATAAAACATAATAAAACATCTTAATGATATACAGTGTCTTTTTACAGGAACATACTAGTAACTATTAGCATGTTCCAATTTAAAAACAGAGATAAGACAGCATCATTTCCTAAACATAGTGACATTCGAAGATTCGAATTATAATAGAGGTAGTAGAGTTATTTGATCTTGTATATATATCAAGGCACCAAACATAATACTGTCTCCAAAACACTTTTGTTTAAAGACAGCAACCATTTCCTTTAGCTAGGACTAGAAGGAAGATGGTCAGAATAACTAACTACCACATACTCATCTGCATTTTGACAAAAACGTTTTAAAATCTTTTAACATATCATGTAT
>JAIPUX010001880.1:98494011-98504306 GCA_020142125.1 Phrynosoma platyrhinos | reverse complement strand
TTGGGGAAGAAAAAATGTGTCTTATATGCCGAAAAATACGGTACATCCTTGTGTCTACTAACAACTTTTTTCTGCTAACTTATATAGATGTGAGAGATGATCCAAACACTCTTGCCAGATGCTCCCTTCTGTGAAAAAGTTAGGAACATCAAATACAGGACAAATATTTCAAAGATTAGTCAGTTTTTTGTTTTTACAGTGTTTAATACCACATTAAGTGGCCTTCACATGCAATCTTATATCCCCTGCCCTGATTCAGACTCTCTATGATCCCCATGTGAGTGCCTGTGGGAGTCCACAGGGCTGCTTACTAGGTTAGGATATAGATGGGCTAAACATTCAAAGGTGAAATTTAGAGATGTGTGTGTGGAAATTTCCTCATGAGAACAACATCTAGAAAAACAAAGTGAATCTAACACCATATGGCCAACACAGACATCAACATGTACTTTCCCAAAGGTAGAACTCATGGACACAGACTTTGTTATGAGAAAGTCTTGATAGCAGTATCCAAAACATCGTTAGGCTGGGAAATATAGTCACGTGGTGGATGATGGACAGCAAGAGGCTGGAATAGTATACATCATACAGCCATTATCCAATTAACATAAGGTTAACACCTAGAAGGTGGAGTATGGGAAGGGCCTAGAGAAGTCTTTGTCTATAATGTTATTGTTCAAGATGTGAGTGCGTGCCTGCCTGGAAGCAATGGTTTTAACTGCAACAAGTTGGAGATCCTAAGCTTTTGGGATTGTTAAAGATGTAATCTTTCATGGCTGAACTGGACAAGTTCATCACAATGGATTTTACCTAGCTATCTTATTTTACTTTTATATGCATTAATAAAGCTATGCTTTTGGACTTTACAATGTGTCTTCTTGACTGAGGAAGACAGGATCCTAAAGAAGGGAAGCTAAGCCAGTTGATGGTAAGAGTTACAAAGTGGCTGTGGATCACAGCAGCCAGCTTGTCCTGCAGATTCTGCTGGGTGCCAAAGAGCATCACTGCAACACTCATCATCCACACACTGACAATTTTAGAGGTACTACCTATGCTGTATGTGGAAAATTGCAAGATCAGTCTCTTTTATTTCCATTTAAAACTATCAAGTATAAAGTAATGTTAAAGACTTCTGTTAGAGATTCTGCCAATCAAGGTATAAGCCAGAAGCATAAATAGTTTGGCTCAGTATAAGGAGCTGCCTACATGCCTTTGAGAAAGAAAGTTTGGGTGTTTATAACTTATAGTGCAAATAAGCTGTAATAGCAATCTTGGCTGAATGAATCCTGCTGGGAAACAGTAACAGCAAAAATGGCGTCATCCCCACAACCTACCTGTATTCTTCTAACTGTGCTAGGCTTGCCATGATCAGCAGAACTTCAAGACCTCAAAAGTGGCTGTCAGGATGATACAAATCACAGTGGTTAAATACTCATAACATTATCCCATGACTATATTGGCTATGCCTATTCAAATTGCTTCTCCAGATGATCTCCCTTGCACTGTGATGATGATGATGAGGAGGAGGAGGAGGAGGAGGAGGATTTATATCCCACTTTTACCCCAAAACTGAGACTCAAAGTGGTTTGCAATTTAAAATAACAGTACAATTAAAAACATACACAAGTGAGGATAAAAATAGAATTAAACTGTTATAGTATTAAAACATGTCACTCATTAAAAGTAAAACATTTTTTTTAAATATAAAAGCACTTACAACAGTAAATTAAAACAGTACAACACCCCCAGCCTGTTCTTTAAAGATTTTCTGTTTTAAAAGCCTGTCTGAATAAAAATATCTCAGACTGTCAAATGAAAGACAGCAGGGAGAGGGCCATTCTGACCTCCTTGATAAGAGAATTCTAGAATTTGGGGGGCAGCTACAAAGAAGGCCCTCTCCCACCAACCGTGCTTGCAATAATGGTAGAAATGAGAAAAGGGTCTGTCCTAATGATCTCAGAAGATTACTACAAGTGGCTTTTAAACTGCAGTTTCATTGTGAGGAAAGTGGTTTTGTCAATGCTGATTGCATGATCCCACTTCCCACCCATAGCTGTCCTGATCCCAGCCATTCTTTTTCATTAGCAAGAGAAACCCATGTTGCATGATTGTCAGTCACATGGTGTCAGTGTCCCCTCCTACCACATTTCCCCCCTCTACCACATTTCCCCCTCTAGTGAAGTCCTTTTAATTTTTTTCAATTTTTTTAAATTTAAATCATGGCTGCAGAACTCTACAGGGCTCTTTTTTCTGTGTGGAAAAGTTATTCAGTAAATTAACTAAAGACATTCTGGGAAGGGCATAAAGGATGGTGGCAGGATATAAGGAGAGGGCAGAAACGGAGTGCAATGGGAGAAAGCAGCCTTAATTGCGCAAATGAGAAGAGGTGCAGTAGTGGCTGCATACAATGTGGTATGTTCCCAGTTTAATTTAATTGTGTGACTACGCTGGGAAAAGGGCTGGTATAATAATCTCTTCAGAGCCCAAGGTAGCTCATACAAGGAGATACAGTCAGCCAAATAGCTTGGACCAGAACCATATATGCTTTATAGGTCATAACCAGCACTTTGAATTTTGACCAGAAACAAACTGGCAGCCAACTGAGCTGTTCCAACTGGAGCACTGTGTTCTCTCTATGACCTCCCCCAGTTAACAGTCTGGCTGCAGCACTTTGGACCAGATGAAGTTTTGGAACACACTTGAAGTCATCCCCAAGTAGAGTGCAGTAGACCGTAGTCCAAACAGGAAATAACTAAGGCATTTACCACCCTGGCCAGATCTGACTTCTCAAGGAATGGGCATACAAGCCTCAGATATGCAAAAGCACTCCTGGTCACTGAAGAAACATGGGCCTTCAAGTTCAAAGCTAAGTCCAGGAGTACACCCAAATACTATGGTTGATGGTAGTGAATGCTTCTGAGAGGTTCTGCAGAACTAACAGGGACACACTTCCCTGTCCAATCTTGCATAGTTCATCCACCAAGACAAGCAAGGCTGTCTCTGTTCCATATCCAGGCCTGAAACCAGATTGAAATGGATCTAGGTAATCTGTTTCATCCAGAAAGCCCCAGACCACCAATATTCCAGTAACTTGCCCATAAAAGGTAGGATGGACATTGACTGATATAATTATCCATTATAGAGGAGTTCAATGATTTTTTTTTTCAACAGAGGCCTCACAACTGCCTCTTTCTGGCAAGATCGAACTCTCCCTTTTTGTAGGGAGGAACTGACTATCCCCTTCACCCAGTCAGCCAGCTCCCCTCTGTCTTGTTTAATAAACCAAGAAAGGCAAGGATCTAAGACACATGTAGTGGCTCTCACCTTTGCAAGGAACCTGTCCACATCCTCAAGCTGCACAAACTGGAAATTATCCATTAAGACTGGACAAACAGACAGCAAGATTACACCCACTGGTACTGTATCAACTACAACACCCAAGTCATGGTGGATCTAAGTGATTTTTATCTGCAAAGTGTTGTGCAAATTCTTTGTAGTGGGATGTCTTATGGTCTGCATTTTCTACTTGAGAATGAGTGTGTAACAGATCTCTGATCACTTGGAACAGCTCTGCTGGACAGTTCCCTGTGGATGCAATGGTGGCAGCAAAAAAATTAACAATTTCTTTACTGCTCACACTGCCATGGAATAGGCCTTCAAATGGGCTTTTGAAATAATAATGAAACAGAACTGCCATCTTGTGATTGTACACTGCAATAAAACCTGTAATTAGGAAAAGTGAATCATAGAGCTATAGAAAGGCATGAGTTTTCTCTCCACTCTACATACAAAATATATTTTTTAAAAAATATTCAAAAGTTAATTTGATTTGATCTTAAAATATTCAAAGGTTGGTTTGATTTGTGAATTAAAGTTGATGGGAATATATTATTTATAGTATGGAGCCTGATATGACTCCATTTTTGCCATTATGTGTTGCATGCAAACTATAGTTGAGATGCTACATCAGGGAGGCACAATGTTAAATGTATGCTTATAGAGTTTCATGATGTCTATTAGTGAACTGAAACACTGTTCAGCTGAACATGAAAATAAATGAAATGTACAACAGCAGTAAGCAATGCACATCATTATGTGCAATGCACATGTAGCCACATGCATGATGGCTCTGCATGCACAACTCTGCTTCTACTGCCTTCAACAGAATACGGACTTCCACATCAGACAAAAATGCCCAACTGTGTCTCTATGGGAACTCATGCATGTGTAAGTCATTAACAGAATGCCAGACTATATATTCCCAGTCACTGAAGGTTCAAGTGGACTCTATGGCTTGGAGTGCTTGGTGACATCTTTAACTGCTGTGCCAGATACAGCCTTTCCTAGACAGAGATAATGTGCTCTATGCAGAACTGCCCTTGAAAAAAAAATCACATAGACATAGCCCCCACACTTGGTGCCCTGGTGCAGAGGGCAGGGCTTCCAGTGGTGGGGCTTCTGGAAGCAGGGCTTCCAGGCATGTGTTCCCTCCCCTTTTCCACCCCATGCCACTCATGAAAAGATTGGGACAGCACTGAAGGGAAGAAGTACATGTAGGGATGGTGTAAGGGAAGGAACGAATGCAGGAACAGCACAGGGGAAGAGCATGCACAGAGATGGCACTTGAGAGGAGTATATGCAGGAATGGCATGGAGGGGAAGGAGCACATGCAGGGGGGATGAATTGTGTGCAGGGATATCTTGGGAGGAGGACCCGACTGGTGTCACCTCTCTTCTGGGGAGTCACCTGGTGTGGATTGCACCATTGCACCTCCCCTTAATGACAGTGGAACACACTCCCTCGGAGTGATCTTGAGTTCCTGCATGGCAGATGGAGATTGGACTGGATGGCCCTTGTGGTCTCTTCCAACTCTGTGATTCTATGATTCTATGATGATACCACATGAAAGTGGTATTGACCAGAAGGAGCTGTTCAGCCATCCAGAGCTCAATCTCAAAAATGCCAAAGACATGTTGGAATTTCCATTTGAAGTGTATAGGATTACCAGTCTTGAAAAGTATTAGGGTAAACAGTGCTGGGTGGTGGCTTCCATGCCACTGGTGCAGTGAATGCACTTTATTTTACTCTGAACTGTAAAGAACCTATCTAAGGTGGCAGTGGTTGTTGTGTGAATTTAAGTCATTTCCTACTTATGGTGACTCAAAGATGAACCTATCATGGGGTTTTCTTGCAAGTTTCATCAGAACAAGTTTGCCATTGCAACCCTCTGAGGATGAGAGAGTGTGACTTGCCCAAGGTCACCCAGTGGGTTTACGTGACTGAATGAGGATTCAAACCATCATTTCCAGAGTCATAGTCCAGCACTCAAACCACTACACCATGTTGGTCTCTCTCCTATCCAAGTTGCTGAACTCTATTCTGAAAGTAGGAGTTATGTTGAAGCCTTCACCAGAGCACATTCACCACCTTATTGATATAGAAGCCACACTGGGATATGAACTCTCAATAAAAATATAGATTGCACTCAAGCAGGGAAAATTAATATGGCAAGACCATTCTTTGCTAACTTCATCAGAATTATTAATAACGTCACACACATACATACATACATAGAGAGAAAGCAGAGAGCAAGAGCTGCTTAACTGACAATTCTATTCAAGCTATTGCTATATACACAACTTTCTTAATGAATTCAACATTTGAACAGTGGTAGAAAATCTGTATAGTCCTCCCTCTGTTCCTGCAGGGGATCCACTCTGGAAAATCAAGTATATTCAAGCCCTATTGGCTTGAATGGAGGTGGGATCCCGGGGGGGGGGGGGGGGGGAGGAACGCGGGCCCACCTCATTTGTCCCCTCCATTCACCTCCCATGGATAAGCAAGGGATGTGGATCCCATGTCCACGAGAATGGAGGGAGGACTATAGTTGTATCAGTAACTTGGTATGGAAGAGAATAGATTAAACTGTATCTGTGGTTCCAGCAATTAGCAATTTTTTTTAATTAGTCAAATATCATAAATGCCTTTGAAGATGTACATCAAAGGTTTTCTGAACACATTTCTGACTTCTCTGCTTATGCAGCAACAGAAATAATCAGGTTATATTACCATAGATTATAATATGTGTTCATCTTGATTAAAAAGTGCTGATAAGTCATGTCATTGCCAGGAATCTAGGATTTTATCTTGACATGCCAATGACTATGCAAAAGTCCATTCTTTGCATTTATATTTTATAAAGCCTGCTAGTATGTAGTTCCCTTCAAATGTTAATTCAGTCCTCAATACACTTATTTGGAAGTAAATCCCACTGTGTTCAGTGGGAAATACTTCCTGGTGTGTATGCTCAAAATTGTACCCTTAGGCTAGAATTGCATTTTTATGTGATCTCTAAACCCCAGCCATTGCTTCTTTTCTGCAATATAACATTGGAATCGGATGATTTTCAGAGAAGAATTCAGCTTAATTTCCACACCTAGTTCAGGAAAATTTTCTCACATCCCTAAATATATCTAAGAGGGAATAACTAGAGGGATTTTCAACAAAATATTACACCAGTGGAGTACAAAGTGGGAATATGAACCTAATCATTTCAGAATCCTAATCAATATCCAACACTATACATCCTCCTCAAAGATTAGTGAGAGGTTGACCTCCCAAAGGCAAGGACAGGGTGAAAGAAAAGCCTTCTCTGATCAGAAATTGAACTGATGCCATAGTAGTGAGAATGCCATATCCTGAGCACTAGACCATCAAGGAAAGCTGTTGTTCTGTGCCTTCAAGTCATTTCTGATTTATGGCGATCCTAAAGCCAAGCTATAATGGGGTTTTCTTGGCAAGATTTGTTCAGAGGAAGGCCATTGTCTTTCCCTGAGGTTGAGAGCATATTACTTGCCCAGTGGTGAATCAAAACCTAGTCTCCAGAGTCCAACATTCCAACCACTACACCTCTCTAGCTCAAGTGGTACATTGGGGTTTTTTTCCAGTCCTATCCCCTTTTGTTTCTCCCTCCTCAAGATTCTACTTCTGCAGACCCTGAGATTTTTATGACCCTGCTGACAGGTTCCCTCTTGTAAACAGGAGGAGCTGCTTTGGCTACCTAGGCCACAGGATTTACAAACATCATCATCATCATAATCATCATCATCATCATCATTTATTTGTACCGCCCCTCTGTATAGCAATCGCAATATAGCAAATAAAATATCAGAATATTAGAAACAGTGGTGCACTGTAATGGGCCATGTGAGGCTAGTGACATGATTTTGCAGATGCTGTAAGAAAGCATTTTTTTACTGGGTATTAAACAATAAAAGAAAACTCCAACAACTGGGGGAAAATGTCATGATGTTCAACCATGCAGTATATTATAGAAACCAACTAGTTGGGATTAAGAGACTTACCCCATCATCTAAATCATTATGATCTGATGGTGATAAAGTCACATCGGTGTTTATAGCTCATCAGTATCTATAATCAGACATCAGTGACAAATCTTGATGATATAAAATGACTGGAGATCATCATTATGCATACTTGCTATTTTTAATGTAATCATATTGTTTCTTTAGGAATTCTTTCTCCATACTAAAGTAGTTTCTATTATAATACAAACATGGTGTACTGGTTTGACTGTGGGACTATGACTCTGGAGAGCAGGGTTCAAATCCCTACTTGGCCATGAAAATCCACTGGGCCATCTTGGACAAGTCTGTTGAATTTTATTGGAGTGGTGTGCTTGAAAATCCAGCAGAGCCAGGGAAAAATCCAAACTTCTAAAAGTAGAGCTTTATTGTTTCAAAAGGTAAAAATAAGCAAAGAAAAATACAATCCATCATAGGGTCACATCATGCTGATGTGGTTGAACAAAAGAGCTACAGATCCATGTTTCCAGATCCAGAAGTTACATTATAAAAGCAATATAAGCATATTATAGTCCAAGAATTAACTCCATAGTTAGATCCATTGGGAACACACACACAAACAGGAAGAAAGCAAGAAATATAAACAATTCTAGACAAAGGGATTTCTCAGCCCTGCCCTTTCTCCACCTTCTGGGTGTTAACCTTATGTTGATTGGATGTTATGTGTATGATGTTTGTTAACCCAGTCCCTTGCTGTCCATCATCCACCACGTGATTTCTTTCCCATGCCTAATGATGTTTTGGATACTGTTATCTGTTCTTTGCTGCCTTTTCCAGCTAGGAACTTATGATGTTATGACTCTCTGGCCACCTGGACTGGGCTGTCTTTGTTTGCCTAGATGTTGTTCTCATGAGGAAAATTCCAGACACACATCTTTACATTTCACCTCTGACTGTATAACCCATCTATATTCTAACAAAGTCACACATTCTCATCTAAGAGGATGCCAATGGGGAAAAAATCTTGGAAAAAAAAATGCCAAGAGAACCCGTGATAGGTTCATGTTGACCTGAATGACCTGAATGCAAGCAACATAGGCACATGCATGAAGACATGATGTTTTCTTGTAGAACTCCTTCCTATAAAATCCAGAACACCCACCCCTCAGTCCTGATAATATGTAAAATAATTAATGATGGTCAAAATTTTATCATCTTTTCATATAATTATATTTGTTCATTCAGTGTATGGCTCCCTAATGCATTCATCAACTCAGCTGTTTGTAACAATACTGAGGAATGTGCAGAGAGGTGGTGTTTCCAAAACAGTGCTTCTGTTTGAGACTTTAAATACTCCTATCTTTTTGTGCCAGTGGAAAAGACAGAATGCATTGATGTCATGTCCAGCAGGTTCAAAAAGTTCAAAAATCAGGCTTCAGTAATTAAAACTGTGAAAACTTTTATTTAGGAAACTTTAGACCCAGTCCAGTGATGCTGATTGTCAGAACTGACCAACAAACATTAAAATTGCCTCATTAAACTACGCACAATTCAAACTGTAATGCCAGGTCAGTTAAAAATAAAACCCACACCATCCATGACTTCCTCATGGATAAAGAAGCCCACCTGGCATGTTTCACGGAAACCTGGCTGGGGGAGGACAGTGCCATCACTTTGAATCAAGTTCTCACAGCCACCATTCAGTCTATGAGCAGGTAAGGGAAAGGGGGGGGGGCAGCGTGGCTCTGGTCCAGGAAAAAACAACCTCTCCTTGACCAGGATAACTATCCAGAAAACAGACCACTTCGAGAGTATGTACTTGAGCCTGAAAACCAGGGATAGTATAGGGATTCTGTTGGTATACTGTCCACCCCATTGCCTAACAGACTTCCTATCCAAGCTGACGCAGTTGGTCTCGGAGTTGCTGCTGGAGTCACCCAGACTAAGTTCTGGGTGACTGCAACATCCCACTCGAGACCAGTTTAACAGGTGCAGCTTGGCAGTTCATGGATTCCATGACAGACATGGGCCTATCCCAATTGGTTCTTGGGTCTACACACTCAGCAGGTCATACTCTCGATGCGGTCTTTAGTATGGAACAGGCATATCAGTGGGCAGAGGTAATAAATACCTCCACTCTGTCATGGATGGATCATTTCCTGGTCAAGGTTGAAATAATAATAATAATAATAATTTCTATCCCGCTCCTCTGCAATGCAATCGCCCCGACAACAATAAAAACAATAAAAACATTAATAAATACATCCAATCACAGCCCCTGCCCCTTAAAAGATTATTAAACTAGAACAATTTAAAATATAGATAAAACAACATATCTCTCTCTCTCTGGCTTTTCTTCGCAAATGAAGATTCAGGAAGGACTCATCCCATGCTTTTTGCAAGTGCGCTGATGACTAAAAAGGCCAATCCAAGATAAACAAGTCCGGTTGCAGAAAGCACAGCAGAAGATCTCCTTGGGTGATGTTTCCGGGTTGTGATTCTTTCAGCGTTGTTGTTTCTCTTCGAGACTTGTTCGGCATGACTTCTCAAGTAAGGCTGCAGCATTGTGGATAGTGCATCTCCATGCCTCCCAATGTGAGGCCAGGGTAGACCATTATTGGTGATCAATTTGGCTGAGCCTGAGATGTTGTTTCAGGGAGTCTTTGTATCGCTTTTTTGGAGCGCCCCTCTTATGCTGACCCATGGCGAGTTCACTGTAGAGTACTATTTTTGTGAGGCGATGGTCCTCCATCCTAGAAAAGTGCCCTGCCCAGTGCAGCTGCATTTTCAATACCATGGCCTCAATGCTGGTGATCCCTGCTTGCTCAAGGACAGCAACATTCGTCACATAGTCAGTCCAGTGTATATTTAGGATTATGCATATACAGCATTGATGAAAGCGTTCAAGGAGTCGTAAGTGTTAGCGATAGGTGACCCATGTTTCAGACCCATAAAGGAGAATAGACAGTA
>JAIPUX010001880.1:98474999-98488956 GCA_020142125.1 Phrynosoma platyrhinos | reverse complement strand
TTTTCACTCCTCACTCTTCCATGTCCAAGCCTGCTTTCCTTACAATATCTTCTGCATATAGCTTGAATAGGTAGAGTGAGAGGATGCAGCCTTGTCTGATTCCTTTGTCAATTGGAAACTATTCTGTTTCTCCATGTTCTGTTCTGACAGTAGCCTCTTGTCCTGAGTACAGATTCCTCATTAGGACTATCAGATGTGTTGGTACTCCCATGTCTTTAAGAGTGTTCCATAGCCTTTCATGATATATACAGTCAAAGGCTTTGCTATAGTCCATAAAACACATGCTGATTTTATTTTGGAACTCCTTGCTACGTTCCATTAGCCATTGTATATTTGCAGTGTGATCCCTGGTTTCTCTTCCTTTCCTGAACCCTACTTAGACTGCTGGGATTTCTTTCTCCATGTGTGGTTAGAGTCTATAGCCCTGTACAAACTGGCCAAAAATGCTGGCCTGGGGTGGAGTCGGGGTGTGGCGACTGCACGCTGGTTGCCCCAAGTCTGCCCTGATGCCACCGCCATGCCATGCATCCCACCATATGGTGGGCAGCATCAGGGAGCTCCCTTGGGGCAGCATTCAGACACACTGTGCCAAAGGAGAGTGGAAAAGTCACCGCTGCAGCGGCAAGAACAACTCTTTTTATAGTGGCAAAGTGCTGGATTGTGGCCACAGCTTGTAGGTGCCACAGCTCCAACCCTGCAAGGAAAGGCCAGCAGGGTGCTGCCCCTTAGGGTCCATCTGTTTAGCCTCTATGTTGCAGTATTTTGAGCATATTTTTGCTTGCATGGGAGATTAGTGCTATGGTCCTATAGTTGCTGCAGTCTCTTGTGTCTCCTTTTTTGTGGATGGGGATGTATATTGATCACTTTCAGTCTGTTAACCATCATTTTGTTTTCCATATCTGTTGACATATGTTGGTTAGCACTAGAATTGACTCTGTCAGTGTGGATTGCAACAGTTCTATTGGCATATTATCTGTTCCTGGATCTTGTATTTTTTTGCCATTTCTTTTATTGCATCTTCCACCTCTGTTTTTAAAATTTAGGGTTCATCTTTATATTCTTTACATGGCTCTTCTCTTCATGTGTCCTTCATTTTGTCATCTCTTTTGTTTAGTTCTTCTGTGTATTGCATCCAATGTCTTTTCATTCCTTCCTGGTCTTGAATTATGTTATTTTTATTGTCGTAGAGTTTCCTGGTCCTTGGTTTGAACTTTCCCTTGATTTCTCAAATCTTTTGGAATAGGTCTCTCATTCTTCCCTTTTTGTTGTTGTCTTCTATTTCTCTACATTTGTTGTTGTAGTAATTTCCCTTATCTTTGTATACTAGCCATTGTACTGTTGCGTTCACTTATACTAATTCATAAACTATATTTTCAGTACTAAGTCAAAATGTTGGGATTAATCATTTCAGCAAAAAATGTGAAAGTCCTAATGAAAATATTTAACTTTAGCTTTGTGTGTGAGAGAGAGTTGTTCAAATAAATTAGGAAGAGATCATATCCTCAACAGAAAAAAATGTGCTAGAGCATTTAGTGCAATGTTTACTAACAGTAATAGCAAATTCCATATAGTAGCAAAGATAGTGCTCCCATGGCAACAGATAAAATAAGTATTTTGCATATGAAACTGAAAATACTTTTGTGAAGCTGGTACCTTTGTTATAAACCCAAAACACAAATTAGCATGTCCGAAGGCTTGGTGGCATGGTATTAAAACTGATTTAATACAGCAGCATCCAACTTTATAGTATGAATTGGATGTACAAAGCAACATAGTTTCCAATGGATTTGCAGAGGAAGAATGAAAAGCATGTGAGAACTGCTTCTTTGTTTACTGCTGACTTTTCTCAACCCTTGATTTATATGGCAGCTCAAAATTCTACTGCCAAGAAAACATAATTTACTTCATTCTTTGGAAAACGTATTTTGATTCTGCCAGATTTTCTACATGGCTGCAATGACTTACTGCCACATAAGGGGCACAAGAGGTAGAAGAAGGAAAAGCAGGTTAGTACAGCATAGAGCTGTGGTAACATATTGCTTTGATTTGCACTGCAGTTGATCATTTAGTGTACACAGGACAAGATGCAATGTCAGGCTTGTTCATTTTAGCTAAGGAGCATTGTAGCATTGTTCACCTTGAAAGGAATTACAGTCGACCCTCCAGACCTATGGATTCTTTATTTAACCATCCATGGCTTGACAATATTAGATCCAAAAAGCAATCCTTGATTTTGCCATTTTATATAAGGAACACCATTTTACTACACCATTGTATTTAATGGGATTTGAGCATCCACATATTTTTCTACCCATGTGGAGTCCTAGAACCAAACCCCAATGAATACCAAGGGCCCACTGTATTCACTGAATCCACACACATAGTATCTTTTTTCATGTTACCATAGCAGCACAGGCAGAGTTGTATACACATGACATGACAAAGGCACTTTCAGCAAAAAGATATGAGACATGAAGGGTGTCAATGCAACCTTCTGAAGAGCACATGGTGTTGGATGCAAACAATACCAACAAATGTGGAAGAATTATAAAAGCAGAGATTTTAGAGCTGAAACATATAAATGATCTTCTAAGAAGAGGTCCTTGCTTCATTTAACTCACTCTACAACATCAATATCTTGTCTAGGAACTTGAACAATAATCTTTCTTTGAGTCACTGACAAATACTGAACTTTCATGCAAACAGTGAATAATACCTAAATGCAGTATTAAAATTATAGAGGTCTGAGACATTAAATCTGTAAGGCAATCTCCTTCAGAGCTGACACTAGTGCATTACAAGTAGCATTACATTTAATGGATTACTTTTGCCTATGGTAAAATTATAGCAGCATTCCTTTTGCCAAATACATTGGGCCCTTTTTATCAGTGGGCTGGCAATCTGTGGGTTTGACCACACATGAATCACCATACCCCATATTATTCAATGATAAACATATACACAGACACGTTAATATGTCTGTGTACAAGTTGTTCCCATTGAATAATATGGGGTGCAACCATCCACATTTTTGCCATTCTCAGTGGGCTCTGGAACTGAAAACAAACACCCATGGACAGAAAGAATCCACTGTAACATATAATTCAAGTTCATGGAGGAAATATAATGTGTTGCTGCTTACCTTATATGAAAGACAGCTGAAAAGGAATGTTAACTCTCCACTCCTCTCTCACACAAACTTAAAACAAAGGTACTGTGATAGATCTAGCCATTCTGGGAAGTGCAGCAACCAGTTGCACTTCTTGTAGAATGTAGTGATACTTTGTTCTCTGATGGGTGAAGGTATAGGAAAGTTTCAAACAGTAACATTGCAAGTTGCTCTCTTCTTCCCCCTACTGTATGGCTTTCCTTCAGTTCAGTTCTTCCCACCTCTGAAAAAAAGTTAGTGCAGGGAATCAGGCCCTGAATCCCATTGTAGGTCTGACTGAACTCACAGAATCAAAGAGATTAACTTGCATTGACTCACATTTACCAAGTTATTTAGTCTACTGTAGTTGGGATTCACTAACAGGGTTCAGGTCATTTTCTGCATTCTAACCGAGACTGGATTCTAGACTGTGAGTACAATGTATCATAAATGTTCTTGTGGGCTTTCCCAAACATGAATTGGACATCTCTCCCATTTCTCTCATAAGTCTAAGATCTTGGTAATCCCTTTAGAAAAGGAAGATACATAAAATATGACTCCTCAACATAAGCCCCAACATTTACTCCTTTCCATCAGAGATTTACTCCTCTCCATCAATTTTGGGTGCTTTTTAGAGGAGAAAAATACACAAAACCTCTCAAACCATCTAGGCCATATAAAGGCATGGAGGCCAGGTGGTTGCATAGGGGACTATGCACAAAAATGTGTGAGACAATATGAAAGATTCAAGGAAAATCCTCTTGAAGTTCTTTTTTTTGTGTGTGTGTGTGTGCTCCCTCAAATCTTTGAATAGGACCAGAGAACTACTCCATCCATCCATCCATCCAACCAACCAATCAACCAACCCAGACTTTGGCGGTCACTCTGCACTGGGGCTGCTACTATGGCTGCGGGGTGCAGCTTGCCTGTGGACTCTATAAAAAGACTAGGCAAGTGGAAATCCAGGGCTTATATGGGTTATATCCAACCAGGAATGGACTCTTGTTCAGGATTCTTTTGAGGGTGGGATCTCAGCTTCATAGGGTTGGTGGAAGGCATCTCCCGGGGGAGGGGACAGCTTTCAGTAGCTGTAGCATACATCTTGGATCTGGTGGGCACAGTTTCTAGGGCTGTGTACCAATGGATCGGGAGTCTAATGGGGACCCAGGAGTGCTGTGAGCATTGCAAGGTTGCCATTATGGGAGCAACACCAATTCAGCATCCCCTGATGACAAGGGGTAGAAAGGGCAGGCTATAAATAAAATTTATTCATATTATTATTATTATACGGACATGTGATTAACTGGTTACCTAATATGCAAACTAACTGATAACCGCTTTTGTCATCCTGAAGCTTGCCCCTGACCAAGCAAGTGGGTTTATCAACCAACAGATCCAGACTTCATACTTTGTGTGTCAACCCTACATTACAGCTATTTTTGATAAAGTCAAATCCTACTAATTGATATGTTTTGTGGTCATTCTTGCAGCATCTCCCCTCCACAGCAAATTAAGCCACCTGACTCAACGGGTCAGCGTGGTTGCTGCTGGGGGGAGATCAGCTGGCTAGGGATGTTGCCCAGCATTTCAGAGCCCCGACAGACCTTATGTCAGGCTGGCTGGGCTGGGATTGGCCTGTGGGGGCTGAAGGAGATGGTACTTCTGCCCTGGCACTGGGATTACATTTCCCATTGGGGTCAGGGGTGGAAGTATAGCCTGATTGGCTGGCACTGTGGACAAGCAATGCCCACAATTGGTGGGGGGCCCAAAGGGGGAGAAACCTCCACCCCTCCCTGACTCTGATTAGTTAAAGGGCCTATATAAGGCCACGTGGTACACAGGGATGGCACGATTCCAGCTCAGCTCTTCCAACCCTCCCTCCCTCTATTTGCAGTTAAAGCTGTGTTGTCACAACTTTCCAGGGGCGGTAGCATAGGTCTTGGATCTGGTGGGCATGCTTTCCAGGGCTGTATAGCACTGGATCAGGAGTCCAATAGGGACCTGGGGATGCTGGGAGCATTGCAGGGTTGCCATTGTGGGGGAAACACTAATTCAGTGTTCCCCAGTGACAAGGGGTAGAGCTGTACACATGCAATCAACCGGTTACCTGAGATGCAAATCGACGATTAACTGGTAACTCCTTTTGTCATTGGTTGAGGATAGATCTAGACCTCATGCTTTACAGGCCAACCCTATATTACAGCTATTGTCAATAAAGTTGTGGCCTTTTCCTTCCAATTGATATGTGTTTTGGTCATTCGTGCAGTTTCTTCCCTCCACAGTAACCATTTATTGTCAATAGACAGGACCACTAACATATGACAAGGAATAAAATATTCAGTTCTTTTGAGAAAAGTGAATCTGAGTTATTTTCCTTGATTTTAATTCTTTTATTGTCTCTTTTGCTCAGAAAATTAAATTTCATGAAGCTTATTCTTATAGATAGGATGCTTTTTACAAAAATAAATTGGTGCAGTCTTTTTTTTATGTTTCCAATAAATTAAATCTAAATGTTTAAGTCTGAGATGACACAAATTAGATTTACAAGATTTTCACCACTGAAAATATAAGCTTAATGAACAAGTACTATATTTTGCATCTGTCACAAGATATTTATTGCTTTATTTCATTACCATGTGCTGTCAACTGTTAATTCAAATTGTTTAGAGGGGAGAAAAGGATTCTAGTGTTTCCCAGCATCTCAGATTAGATTCCTTCACCTTGAACAACTGATGTTAGTTGCTTCTCTCCATTTGAATCACAAATCCTGCTTACAGTGTTGCCTGCAAGAGCTGCTAATCCTGTAGCTTTGAGTTTTGGCTACAATATCTTGCTTTTTATAATGAAAAGTTTCTGAAATGGCTTTCTGAGCATTTGGCAGAAATGTCCCATGATAATAATATGGCAGGGATGGAAGGAGGATATTTCATTAAACTGATAATGCATTTTACTATCCAACTTAGTTTATTAATAGTCATTTAAAAATTCTTGGGTGGAATGATAAAAAAAATGAGACATTGCAATTTAAAAATGAATTTGGATCCAAACAAAAACTGCAATTCTATTAAATCTTTGCCTGGAAGTAATGACTGATGTAGATGGCCTGTAAGGGGTGGCTCTGTGCTGCCCCTTGGAGAAGCAGATTGGGGCTGTGGCATGACCTTTGAGCTGTGAATGTGGCTCTTTTGTGCCCCTTTGGTGCAGTGTATATGCATGCTGCACCAAGAAGGTACCTTGATGCCACACATCGTGTGGTCTGGTATACAGTATTGGCGTGGATTTGGGGCAGGCGGCATGCAGTTGCCCCACCCCCAACTCCACCCCCAGGCTGGCCTAAAGTGCCAGTCTGCACCCCTCCTAAGTCTCATCAAACTCAGTGAAGCTTACTTCTGAGTAGGCAAACATAGCCTTGCCTTTCAACTTAGGTGAACTCAATTTCCATTGGAATAAAAGGAACAAACTGACTGTGGCATATCTCCTTGCATTCATAGGGCTTAAATATAAATGATTTACCTTGGAAGGGATGTTAGAATGTTTGATTTAGACTGGAAAGACTCATGTTCAAATCTTCATTCAGTCAAAAGGCTTATTTGGATGAACCTGGACAGTCACTCTTTCTCAACATAGCCTTCCTCACAAGAGATTGAGGAAATAAAGCTAGTGTCTAGTCCTAATCCTCTATAGCTAGTGTATTTCTGAAGTGCAGCTGAACTGTTATTTCCATTATCTTCTGTCTCAAACCCCTTGCCCTGTGCATTTGACCTGTTTCCACTCCTTTATCCCTGATCCACAGTAATGCACCCCTGGGCCATGCCCATATTCAGGGAAATCTGCCACTTTTGCTTTCTTATCTTTCTGAGCTAACAAAATTTGGTTTACTCTGATTTTCAAAAATATACTGAAATGAAGTCTCAGGAATTCCTAGAAGATTCCTCAGTTTCATTTTATTCCATTTTAAAAATTTTGGTAAGTTCTAGTATAGAATAAACAGCAAAGAACTTCTTGCTCAACCCTAGCCTACATAGCAAACATATGTTCCACCACTGAACGTGAGATACTCAACCATAGTACAGATGAGTCAACAAAGAAAGCTCTTCTATCAGAATGACCTCTATGATTGTCTCCAAAATACAAGGTCATGTTTTTGGTATGTATACTCATCACTTTAAAAACACCATGAGCTTTTTAATGTGATTATTGCACATTCAATATCCTATTGCCAGTCTTCCTTACCTCCTTTGTCCTTTTGAAATCCTTAGGAATGTTAACAGAGTCAGGGGACTTCTTCAACAGAGGAGACATCCAATGATACCTGTCTTGCACAGCAACTGAAGGACTAATAGAATTCAAAGATACAGCCATGTTAGTCTGTAGAATCAGTATGTAGGACTAATAGATCAAACATATGGGGGGATGCAGACCAGGGCGTCGGAGACCATTCCTGAGGCGATCCTTTTAGATTCTCCGGAAAGTGCGCCCTAAAAGCGGCGGGCGCACTTTCCGGGGCTCAAACGCCACGGCGCGTTCGGCTGCCGTGGCATGAGGGCAACCCGCAGTCGCCGGCCGTGCGGACGGACGGCGCTTCCGGGTGCGCCCTCAGGAAGAGGAAGGGCCGCCAAACGTGCGGCGGCTCCTCCTCTTCCGGGCCTCGGAGACAGCCCAATTACCCGTCTGCCGAGGCCCATATATATATCTACATAAAAGTAAGCCCCATTGAGTTAAACTGCACAGTATACATTTGAAGAGATAGGTCAAAGCAGGCTATGCAATAAGGACTGACTCCTACGGAAGCCTCCAGAGAATTTTGTTTTCCATTTGGTTTCACTATATTCAGAAAGAAAAGGGAGGAAAGCAGTACCCAAGCATAGACATTGATAAAAAGCTTTCTTCAGCAGAGTCTGGACCCTGAAGGATTTATACCACAAGAAGGACAAAACCTTTGAAAGGATATATTGTGTTTTGACTGTGCTTGTTCAGGGTTGTTGTCAAGATCCTGTGGGACACAGTTTTTTCGGCACACATTTCAAATCAGAAGCTCTAAATGACAACTTGTTAAGGGCATCACCATCTCCATTTTCTTTGGGAAGCTATAATAAAATTTAAGACTTCTGTCACAGGTCTAATTTTACCTTAGTAAACAGTGTGATACTACATATATCAATTCACTGGTTCACTATTTGCAAGGAGAGTTCAATTATCAAGAGCTGAACAAACTGGCAAAATAAATATATTTGTGAACAGAGAGGGGAGAAGTTGTATTGCTATTCCTTTTGAAGCATTCTTCTGGGATCTGGAAAGGAAATTGCTTCATTTAATTTCATATAAAGAATATCTGCTGAAAATGTTTCCCAGATAGTTTTGGTTGCAAATTTAATAAGGGACTTCATCTACTGACAGAGTTCACAGCAAACATTTCAGAGGGCAGCAAAGCCCTCTGAAACTGGAGCTGATATGCACTACCCATCTACTGTCAAGCTGAATGGAACCCCCAAGGAACTTATTTTGTAATGTGCTGCATAAATGCTTAATTTAATAAAGAGAAAAGCATTGGGAATTTCATTCCCTTGGACCTCTGTTGACAATGGAGCATACAGAGAAGCATCTAGTTTTAAAAGTTATACCTCTGCTTAAGTCTTCCTCATCAGCCCTGCTTGCTTTCTTTGTAATAAAACTGCATCTGTTCATACCTGTCGCATACAGACTCACAACCTAAGGATTTATATCAGAGGTTTCTCAATCAAAAATATTTATCTTATGAAACTTGGAGAGTGGAGGCAAAGACAAAATAAAAAAGACCAAAATGTTTTTGAAGGAAAATTTACTACAGCACAGACCTATGACACAAGAGGAAACAACTTGCCACATTTAGCTTCCCAATAAAGCTCCTTTGTCATTTCATCATTAAAAGATAGAGCTCACCCTGAGCAATAACCCTTTCATCTCACAGCCTTTTTTAGAGTAGCCCTTTTTGCAGATTACAGGCTAACAACAACAGTCAATGGCTAACATCCAATACCGGTTTGATGGAATCAAGCATGCTTCTGCCTCCTCCCTATCCCTACTCCCCATGACAGGGTCAGCTACCACAGTACACCCCAAAGGCTATTTAGAAGTCTCTATTGCTTTTCTGGGCTGATGTCTTTTTTTCTGCTTCCAGCTGTAGAAATGCACTATGCTGGGTCCCATTAAATGGCCAGCAGTCATCAAATATGTTGTGCATGTGTGGTTGGTTGTTCCAGGGGATACCTATTGGATACCTCCTTCCATAACAGTCTTAAGGGCCTTTACAGACTGTCAGGAATAATGCAGCTTGAGACCACTTTAAGTGTCCTGGCTTAGTGCTAAGGAATCATGGAAACTGTAGTTTATTGTGGCACCAGAGCTCTCTGACAGAGAAGGCTAAATGACCCAGAAAAAATGCAGTTCCCATGATTCCCTAGCACAGAGCCAGGACAGCTAAAGTGGCTTTGAGCTGCATTATTTCTGGCAGTCTGTAAAGGCCTTTAGAGGGATATATGCAGGTCTACCAGAGGTTTATATTTGTCTGTGTGATCAACAGGGTTCTGGCCAATAACAGAAGAATAAAACATAAAAACATAAAATAAAACAAACCCAAATGCCCATAGCTACTTTGCCAACTTTATTAGAGATTCTAATAATATCAACCACAACTTCATGGATGTATTCACCTGCTCACCTTCCAGTGTGCTATGTCATAGTTTTTGATATTCTAAACAGGATATAAAGCCAGTCTCTGCTGGGGAGGTGAATGCCTGTAGCACAAGTTGTAGAAATGGCTGAAATTAATAATTTTTCTAGTCTACTCTTAAAATCTGTGTTTGTTTTATCACTGATAGCACATTATGGTATTTAATTCAGTGTGCGCAATTAGTATTTTTCATGGATAATGGGACAGGTTCCAAAGTGGCTTCATTGGAATTTAACTACGTGATATAGTGCTTCAGTTATCTTCCAAAAGCAATCTTTAAACCATCATATGTGTAATTTGGGTGACTTTCTGAAAATCTTGGCCTGTGATAACAAACATCTGAGCTAATAAAATACAATTGATAATAACTAACTTTTCTATATCCAAACTATGCTGGAGATTTAATTATATAGAGTGGACATTATGATCATTAGACAGTAGTTTATTATTCCCTAGAGTGTCTTAGTACTGCAATAATATAACACACTTGAAATAAGAAACAATAGTAGGAAAGTGTCTTCTCTTCTCTCTCCACAAGCTTATACCTGTGCCACAAGAGTGTTCACAGAATGTCCACTGCATACCATTGTATGATTTAATTGTGACATATAGTAAAATACATTATGTTGTTTACAAAAAATTGTTGCATTGTTTAACATGTAGGTAATAGGCAATAATTATCTGACTTTTCAAATGTGTCCAATGTGTTCATTGGATTTGTAGCAGCATTAAATTGTGCCAATTTATTTAGCTTCCTGAAAGTTACAGGATTGCACTGGTGTATAACTATTCATGTAATAAATAGTAAAGGTAGGGCCTCCTCCTTTTCCACAATGATTAATTGAAGTCCAGTAACATAAGGACTGCACTTACACAACATCCTGAAAAGCATAATTATTTATGCAGTGGTTTACACTGACTTCAGAAGCCTTGCACAATCCTCAACAGGAAAGTCTTCTGTAACAGTATTTATGCCAATCACAACAGAATTGTGACATGAACTGTCTCCTAGCTGAATGGAGTCCACTAACAATGTTCGTTAGTAAAGAAGGTTGATTAGCATCCTGTAATAATAATAATAATAATAATAATAATAATAATAATAATAATAATAATAATAACTTTATTCTTGTATCCCACCTTTCTAGCATGACAATCAAGGCGGCTTATATAGAGTAAAATAAATGTAAATAAAACATACCCTACAATAAAACAAGGATAATCATAATAATAATAATTAACCCCCCCTTTATAAGAATTGAATACAATACTAAAATAAGAACATAGGGGGGATGCAGACGAGGGCGTCCAGGACGCCCTGGTCAGGAGCACCGCGGGGCCATGGCAGCCACACCGCGGCGCTCCTGCAGCATCCCTGGAAGGAGCGCTAAATCAGCGCTCCTTCCTCAAGACAGGGAAAGTGCGCCCTAAAAGCGTCGGGCGCACTTTCCCTGTCTTTTCCGCTGCAGCGCGTCCAGTCGCTGCGGCGGGAGGTTGCCCCCAGAGCGCCAGCCGTGCGGAGGGCTGGCGGCTCCGAGGATGACCTCAGGGAGAGGAAGGAGCGGCGTGCGTGTGGCTGCTCCTCCTCTTCCTGGCCTCAGAGATAGCTCAATTAGCCATCTGCCAAGGCCCATAGTATTAAAATAGTGATTGTTCTGGGACAATAGTGGATGCATAAAGTGGGGAGAGCACAGAGTCAGTGGCACTGATCTATTCGGGGAAGACCTGCTGGAAGAGATCTGTCTTGACAGCTTTTTTTAAAAGCTCTCTAAGCTGGTTATTTGACAGATCTCTCCTGGCAAGGCATTCCATAATCTGGAAGCAGTAACAGAAAATGTCCTCTGGGAGGTTGCCATTAATATGGGTGCGGGGTGGATTATATAGAAGGAGGTGATCCCTTAGACAGATTGGACCCAGGCAATGTAGGGCTTTGAAGGTAATCACCAACACCTAATACTGTGCTTGGAATCCAATAGGCAGCCAGTGAAGATATTTCAAAATAGGTATAATATGATCACTCCTAGATTTACCAGTGATCAATCTGGCTGCCATATTTTGTACTAGTTGTAGTTTCCAAACTAGGTATAAGGGTAGCCCCATGTAGAGTGCATTGCAGAAATTGAGTTGTGAGGTTACCAATGCATGCACTACAGTTTCTAGGTCCCTTGTTTCCAGGAAAGGGCACAGCTGGCGTATCATCCGAAGCTGATAACAGGCACTCCTGACTGTCACATTCACCTGATTGATCATGTGAAGCAATGGGTCTAGGAGCACCCCCAGACTGCAAACACAGTCTTTCGCAGAGAGCGTGACCCCGCCCAGGACTGGAGGTTGCAACCCAATACTTGGTTTGTGGGCCTTTACTGTGAATACCTCCATTTTGTCTGGATTCAGCTTGAGTTGATTTTTCTTCATCCAGTCCATTACTACCTGAAGACAATGATTGAGGGGAGAATAGACTCTTGTTGATCGCAGCAGCTGCTGCCTGGTAAGCAAGGACTGGTGAACTTTCACAGTTTCTATATAGTCCCTAAAGTAGAAGGTACTTAGGGGTCATGAACACGTAACACGTAACACAAGTACATAATTCTAGATTATATGTTCATAACTAGCATAGAGGATTCAGGCCATCATCATCATCATCACATCATCATCAATCAGTCTTTATAGTGACTCCAGTGTATATGGTACTTTAGAAAACAAAATAACTACAAAAACAACCAGCCCTGCCAAAGACATATGATCTGAAATATATAAAAACAGACTTGCATAGAGGAAGGGAGGAATAATGCAAATATAAAACTAGAACAGTACAACTGTAAAACAAATTATCCAGTTAGAAATACAAAAATCAATGCAATATAATATAACCAAACTGACAAATATATGTGTAATCAAAACATACAACATTATAAAACAGTATATTATAAAATGTCTAGTTACCATGGTCAATAATTTTCTGTATTTCTGATTGACTATAGAAATCTGATAAGGCAAACCTGCCTATTTGAATGGGGTTTATATAGAGTTTGTCTCCAGGTGGATTAGATTTGTTTTTAAGCAGCTGTCCAATAGTTAGGAAGCATCTGAATCTAATCTGGGAAGCTGCTGTGTAACTGTCCCTCAGCAGGAACTAATTATTGTATATACTCATGTATAAATCTAGAACTTTTAGTCAAAATCTGAGTTGACTTATCCATGAGTCAATGTAAGTACTGTACTTTATCTCTTAATTTAAAAAAGTAATTGTCCTTTGGTGAAAGGTAAGAGGATAATCTATCTTGGAAGCTCTGGCCTCTCTCTACTTTCTCATCTGACCTTTAGGGTGAGTGCAGTTATGCCTTCTGGAATTTTGCAAGTTCTTTGGCATTGTTTTCCTTTTTTTCATCATTTATATCCTTTGCTATGTGGCCTTAAGTTTTACCCTAAACTTATCCATGAGTCATATCAAAAGACATAATTTTGGCTCCAAAACCTGCCTTCGACTTATACATGAGGTCAACTTATAGTTGAGTATATACAGTAGTTCACAGCGCAGCCAAGGTATATTTATGACTGAAGCACCCCTTTATCATTTTTATCTCTACCCTGATTTTGTAAAAGGAGTAAAATACCTTTCATGTGGGCAAGGTGAAGCACAGTAGGAAATTGATTTACAAATACTACAATATTCAAGCAACATAAAGAACAACACAATACAGTTACAAGAAAAGGGAAAAGCTGTGAGAAAAGAGAGCGAGTAATGAGCAGAATTTGGAAGTTAGGAAGATGCAAATAATGGTTGGCATCCTGTTGAGCAGGTACAAATGTGTAAGTTAGTCTTACACTTACATAGTGGTATGGTATTCCTGTTTGTGATTTTGACACTAAGGCCACAATCACAAATATTCCCCCCCCCGCCCCACAACTGACTTTGACAATATCAGTATCTGAACATCTCCTAATACATTTATCAATCCAAATACAGTTTGATGTAACATTAAGAAGTCAGCATGAGTAGACACAGTCTGTGATGACATGCATAGCATTGTACTTAGGTAGTGTAAATGACAGGGAGGACACGGCAACAGCGGCGGCGGGCGGCTCTGCGCTGGAGAGGG
>JAIPUX010001880.1:98434634-98454063 GCA_020142125.1 Phrynosoma platyrhinos | reverse complement strand
AGAAAACAAAACCAGTGATTATACCAAAATAAGATCTAAATAATATCTTAACAGAATTTATTGACAATTTAAGAAACAGATTTGCAGTACTAAGCATAATAGACAAAGAACCAGAGGAACCATGATCTGAAGCCAGGGACTTAATAAAAGAAGAATACAGACAGACGATTTCAATAAACAAAAAGGAAGAGAAAAAACCATTGATGACAGACAAAACACTATAACCAATCAAGAAAAGAGAAGAAAAAGAAAAGGGAGATAGGAACAAACTAAGAATTATAAATGCAACAGTACAATGGCTTGTGTGGAAAGATAGAGAAAATTACTGCAATGACCAATGCAGAAAAATAGAAGACAACAACAAAAAGGGAAGAACAAGAGATTTATGTCACAAGATCTAGGAAATCAAATGAAAATTCAAATCAAGGACTGGGATGATCTATGACAATAAAAATAACATCATTCAAGACCAGGAAGGAATAAAAAGAGATTGGATGCAATATACAGAAGAATTATACAAAAGAGATAATAAAATGAAGGGCACATGAAATAAAGAGCCATAAGAAGATGAACCCCAAATTCTAAAAAGCGAAGTGGAAACTGCAATGAGAGAAATAGCAAAAAACAAATCAGCAGAATAAGATGATATTCCAATTAAACTGCTGCAATCCACATTGACTCTATCTAGTGCTCTAGTGCTAACCAACATATGTCAATAGATATGGAAAACAAAACAATGGCCAACAGATTTGAAGCAATCAATATACATTCCCATCCATAAAAAGGTATACACAAGAGACTGTAGCAACTATAGGACCATAAACACTGATCTCCCATGCAAGCAAAATCATGCTCAAAATTCTGCAAGACTCTAACCATACATGGAGAGAGAAATCCCAGAGGTCCAAGCAGAGTTCAAGAAAGGAAGAGGCACTAGGGACCACACTGCAAACATACAATGGCTAATGGAGTGCACCAGGGAATTCCAAAAGAAAATGCTTTATAGACTATAGTAAAGCCTTGAAACGGAATAGATTATGGAAGGCTATGGAATGCCTTTTAAGACATGAGAGTGCCAACACATCTGATAGTCCTAATAAGGAATCTGTACTCAGGACAAGAGGCTACTGTCAGAACAGAACATGGAGAAACAGAATGGCTCCCAATTGGCACAGGGGGTCAGACAAGGCTGTATCCTTTCATCCTATCTGTTCAACTTGTATGCAAAACATATTGTAAGAAAAGCAGGTTTGGACATAGAAGAAGGAGAAGTGAAAATAGGAGGAAGGAATATCACCAATCTAAGATATGCAGATGACACCATAAAGCTAACAGAAAACCTCACAGACCTAGAACACCTACTAAGGAAGATCAAAGAAGAAAGTGCAAAGGCTGACTTAATGTTGAACATAAAGAAAAAATAATAATGACCACCATGGACCTTCATAAGTTCAACCTAGACAATGAAGAAATAGAAATCATAAAAGAATTTGCATACCTGGGTCCAAACATTGACAGAAATAGGGATTGAAGTCAGGAAATCAGAAGATTAAGAATTGGGAGAGTGGCTATGAAAGAACTAGAAAAAAATTCTAAAATGCAAAGATATACAATTCAGCACAATAGTTAGAATCATACAAGCCATTGTGTTATCTATTGCCATGTATGGATGTGAGAGCTGGATAGTTAATATGAAAGAAGATGAATGATGATAGGAAGAAAATTAATGCATTTGAGATGTGGCGAACAATGTTGAGACTCCCGTGGATAGCCAAATGGACAAACAAATGGGTCCCAGAGCAGATCAAGCCAGAAACCTCCCTAGAAGTCAAGTTGACCAAATTGAGGTTGTTGTATTTTGGACACATCATGAGAAGGGAGGACTCATTGGAAAAGACAATAATGCTTTTTGCCTGAATTCCATATTTTCCAATATTTTTAGCCCCGTTTTAGTCCCATTTAAGATTGTTGAAGGCTTTCTCAGCATCTACTAGCATCATTGCATAAGTCTTATTGTGATGTTTCTCATAGTATTCCACTAGATTTATTACTACTCTGCCTGTACCTAACCATTTTCATTTTCTCATTCCCCTCCTTGTAAATCAAGTAAATGTTAATTATTTTCCAAAATACAAGTATGTCTTCTTTTATTATAGAATTCATTGTGTCTCAACAATGAATTTTTTTGAAGGATATCTACTAGTTGTTGTTTTTTTATAATAGCTGGCAGTGAAGCCATCCAGGGCAGGAGATTTACCTCTTTTAATGATTGTATTGTTCCTTTTATATCTTCTTCTGTAATGTAATCATTTAAGATTTTGAGGTCCTTTTCTGTTATAGCTTTTCATCTTTTTTTTATTGAAGAATTATTCTAGCAGATGTTTTTATGATTCAGATCTTTGGGTTTTTTTTAATCCAGGTTTGAACAGTATTGGGTGAATTTATTTTTAATTTTTTCTTGAGTTGTTACAATTTCTAGGCCATCTTGTATTTTTTCAATTGTTTTCTTTTCTCTGTCTTTGGGGACTTTGCAGATTGCCAGAAATAGCACAAATTGAGTCCACTTTATCTGTCCTGGCTCAGTGCTAAGGAATCATGGGAATTGTATTTTTTCTGGGACATTGAGCCTTCTCTGTCAGAGAGCTCTGGTGCCACAATAAACTACAATTCCCATGATTCCCTAACACTGAGTCAGGGCAGTTAAAGTGGCCTCAATTTGCACTATTTCTGGCAGTCTGCAAAGGCCCTTTTCTTAGCTAGCCATTTTTCAGGTTTATTTGCAAACAAAATGTTTTAATCATGCTTCTTTCATTTTCTTTTCTACCCGTATCGTTAATTCATTTTGTATTTCTTTTTGTACCAGTTTTAGGGTTTTTTATTTTTTGAAAGATGGATTTTCTTTGAGTTCTTCTTCTATTTGTTTTACTTCTGTTTCTAAAGTAATGATTTTGTCTTGGTTCTTTTTCTTTAATTCAGCTCCTCTTTGTATGAACAAACCACGGGCTATCACTTTACTGGCATTCCAGATTACTTTCATTTTTTACTCTTTTGTAGTATTTTCTTTAATGTATTATTGGATTTGGTACTTAAATTCATTCAAGAATTCTTTGTCTTGTAGAAGTTTCTCATTCAATTTCTAGTTGTATTATGTTTTTGGTATTGTTATTTCAAGAAGAATTGTATTATGGTCTGATTCAATTTTTGGTAAAATGTCCATCTTGGCTACTTTATCAATTATTCTGCTTGTAGTAAGGAACATGTCAGTGTGTGATGGTGAATTAAATTGAGGTAAATAAAATGTGTGACCAGGTACATTCCTGTATAATACAGTCCAGACATCCTTCACTGCAAGTTAATCTTTCATTTTGAAGAAGAGTTTGCCAATTTGCCTTGATTTCTTTTTATGGTTTTGGTTTGTTTATTTGTTGGTAAGAAATTCTATCTGTTTTCACATTAATAACAGCATTCCTGTCTCCTAAAATTAGGAGTTCATCAAATTTTGTTCTTCTGTTTTTCTCTAAGCTTATATATGAAGTCAATTTTATTATCTATTGGTGTGTATATCCTGACTAGGAGCATTGCACTATCTTGGATTTTTATTTCTAGACCTATAAAGTGTCCTAAGACATCTTTAAATAGTTCTTTTGTTATGAAACTATGATGATACCACTACTCCTTTTTTCTTGTGGTTGTTTGGGGAGAACATCTGGCCCAATTTTGGGTTTGTGATGTATTTTGCATCTTCTTTTTTTTATTTTGGTTTCCTATAAGCATAGAATATCATTTTTGTCTTCTCAAGATGGTAAAATAGTTTTATAAACTGATTTTAATCCTCTGATGTTCCAAGAACAGAGTTTCAAAGTTGTTGTTAATGTGTTGCCTCTGTTTTCTAAGTCTCTTTCTTCTTCCTCTTCTTCCTCTTCTTCTTTATTTTCTTCCTCTTCTTTGCCTGCTGATTTTACATCATCACTTATATCTTCTGCTATTGATGTTATTTCATCTTTCTATTTTTTCAATAAAGTTTATTACTTAAAAAGACATAAAAACCCATAAAAATCCAAATCTATAAACGTTGTATATACATTAATGTCTAAAAAGATATACATGTCAAAATCAATAACAAAAGCAATGAGACTACACAATCAAATATCTTGCATTAATACATACCAATCCTTTACTTGTCTGTTTTTTATTCTATCCATTCCTTTCTCCCACCTTTCACCTTCTCCATTATAACACCATTACTTTACCTTCTTTACTCCTACACTCTTTCTTTCTTTCTATCTATCCTTCACCTCTCATATCACCATCCTTCCTTCCCATCAACACCTTACCCTCCCTCATACCCTCTCCACACATACTCATACCCTCAGCACTTACTTTTACTTTCTTCACTAATCCTACACCTTCTATTTTCCTTTCAATACCATTTCAGTCTTATATTCTGTATTTAAATATACAATTCTTCCAATTTTCCTCATTCTTACCATTCATACATAATGGTACCCATCAATATTTGTCCTCTATGTGATTATATTGACTTTAGTATACTTTCCTGTTTCGTAGTGAACATTCTCTTTTATTCATTTTTATATAGTAATTGTTGCCAAGACTCCCCATCTTTTCCCCAAGAACTCTGTTATTTCCTCCACTCTTTATAGATTTGCTCTTTTGGTTTATCTCTCAATAATTGCATTAGTTTGTCCATCTCCAATATATCATATAATTTATAAAGCCACTCTTCTTTAGTTGGAACCTCCTTATTTTTCCACTTCTGGCAAACAATATCCTTGCTACTAAAATCAAATGAAATAAAACTTTCCCACATTTTCTTTCCAAATTTTCATCCATTATTCCCAAGAAATAAAATTCTGGTTCTAAACATAGCTCCAAATCTAATATTTCATTTAACATATTTTTAATAATATCCCCATATTTTCTTGCCTGTTTACACCCCCACCAACAATGGAAAAAAGTTCCTATTTCTTTTTCACATTTCCAACACTTATTGTTTTTCAGTTTATCAATTTTTGCAATCTGTGCCGGCAATAAGTACCATTGGAAAAACATCTTATATAAATTTCCCCATAGACAGTGAGAGACTGTATATTTATATCCATTTATTCATATTATTTCCCATTGCTCCATTTGGATTGCATAGTCTATATTTTTGGCCCATTTAATCATTGGTTCTTTAACTGTTTCTTCCTCCATCTAGTATTTTAATATTATTCCACATACTGTATTTTCCGGCATATGAGACGAGTTTTTAACCAGGAAAATCTGGGGTTAAAGTTAGAGGTTGTCTTATATGCTGGGTATAAGGAGGAGGAAGATGAAGAAGATAGAGCTGTGAGGCAGGAAGGAGCCAGAGAGAGAAGGAGGAGGACTAGGAAATCCTACTTCTTCTCTCCCTTGCTTTTTCCCCCTCCTCCCACCTTTCCTCCTCATCCTCCTGGTCCTCTTTCTTCTCTACACCACTTTTCTTCCCTCCTCCCACCTTTCCTCCTCCTTCTCTCCCCTGCTTTCCCCCTTATCCCACATTTCCTCTTCATCCGCCTGGTCCTCTCCCCCACTTCCCCCACTCCTCCCATCTTTCCTCCTTGTCCTCCTTCTTCTCTCCCCTGCTTTCCCCCTCCTCCCACCTTTCCTCCTGGTCCTCCTGGTCCTCCTCCTTCTCTCCCCCACTTTCCCCCTCTGCCCATCTTTCCTCCTCATCTTCCTGGTCCTCCTCCTTCTCACCCACTTTCCCCCTTCCTCTCACCTTTCTTCCTCATCCTCCTGGTACTCCTTCTTATCTCCCTCACTTTTCCCCACTCCTCCCACCTTTCCTCCTCATCCTCCTGGTGGAAAAAAGAAGCCAGGGAGAGAAGGAGGGTTTCCTTGTCAAGGTTTGTTCAGAAAGGGTTTGCCATTGCTTTCCCCTGAGGCTGAGAGAGTGTGACTTCCAAGACTATTGTTGTTGTGCGCCTTCTAGTTGTTTCCAATTGATGGTGACACTAAGGCAAACCTGTCATGAACCTATTATATCTTGCCTATGTGTTTTTTCACACAGGGTTTGCCTTTGCCACCTTCTGAGACTCAGAGAGTGTGACTTCTAAGGTTGTTGTTGTTGTATGCCTTTGAGTCATTTCCAACTTACAGCAACCTTAAGGTGGCCCTATCATGGTGTTTGCTTGGCAAGGTTTCATCAAGGGGGAGTTTGCCATTACCTTCTCATGAGGCTGAGAGAGTGTGACTTGCCCAAGGTCACCCAGGGGGATTCCATGGCTGAGCCAGGATTCAAACCCTAGTCTCCAGAGTCATACTCTGATACTCAGACAGGGTCACCAAATGTCTTCAATGCAAAGGAGGACAAATCACTACAAAAATGTAGGACATACAAGAAAAAAAATGTAGACGAAGCTAAAGACACTATTATGTAAATCCATACTTCTTAGCCATGTTCAAAATGGACGACATTTTAATGGCTAAAATTGTGACTTTTAATGTTCTCATAGAGTTTTTTTGGCATGTTTCTTCAAATGGGGATTGCCATTACCATCCTCTGAGGCTGAGAGTGTGTGACATGCCCAGGGTCACTTACTTGTCTGCAAATTGTACATACCCCAGAATGCATCACCTAGTATATTGGCAGTCCTTCCTCCCAACTATCTCATAGCTGGGAGATGGAAATAATTTTTAAAGCAGCATTTAAATTTGGACTATTTTTTAAAAAAGTAAGGTCCAAAACACACTGCAGAAATTAATGCTAGGGAACATGGGAGCTGTAGTTTGTTGTATTTATAAGTGAGTTTTCCTGCTAAATATCTGCATGTCCTAAGCATTTGAATTAAAATTTACCATATTGAATCAAATCTGATGTTTTTTTAAAAAATTTTTATTTGGTGTGCGTTTGAAGAGGGATCATCTTATACGGTGAGTATATCCCAAACTCTATATTTTAACTGGAAAAGTTGGGGGTCGTCTTATACACCTAGTCGTCTTATACACCGGAAAATACGGTAACTTCCCAATTATTTTCTCCTTCTCATTAATTAATATTTTTTCCAACTCTGTTCTTTCTTCCTCTTTTTAAAACTCATATAATTTTTTATCCATTATAAATTTTTCATTCAATCATCTATGAGCAAACCAATTTATAGAATACCCTTCTTCCTGTAATTCCTCTTTAGTTTTCAGAATTAGTTTGGGTCTTTGTTTTTTAAGAATATTTTTTGTATTTAATCCAATTTTCTTCTCTGATCATTTCCTTTTTGTAAAAATCTTCATCAGGGGACATTTGTTACAAACTCATATTATACGATATTTGTTACAAACCTATATTTGTTACAAACTTTAGTTAGGGCTTTTCTAATACAATGATTTGAAAAGTTTTTATTTTGTCTATCTTTGTCATATGCCAGATATGCATGTCACCCATATCTCACTCCACATCCTTCAATTTCCAATAACCTATTATCCTTCAATGTTATAAATTCCTGTATCCACAATAGGCAGCATGCTTCAAAATATAATTTAAGATTAGGAAGGCCCAGACCCCCTCTTTCTCTGGAGCCCTGCAATAATTTTAGCTTGATCCTGGATTTCTTTCCCTCCAAATGAATTTAGCTATATCTCTCTTGCAGTCTTTGAAGATCTCTGGTATTATAATAGGCAACATTTGAAATAGAAAAGAACATTGGGTAAGATGGACATTTTTATAGATGATATTTTTCCTTTAAGAGACAAATTTAATCTATTCCAATTTATCAAATCTTTTTTTATCTCATTCCATAATTTTTATAACTGTTTTGAAATAGTTCATTAGTTTTCTTAGTAATTTGGATCTCTAAGTACTTAACTTTTTTTCCTATTTTAATACCTCAAGATTTTTCTATAAATTCTTCTTCCTCTTTCGGTACATTTTTAGTTATAATAATTGATTCATCTTTATTAATTTTGCAACCTGTTGCATACTCAAATCTCTCTAATGCCCTTATTAGTATTTCTATGTTTTCCAATGGATCTTCTGTCATTACTACTACATCATCTGCAAAGGCTCTTATCTTATAGTTTTGTCTTTTAATTTTCACCCCCTCTTAAATTTCCATTCATTTTTTTTATCTTTGATGAGCAATTCTATAATTATTAAAAATAGTAGTGGTGATAAAGGGCAGCTCTGACATACTTCCCTACAAATCTTTATGATCTTCAACCTATCTCCATTAATTCTAATACAAGCCTTTTGGTTATTATATATTTTATTCATCCAAATCAGAAAATTCTGTCCAACATTCATTTTTTTTAAACACTTCTAATAATGTGGGCCAATTGACAGAATCAAATGCTTTTTTGAAGTCTATAAAAAGAAGTTCCAATTTTTTTATCATAATGCTGCTCAAAACATTCTCTAACATTAATTACTACTCTTAGATTTCTTCTCATATAGCGTTTTGGCAAAAATCCTCATTGATCTTCATCAATCAAGTTTTTAAAATATTATTTTAATCTATTAGCCAAAACTGGTGCAAAGATTTTTTAATCATTATTCAGGAGAGCTATAGGTCTATAATTTCCTGGGTCTTGAGAATCCTTATTTTCTTTAGGTATCAAAATTATTTCTGCCTTCCTCCATGACTTAGGCACATTCCCATTTAATGCTTCATTCATATCTGTTGTAATGGAATAACTATTTCATCACAAAACACTTTGTAAAAGGAGTTTGTCAGACCATCTAGTCCAGGGGCTTTCCCTTCTATACATTGCTTTATTGCTGCTTGTATCTCTGTTAGAGATATTGGTGCATCTAATTGTTGTTGTTGCTCCTCAGATAATTTTCCATTTACACTTTCATCTAAATAAGTTGTATTTTTTTTCAGTTGGGATTATACGGTCTTTGTATAGTGTTGTATAAAACTCTTGAAATACCTCCTTAATCTTTTGTTGTTGTTGTGTGTATTATATCATTTTTCTTTATTTTGATAATTTTTTTCTTTTTCTTTCCTTAATTTGTGTGATAGCCAGTTATCCATTTTGTTTGCATGCTCAAAATTGTTTTGTTTTGCTCATTTCAGCTTTCTTCCTATTTCTGTGACTGAGTCTATTTCTAATTGTTTCTGTAATATCTTTATTTCATCTTGAATTGCTTTCTTACTTGAGTGATCCTTTAGGGCATCTTCTTTCTTTTTAAATAAATTATTGAGTAAAGTTAATTTTCCTTTCTTTTTCTTTTGAAATATATATATTTTGTTGTGTGATAAAACCTCTAATAACTGCCTTCCCAGCATCCCAGACTATTTCTAATTTAGTTTCTTTATTTAAATTTTCTTCAAAATATTGACGAAGCATTTTCCTCCCTTTTTCAATTATAGTTTTATCTTTCAGCAAATCCTCATTTAATTTCCAAACATATTTTCTTTTTGAATCACCTAATTTCATTGTAATTGGGTTGTGGTCAGAAATTTTCCTAGTAAAGATTTCCATTTCTTTTATATCCTGACTCATAACTTTCAAAATAAAAATAGATCAATTCTAGCCAGTGGCTCATGCCTTTCTGAATAAAACACGTAACCCTTCCTCTCATTGTATAAGTATCTCCAAACTTCTGTTAGGGGTTGATCTTCTAGTAACTTGAAAAAGCTCCTGGGAAGTTTCCCTTGGTTTTCTTTTGTTATTTTTCCCGATTATCTATCCAGGCTGGGATCCAGTACTCCATTAAAGTTGCCCAATAAAACTGAGTTTTCATAATCAAATTCTAATATTTTTGGTGTAATTTCATATAAAAATTTCCTTTATTTACTTAGGGACTATAAACACCAATTATTAACACTTTCTTACCTTCTCAACTGCTTTCTACTCCTAAGTAGTATCCCTCTTTATTGCTAAAAAATTCTTTTGACTCAAATTGTTGTTTCACATATATGGCCACTCCTCTTTTATTTTTGTTTATAGATGATACATATTCTTTCCCTAATTTTTTGTTTCTTATCAATCTGCCATCCTTACTTCAAATATGAGTTGAAATATTACTCTAAAATTATTTTTTTCTAAAAAGGAGAACACCCTTTTTCTTTTTTCTTTTTCTTTCTTTCTTTCTTTCTTCCTTTTTTTTTTCTTTTTGTGGTGAGTTTAGCCCTTTCACATTCCATGAAATAAAGTTTATATGAGCATTGCTTCAAAAGAATATTTTATTAGTCACTTATTCCTTTAGGATTTACTTTTAATCAAAAGAGAGAAAAACAGGAAAAATATCACATTACATAATTACCCTAAATATATAGATCACACTTTTATAGCACTCTGTTCTTACTTTCTAAATTCTATATTCTTCTCAAACTTAAATTTAGTAAATTTTAACTCTATTCTGATTAGTAATACTTAATTCTTTAGAATTCTTTTAGAACTAACCATGCAAATCCTTGTAAGACACACAAACAAAAATATTGCATTACCTCTTACTGACTAGAGTCCACTTACTGAGAAAAAAAATTAATTTAATTTTACCCAACCAATTTAGCTTTAACAGAATACTCGAATAATAATAACCTCTCTCTTAATTATCCTTTTTCTTCCTCTCCCATTCCCTCTTTTCTCTTCTTCTCCAGTTCTTTTTTCACATCCAACCCATTTGTTTTGCTTTTTCCATTGGATCCAATCTGATCTTCTTCTGCTTCCATGTCACTGTGATTCCTTCAATTTCCTCCTATTTACATTGAAGTCTTAGGACCATATATTGATCTTCTTGTTGATCTTTGGACAAATCTGTCACTTTTTCCTCTATTTCAGCTTAGCTTCCAATACACCTAGGTTCTCACTGACTCTAGTCAAGTCCTCATCTATTTTGTCTAGTCTTGAGATTATTTCTCCTACTTCTGCCTTAAATCCTTGTTTTATTTCTTCTCTAGAATTATGTATTTCTTGTTTTCTTTCTTGATAAATTCTTCTCATTTCTTCCACAATAATGACATTTTGATCTGCTTCTTAATTTTCTTCCTCTTCTTTGCCTGCTGATTTTACATTATCACTTACATCTTCTGCTATTGATGTTATTTTATTTGATTGGTGTTCCTATGTTCTATTTTTTGTTTTATTTCTGTTTCTTTCTTGGATTTTTTTTATTTCTTTGAGGTTTTTTGTTTTTGGGGTATTTTTATAGTTTCCTTTGGCTTTCCTCCTTTTTTCTTAGACATTTTCTGCCTTTTCTACTGATATTTCTCTCTAAATTCATCTTTCCATTTCTTCTGCTCTTTCTTTGGTGTTAGCTCTGTATCTTTTCTGTTTGTGTGTAAATGTTATCCCTTCTAATTTGTCCCAGGAGTAGCTTATCTTTTGTTTTTCCATAGTCTATGTCAGGGGTCTATAGGCATGTCTTCTTTTAAAAATTGTAGCTGGTATATCTTTGAAGATTCCAACTTGGTTCCCTTCAATTTGTAATTTATTTATGTAGCTTCTCTTTGAGATTAGATCTCTTATCCTGGCTCTGGTGAAACATATTACAGTGTCTCTGGGTTGTTTATTTCCCTTAGTGAATTTTAAGTTGACTCTAAATTTTTTATCAATTTCAATGTCCAATTTTCCTTCTGGAATTTCTATAAAATTGGCTAAGTGTGGGATGATTCTTGCATATAAATTTTAATTAAAAGTTTTGAGGAGGCCTCTTATTTTCAGACATTTCTCCCTGTATTGCAGTTCCTGGGTCAAAATTGTATTTTCTTCTCTCTTTTGTCTTTCTAATAACAATTTTGAATTCTCTTCCAAATTTTGTGTTTTTGCCTTGAAGCTTTCTATGTCTCCTTTTATATTTGTAACTTCATTTGTTATTTCATCTATTTTTTCAAACTTGTGAGGTCCTTTGTTAAAGGTTTTTTATTCTTTCCTAGTGAATCTTGTCTGCTTTCCTTTTTAATGTTCCTCATTTCTTCTATTAATAGTTGGATGGGGTTTGTTTGTCTGATTGTCATTTCCATAGATCCTCTTCTTCCTGTATTATAAGCCTGCATCTTAGTTTGCCTTCCCCAGCTGGAGGCCATTCAAAAAAGAAATGTTTAATTAATGTTAATTTGAAGCTTGCTGTATTATTGCTGTTCTTATTTTAGAATAATAGCCCAGAACTCAGACTTGTTGTCATATGCATAACGATGTTCTGGTTTACTATAAATTCTTTAATTCTTCTGTCTGTTGTTTTTTCAGATTTGAAAATTTATATTTTGTCAGATGACAGTGATGAGTTGTTTGTTTAGATATTTCTCTGCTATTGAAATAAAGTTCCAGTTAAGTTACAAATATTTTTTTTATCTTATTACAACATTTTATGCCTTTAGTGGAAGTTGTATTCATTGAACATTTAAAAGTCTGAGAATTTACTTAATTAGCAAATAGCTATCAAATTTAACAGAAATATAAACTCTTGCTTCTATTTAATCCAACCTGGATGTTAGCTGTAGCCACTTAAATCTGACAGAATTATATCTAATAGACAATACAGTTCATACTATAGTTGAAGAAAAGGCTATACACATGGATATTACCAAATGTTCAACACAAAAATCAAATAGATTATATAATTGGAAGTAAAGATAGCAGAACTCTATCCAAGACTAGACCAAGCACTGACTGTGGCACAGATCATAAATTACTCATATCAAGAATAAGAGTAAGACTCAAGAAGAATTGCATTCAAAAATAAACTGTTTTATTTCTGAGCACTACATATTAAAATATTGCTTTGAAGGTTGGAGAGGAATGGTCTGAAAAATGAATAGATTTTTTGGCAATTCAGCCATCTTGAATAATGCTTCCAGCCCCAGCATAGAAAAATGAAAAGACTTCCACCTCCATAATTTCTCCTTCAATAATTTCATAATAGGTTTATTATTACAGGTTCCATCTGCTGCCACCAGAGCGAGATATTCCTCTGAAGATATAATGAGGCACCCAACTATGTCATCAATGCTTTGCACCTCATTTCTGGCCTCAGAGGGAAGTGGCAGGTTGTACAGTAGGATGCTATGTAGACAGCCACCCAATGTTGTTACAGAATGCACAAGTAACAGGGAAACGTCAGGGCAGCTTAATGGACAGAAGATTCTGGTGGCAGTCTCAAATGTTTTGCCCAGTATAGACTTGCCCTAGGACTTTGGGAGGCCTGAGCAGAAATATTTGTTAAGCCCAGGAAACCCACTCTCTCAGTTTTAGAAGTCAATACCAAATAAATCTTGCCCAAAGAAACAAAAGCCCTGTGAAAGGGCACCACAACATGGAGTCAATTTTAAGGCATATAACTGCAACTAATAAATCTACTACAAAGACACACCAAGACCAATACACACCCTCAAACAAACAAGAAAAATAAAGAACAAGGAAATAAAAAAACTAAATTGCCAAAGGATGAGAGCCTGCTTAGGGAATGGCTTTTCTCCTCAGGTTGAGGGTGAGGAATCTCAAGTAAAGAACACTGCCTAGAGTGTGTGCATATGTGTGTGTGCATGTGTGCATGTATGTTTTCCTTATTTATCAATCTAGTGGGCTTTTCTATCTGAATGGTGTACTCCATGCAGTTGTGGTTGATGCATAATTTGTAATGTTTTATAACATCACTCAAGGTTGCCCCTTGTATATCAGCTTTATAATATTAAAGGGCCCACCCTGGAGAACTGTTGCTCTTCCTCAAGCAGGAAAAAGCTGCAGCTGCTACTGCTGCTGCTGCTGCTATTGCTGCTGGTACTGCTATTATTATTATTATTATTATTATTATTATTATTATTATTACTATTATTGGTAATCATTTGCCATGCAGGCTGGCCTCTTCTTACCAACTTATTAAGTGATGGCTGTGAATTGTGTGTGTGTGTGTGTGTGTGTTTAATTAATTTCTTTTCTGTATCATGAACATTTAATTCATGAAATAAAATCCCTGGCCTCTGAAAATCTGCAGCTTGTGAAAGGAGGAGAAAATTTGTAGAAGAGAGAGAAAGAAGAAGGATTTTTAATAAGCACTCATATTCTCCATCCTTTCTCAATTCCTGTTATAATTCACATGGAGGTACAAAAGCTGAAGGAGCCACAGTGCCATATAAGAAGAAACAGCTTCATTTATATACCACTTCATATCGTGCTATGGAAATTATGTTTCCAATCTCTCACTTTTCTATATGCTTCTACACAATGAATCCAAGATGCAGAGATCTTCCCAAAGGCTGCTGTCATACTGTCCACTACCATTGCCCAATAAGAAATAAAGATAATGTTCTGCAAAGTGGGGATGCCACTGAGAAAGGAGGTTGTTTTCTGAGCTTGAAAAATATCAAACTTCTTTATGAATTTTTAAAAACTGCATACTAAATTAAAAGGGAAGACACCTTTAATAGAGATGGATACATTCTCCAGTCTGGATTCATTTCGATATCATCTGAATTTAAACAGTTCAGATGATTTTCAGAAATGAATCCATGCTGAAAAATGTATCCATCTCTATCAACGGCATCTTTCTTTTTAATTTAATATGTTATTGAAAATGTTAGGACATGTTTTAGAGGAAACTATTTTGGTATACAAACTGTGGTAGTTTTTTTTTAAAAAAATGTAGAAAATTCTTAAAGTTCTTGGTGATTTGCTTAACTTTTATTCTAGTTAATGGCACTTAATAAAATATTTATCAGAAGACTCTCTGAGATGAATTTGGAATAGGCAGTATTATTCACGTTAACTCTTTTGAGGTCAATAGCATGATGTTAATGCAGAAGGAATAATGTGCCCAGTAGCATTATGCAAATGAGACTGAATACCTGCAGCAAATCTTAATTTGTCCAGCTATAATTGCTGCTAACCACATTACCATATTATTGCTCAACAGCTTTTTTTTTTTTTTTTTTTTGCTAATAAGCTACATAACAAATCAGCACCATCAGACTAACTAACCAATAGAATGCCAATCTTTTTAATAATTTTGAATTTCAAGTGAGAAAAACTAGAAGCGAAAGCACAGTTTAGGCTTAAAACAAAGTCAAAGAAATCTTAAAGACTCAACTGTGCTTTCATTTCTATTTTTTCTTGTTTGTCCCAACAAGAATATACCCATACAATTAATTGTTTGTTGAATGGGGAGTCAGTAGCTAGGTAAGTCCCATTGAGTCCATAGAGCCGATCAAGTAAGACTTAACAACAGGATTTAGACCCAAAATATCAACAGTTGTGGCTTACAGCAATCCAGTAAGTAGGGCAATAATTTTTTTAGTTTGAACATCAAAATTTCTGACCCCAGTGCTGAACCCGAACTTCAAAATATATTGGAGACAACAGCCACTGTTCCACTTCAAAACACATCATTTATATTCCTGTGCTATATGTCTGTTCTCAAAGCACCTGATATTACATATTCCTGATATTTTTTTATTTTTTTTTGTTAACTGCCCACAAGTCAATCTTGACTCATGGCGACCCTATGGATGAGACAGCTCCACTGTCCTCTGTTGTCCACTGCTCTGCTTAAATCCTGCAACCCCATGCCCATGATCTTCTTAATAAAGCCCATCCATCTGGCATGTGGCTTTGCTCTCTTCCTACTTCCCCTACCTTCCCTATTATATTATTGTGTTGTTGTTTTTTTCAAAGAGTCTTCCCTTCTCATGATGTGTCCAAAATACAACAACCTCAGTTTGGTCATCTTGGCTTCTAGGGAGGTTTCCAGTTTTATCTGCTCTAGGACCCATTTGTTTGTCCTTCTGGCTGTCCATGGGATTCTCAGCACTCTTCTCCAGCACCACATCTCAAAGGAATTGATTTTCTTCCTATCATCTTTAACTGTCTAGCTTTCACATCCATACATGGTAAGAGTGAATACAATGGCTTGTATGATTCTAACTTTTGTTCTGAGTTGTATATCTTTGCATTTTAGAATCTTTTCTAGTTCTTTCATAGCCACCCTCCTCAGTCTTAATCTTCTTCTGATTTCCTGACTGCAGTCCCCATTTCTACCAATGTTTGATACCAGGTATGGGAATTCTTTTACGATTTCTATTTCTTCATTGTCTAGGTTGAACTTGTGAAGGTATTTGGTGATCATTATTTTTGTTTTCTTTGTGTTTAGCATTAAGCCTGCCTTTGCACTTTCTCTTTGATCTTCCTCAGTAGGTGTTCCAGGTTTGTGAGGTTTTCTGCTAGTATTATGGTGTCATCAACAAATTAAAAAAGAAAGAGACATTCTATGAAGCTAGAAGTCTAGTAGAACCAGCCAGACACAGATCATTAAATGCTGTGATGGGAAGGGTTATGTGGAAAAGGATATATCCATACTAGAGACTTGTCTGTAAAAGTGTTACAGCTAGTAAGAAATAGAGATAGAGTCAGTTAGAAAGAGGGGGGTTGAGAAGAACTTAATAAGGTCTCATGGGAGCTGAGAAAGTGAAAGAGTTTAGGAAGAACTGTTACTTTTTCTGAAATGGGTGATACTATGCATTGTGAGGGTAACACACACAAGGCTAGATGTTTATTTTAATTGTTATGTAATTAATCTTTTTTCTACATCTCTATATGAATATTATAATTTACAAAGTATCAAAGTTATCACACTGAACCCATTATTAACACAATCACTTGTCCAGTACAGTTGTCACCTTGAGGTGACAGATTCAGGGAGGGATGTTAAGGATAAAAGGACAAAGTGAGTGATAAGACCCCCCCAGGATTGGATCTATAGGAACAACCTGGGGAAGCCATTGACTCTGTAACTATTTCTGCATTCACTGAGAATCATATAATATAGTCTTTCATTATACTCAACCTCATCATAGATGGAAAGCAGACTGCATGGGAACAATAAAGTTTAAATGCAACTTACTATATATATGTAATCACAGGATCTATAGCCAATCAATCTAGTTCTGATTAGGGCTGGAAAGAATATTCAAATATATTTTAAAATGGCCCAAAAGCAAGTTTTTAAATTGTTGAATAATCCTGACAGGAAGAATCCTGGATTGACTAGAGACTTCACAGTTCAGAGCTTATTCTGTGCAAAATTCACACATGGTTGTTTGGTACAGAAAACAACATTTTCTATGGAGGAAACAGCATTTTCAGTGCAATGATTAATATTTCTGCATTGACATGTTATTTTCCACACAGAAAAAGCTGCTAGCTATGTGAAAAATGCTGTTTTCCTTGCAAAGCATTCACATGCAAATTTTACACAGAACAAATCTCCAGTTGCAGCTCTCTTTCAGGTCAAAAGCATTTTTCTGTGTAGAAATTAATATTTCTGCATTGAAATATTATTTTCCATACATAAAATGCTGTTTCTGCATAGAAAATTGTGTTTTCTGTGCAAAATGGCCATGTGCAAATTTTGCACAGAATTAGTCCTGAACAAATAGCCTTCATTTCAATGCATCTGAGGAAGCAGACTGATTCTACGAAAGCTCATGCTGCTAATTTCTTTCTTTCAGTTAGTCTCAAAGGTGCTACAAGATCTATGCATTGATGCTACAGGCTAACATGGCTATATCTTTGAATTCTACCTTCATAAACAAAGACTTTCTCACAACAGGTAGAAAAATGCTGGAATTACTCATTGCTACCTTTGAGAAAAAACTTAAAATATTACATATCTAGTTGTGACTGAGCAAACTCACTAAATAGTTGGTCTTACCAGAGTTGAGTTTCTGAAGATGTCACAATCTCATTTAATTAATGGAGCAACTCTAGTTGAGACAAACAGGTAGATTTAGGCCATAAGATGTCTAATAATGAGTCAGATCATTGGTGCTATTAACTACACCAACTGGCAGCTACTTTCCAGGTTTTGGGACAGGGGCCTTTCCAGTCCTACTTGGAGAAGTCAAATATTGAACCTGAGATCTGCACTGCCACTAAGCTGTGTTCTATATCTAAAGTGCCTATTTCCAGCTACAGTGACAAAGGACCTCTTTACTGACAGCTGGAAAGAAGAATATTTGTATAGCTGTGCCATAAATCCACCTCCTTTACTGAGGTTAATTTACACTTTCCTAAATTCCTGCAAATCAGTCACATTACAGAGCTGCCTCTGTTATAAAATAGTCTTCCTTCTGTTCAGAAGTTTCATGTAGAGAACAGATTTGCTGTTGTTTGATGTGATTACACTGATATCTTGTTTCTGAAGATGATGCATATCAGCTATATAAAGGATTTGCACACTATGCTTTCTATGAATACTGTGTATACAACAGGTACGTGTAAAATATGTGCAATTGACACATTAAGACAGCCTGACAAGAAATTGTCAGCCACCACAAGAGTTCTTGTCTGCAGAGATGAGAAGCATTTAAAAAAAAACAAAAAACAAGGTGTATGTAATTTGTGCAAGAAGTCTCTGAGAAAAAATATTTATTCCCTACTCCCTTTGTAATATAGAGCAAGAACAGATAGATTGCCAGATTGATGAAAAAGATCCAAACCACCTATCCAATGTTTCTAATTCATAAGAGTCCATGCAACAAGGTAGCAGCAATCCTGGTTGTATACAGGTTGTGGGTCCCCATCTACCCCCACCCCCCACAATATAGTTCTTACAAATGTGAGAACTTCCATTAACATGAGCAGGAAATATCTTACTATTTCTTAGGCAAAGATAAATTTTAGCAATTTTCTCTTCTCTTATACAGGAGCAAATCAAGGATTTATATCTTCAATATACAATGCAGCATCTGAGGATATGCGAGGAATCCTCTACAGTGAAATTTTCTAATCAGAACCCTTCTTGCTTTTGATGTGGAATTTGGAATTCATACATTAAGAGACAGCTGTGGATGCATCCAGTAAAATATGCACTTTTGGGAAGGTGTCCGTCAGAAATGTGAGATTTCAAATATCCACAAAACAGAACAAACATACAGTAGTCACCCAGAACAAGCATACAATAGTCAGTGGGAGAATGTCTGTGAGCAGTGCAAACTCTGGGAGAGGATGTGTCCAAGAAATACAAACATATGTGTTTCATGGGATGTGAAGCTCTGCCTATGGGTACAAAGCAACAGATCCAACTGAGAAATGAGCATACAAAGCAGTAAAGTGGTGCAAATGAAAAGAGAAATTTGAAATCTAGGAATAGTAAATAGTAAAACAGAATAAAATCCCACAACATTAATATCAAAACATCATTAATATCCTCTTACTTTTATGCTGATAGCACAATAGGGCAAGGAAACAGAGGGAGAACAGAGTAGCGGATCCTTTGCCACTTTTAAACTTCTCCTGGCTAATGACCACCTAGGCAAAAATAAAACAAAGAGGTAGACTTACTTTTCTTTCCCCTAAAACATGAACCCTCAGTTTTCTAATTTGGGAAACATATATTAGAAGTTCACATTTGTACTATATTTTGTTGATTTAAAAATCAATAATTTTAGTATAATAAGAGTGCTGTGCATAGATATACGATGGGGGACACCTGGCTGAATGAGACTACATGTGA
>JAIPUX010001880.1:98378141-98392238 GCA_020142125.1 Phrynosoma platyrhinos | reverse complement strand
GGCTTGGGTCCAAGCTATCTTAAGGACCGCCTCCTCCCGTACAGTCCTGCCTGCACTCTCCGTTCCTCTGGGAGGAATTTGTTACGGCCTCAGAAAATGAGGCTGGTGACTACCTCCCAGAGGGCCTTTTCTGTAGTCGCCCCCAAACTATGGAATGGCCTGCCGGAGGAGATCCGCCAATTGACATCATTGGACAGCTTCAAGAAGGCTGTCAAGATGGATCTCTTCCGGCAGGCCTTCCCGGAATTATCCACCGGCTCAACCTCCTTTTGGAGATGCCCCCTCCTTTTTCGACCAGGCCTTTTTCGAGCCAGTAGTCATATTCATTGCCAGCACCCTTTTTTCTTTGATCTTTAATGTGTATTTATCTTATGTGGAGGTATTTACCTTCTTTATATGTTGTTTTTAATATGTGTTTGGTTTAATAACTTTTTAAGGGGGGGAGGGGGGAAATTGTTCTTAACTGATGTATGATTTTTTTTATGATGTAAGCCACCCCGATTGTTCCCAGAGGGGTGGGATATCAAATAAAAATAATAATTATTATTATTATAAGACGACCCCTCTTCCAATGGGGGAAAATGAGAAAGTATTGGGGGAAGGTCTGCCAATATACTAGGTGATGCATTCTGGGGTATGTACAATTTGCGGCCAAGAAAGTGACCCTGGGCATGTCACACACTCTCAGCTTCAGAGGATGGTAACGGCAACCCCCCATTTGAAGAAACATGCCAAGAAAACCCCATGATAAGGTTGCCTTAGGGTTGCCATAAGTCGGAAAGGACTTGAAGACACATAAGAACAACAAAAAAGTCTGCAGTTGTTTCATAGGTAGTACATGGGAATAGGAGCCAGTATGGTGCAGTGGTTTGAATGTTGGACTACCTCTCTGGAGACCTGGGTTTGATTCCCCACTCTGCCATGAAACCTGCTGGATGAACTTGGACAAATCACACACTCTCAGCCTCAGGGGAAGGCAATGGCAAACCTCCTCTGAACCAGTCTTTCCAAGAAAACCCCAGGATAGGGGTTCACCTCTTATCCACTGCTGCTTCCTCCTCCTGCCTCATGCCACACCATGCCACCCCTTCCTCCCCCCCTCCTCCCCCTCTGACCTGGACTTCCTCTCTTCCTCCTCCTCCTGCCTCACGCCTTCTTCTTCCTGCTCTGCCACCTGGCATATAAGACAACCTCAGACCTTGGAGAAGATTTTCCTGGGTTAAAAAGTAGTCTTATATTACTGTATTTAAGATCATGCTGTACAAAGCGTTCATTTGAAAAAGAAGTATATAATAACAATGCATAACTAATACATATATGCACAATCAGGAATACGTATTCATACTACAGCAAGTGTTAGAATTGATCATCTTCTTGTGCTATACTAGTCTCCAGGGTTCTCAGAGCATTAAATAATTGGAAAGAAAACAATTTAAAATACTGTGCTACTGAGGCAAGCAAGCCATTCATTATATGTATAATTTCGCATCACTTTTTCTACATGTACTACTTAATATTTTCAATCATATTCTGACTTTGTTAGCTATAGAGAATGAAATCTTATTCACCCAGCAATCTTTTAGGCTTTTGAGATTTCTCATATGCATTTCATTTAAAGCATAATTAAAGCTATAATAAACCAGAAATTTAAAAGAAAATGAAACTTGAGATTCTAAAATATACCTGCTTTCATTTAGTTCTTCCCCTTTATCCTGAATTTCTTTAAATTGTTCAAATGTGTCACTTCTGCAGGCCCATATGGCGCCAATGAAACCCAAAGGATGTCCTGTAGAACATCACAAAAATCCTCTCCAGTCTTTATTTGGTGAGTCAAGACATCTGGTGCATCTGAGACCTAGCTCACAAAATGAATTGGTCCATCCTACCATATACAAGCTTGATCCTTGTCCATCTGGAATGATAAGATCTAGCAGACATGGACTGAGTGAGGAGGGTTTGAGGCATGATAAATATCTCTCGTTGTCAGGGGATGGTGCCAAGTCCTATGAAGGAACCTGTGGAACACAATTTCCTGGAGAGGACCTCCCTAACCCAGAGCTATGTTACAACTATCATCTCACACACAGGAGGTAGACAGCTGCAGAAACATCACACACAAAAGGAAGGAAACCAGGGATTATTCTGGGAGCTTGCAGCTACAGAATCAATTTGAAGCTCTCCCCTTTATCAAGTATGAAGAGGAAGACCAGCAGGGACAGTGCAGAGGACCCTAAGAGTACCATTGCAGGGAATAGCCACTGCTAAACCTCAGAGGAGGCGTGTGGTGGTGGTGGTGGTGGACTCCTTGTTGAGGGGTACAGAAGCAGTGGTTTATGAGCCAGACAAGATGCCTTGGGAGGTGTGTTCTCTCCTTGAGGCAAAAATCTATGATGTGACAGTCAGGCTGACAAGACTTGTCAAGCTTACTGACCATTACCCTTTCTTACTGGTCCATGTGGGAACCAATGATGCTGCAAGGCATAGCCTTCAGAATATTAGAAAGGATTATGAGGCTTTGGGTAGGAAGCTGAAAGAGCTGGATGCAATGGTTGTTATCACATTTCTTCTTCCATTTGAAGGGCATGGTCCAGGAAGGGAGAGGAAAATAGAAGATGGGAATAACTGGCTCTGTAGATGGTGTCGCCAAGAACAATTTGGATTCTTGGATCATGGGCTGCAGTTCCATGAGGGTGGATTTCTGGTAAGAGATGGGCTGCATCTCACACCAGTTGGCAGAAAGATTTTTGCTAATAGTCTCAAACATTTGATTGGGAGGGCTTTAAACTGAGTCATGTGGGGGAGGGAGACAGTATCTTGGAAGGTATCTTGGAAGAAAGAAGTATATCATGGACTGGAGATAACAGTCAAAGTGTTATAGAGGGAACAAGACAAATGATGCAAGGGCCTAACAGTGGGAGGCAAAAAAACCCCAAAAAACTACACAGGCAGCAAGTGGGGAAACCTATGGTCTTAGATGTCTCTACACTAATGCACAGAGCATGGGAAATAAACAAGATGAACTTGAACTCCTAGCACAACAAAGCAAATATGATATAATAGTCATCACTGAAACCTGGGATGAGTCTCATGATTGGGATGTAGGAATAGATGGATATAACCTTTTAAGGAGAAATAGGCCAAACAGGAAAGGAAGAGGAATAGCATTATACATCAGGGAACTGGGTATGTTTAGCCTGGAGAAGAGATGGTTAAGAGGTGATATGATAGCCCTGTTTAAATATTTGAAGGGATGTCATATTGAGGAGGGATCTAGCTTGTTGCTCCAGAGAGTAAGACCCAGAATGATGAATGCAAGCTCCAGGAAAAGAGATTCCACCTCAACATTAGGAGGAACTTCCTGGCAGTGAGAGCTGTTTGGCAGTGGAACACACTTCCTCAGAGTGTGGTGTATTCTTCTTTGGAGGTCTTTAAACAGAGGTTGGATGGCCATCTGTTGGGGATGCTTTGATTTTTAATTTCTGCATGGCAGGTGGTTGGACTGGATGGCCCTTGTGGTCTCTTCCAACTCTATGATTCTATGATTCTATTATTCTATCCCATTGATCATCTTCCTTTTTTGCAAGGTGTTGAAATGTGTGATATGTGAGCAACTGAAGATATGCTTGAAGGAAATGCATTATCTGGAACCAGTTAAATCTGGTGTCAGGTCAGGAACTGAAACAACTTTAGTTGTCCTATTGATAATCTTTTCCAAGCAATACGTTCTCCTGGATCTCTCAGTAGGTTTTGCTTCTCTCGATCATAGTATCTTACGAGATCAGCTCTGCAGGATGGGAGTAGAGGGTACCATACTACTATACAGGTCAGCCCTATACATCTCAGGCCCAGGCTATTTCAAGGACCATATTTTCCTATATAAGCCTGCCTGAGCTTTAATATGTGCAAGGGAGGAACTTCTCTCTATCCTACCACCTTCATAGGCATAGCTGGTGGGAACGCAGGAGAAGGCCTTGTCTGTGGCTGCTCCTACACTTTGAAACTCCCTCTCTAGGGAAGTTAAAAAGGCTCCTTCTTTGTTGTCCTTTCAGTATCATGTTATTTCTTTTCCAGCAAGCCTTTGGAGACTGGTTTTTTTTTTTTTTAAAGATTTTATGTTGCTGTACTGTTTTTAATCTATGGCAAGGAAGGTTTTAATTTGCTTTAATTCTGTTTTTATTTAACACTGTTTAATTTCACATTAATTTTCTGTGTTTTTCATTATATGTGCTTTATTGTTGTCTTTGCCTTTTTGCAAACAACCTTGAATCTCTTCCTTGGGAAAAGGTTGGGCTATAAATAAACTATTGGATGGACGGGCTGTTATGGCAGTTCTGCTCATATTTACAGGGCCAGTTTGAAAGAATGGCACTGGGGATTTTCTGCTCATCTGAATTGGTTCTGATGTTAGTCTCATTTCACCACCAAGTTAAAAACTGTCTTTTTTGTAAAAACCCTTTGGGGCCAAAATCTTCACCCAATGCATAATTTTCAGCTGTCAAACTTTTGAACTATGCATTTGTTTAATTTGTTTTTAGAGTGTTTAAATACTTCTATTATTTTAAATTTTATGTCCTATATTTAAAAACATTCAACTGATTTTACTATAAACTATCCATACATTTTACAATATGAGATGAAATAGAAATATTATAAAATTAAATAAAATAAAATAAAACATTTGTATTTGAGCACTATGTTGACTTCTACTTCTGTGGATGTTCCCATGCTCATTTTGATAACATTACTGCAATGGTTTGAATGGTTTGTGTGTCTGTGTACCTTACTGTGTCTCTGTCTCTTTCTCCATTAAAATTATATTGCCAGCATGCCATAAAGGAGTTTAGCCACATTGGCAGAAGATACATACAACTGTGTGTGGCACAGATCACCTGGTGTCAACTCAAGAAAATTTATAAACCAGACTAGAGATGGTATCCTCTGCTAGAACACACTTCTGTGTCAGTGCAATATTATGTGATGCCTCTACTACAATTTTGTACATTAAGATGTTATAGTCATGCATAATTGTACTTTAATAATTCTTCTCCAGATGAAGCCATTATTCCTGATCTACTTATTTATTTGCCCAAATACTTTCTTATCATTTCAGTCCATGATAAATAAAATGAACTTCCATTTGCCTGTTTGCAATGTTCTCTTATAATTCATACCAATTCTCACCTTACCATTAGTCATAATAACATAAAATTACTATCTACATACCTTGCTCCTGAGCTTCAAGAGGTACCTTGCTAGTCTAATTTGAAAACAGAAGGCTGAACTGAGTGGCTTTTTGTCATATCCAGCATGTAGTTCTTCCATTTCTGCAATTATGTAGTATTTTCCCTGCACTAAGAAACAATCTCACTGACCATTTTTAATGGCTAAAAAATGAGTAAAATGTTTTAACAGAAATTCATTATGGGCATTTCAGGCAGTTTCTAAATAGTTACAGATTTAAATTTGGAAAGTAAACTGGAGTTGTTAAAATGCAGAAGCAAGAAACTTTAGTGGAAATCTGAGCAGAAATATAATTATAGAATTTCCATCAGTGTCTTTCTAACATTATTTACTTGCACACCCATCATCATAATGAGTTCTAGGGAAAGGGTCTGATGAGTTCTGAACCAGTAGTATTTCAGCAGAGTGTGAAAACAACTAGGGAGCTGAAGCAGAAAAGAAACTGAAAGATTTATAGCACAATATTGAAAGTAGTTTTTTGGCACAAGCCTGATTGGCTTCAGTGGAATCATATCAGTAGAATATAATCAGATTTGGGTTTCCAGTGTGCCTGTTCTGGTTGCACAAATCTTCAGGAAGACAGGTGTTGAAAAGAATCTTGTAAGGGTCATTGTAGTAGGATTTACTAGTTGTAGAATTATATTCAATATGATGAGGCATAGCTCTACAGCAGTTTCATTGACCTGAAGATCCTATCTAGAATCTAGCTTACTAGGTGGACACACCAGTCCTTCTCTATATGCCACAAGATTGTTGTGTATGTACTGCAAGCTGGGATTCAGTTTTGAGATTTCATTACAAGAAAACTGGCTGCAGAGTGCTCTATGGGAAGATCTTGAGAACAGACATTCCTCTCACTTTACATGTGTATAAATAAAGATCAGCTCTTGCATCATTTCTGATTATTGTACTATGAAGGCTCAAAATTAAGAAGATGAAAGGGTGAGGATGTTAAGCCTGTACTTGAAATGCAACGCAGTGCTTCTGAGAAGTTTCACTGTTCTTAACAAAACTCCTTTGGATTCCTTCACAAATCTTCAGAACTTTCCCTTAAAGGATGGATGTATCTATGAACTTACTATCCAGTGGCCACAAGTTAGTCATCAGCTGCTAGCCATTAATTACTACAAAATAAGTCATTTGGGAATTCATGCCACTTCCCCGTTCCCTTCCTTACAAACCTACATTCTGGAATCTACTTTTCAAGTAACATAGGAAAAATACAGTCAGACAAGGTCTACTTGATACATATTTTAATGAGAATTTTTGTTCATAATTCCAGGGTAAGAAAAATGTCTTTCTTCTAGCTCATAAAACGTCAATATAAAAGTGCATCAGCATTTGCATCTGTTACAGATAATATTTCATGACATTTTAGGAGTTTTTATTTGGCAATTTACATCACTTAATCCATAAAAAAAATCATGTTGGGTAAAATGCATTAAAATGCATTTTTAATAACAGAATCTTGTAAACCCAAAATTAAGCTAGTATATAAGTAATTTCTGCTTTGGAAAAATGTAGGAGAGAGAGTATCCTTTCAAAAATCCTACAATGGTCATGTGTCTTTACAGCCTTCATAAATCAGCACCCCACTTTTTGCTATATTTTTTTTTTCAAAACTAAAGTAGATGAAGTGTAGAAAAAACAATGATTGAACAAGTATTTTTATAATATTTCCCATGTTGCCTATGGCTTAGCACAATAACAAATATTTGGTCCTGAAAAGTGGATCATGACGGGGCAACAGAAACATGCTTCCTACAAACCAATCTGAAATCATTTCCTCAAAGGAATAGATCCTGGGTCAAAAGGGGAAAAATTCTCTTAACTTTCTCCTAATTATAATTTATAAGCTGGAAAATACTAGGAGCTTCCATCTAAAAAAGTAATTTTTTCAAACTCTAATTTTTCTTAAATTGTCTATGGTGCAATTCAAGAAAGAGTTAGATTGTTCCATTTTGGAACAACTCATCCATCCAGGTTACATTTTGGTGGATCAAAAGTGGTTATTCCTCACACACAATTCTGGCTGCTGAAAATAAGGTAAAGAGTGTCGTCCCCCCATAAAAACCTTGGAAGGGCCTAATCTATCCTTGAATAGTGTTTTTTTCAGAACCTTTCACACACACCCAAAATCTGACATTTTTGGCCAAAATTTTTGGTGGGAGTATGGTAACGAGGCTACATAGAACCCCCTCCCCCCCACACACACACACAGTCTGGAAGTCACACAATTCACACTGAATAGAGCAAGCATCCTAAGAATTCTTCATCTCATAGGTAGTTCAAATACCACATTGGAAATATTGTATGAGACAGCCCAGGCTCTGAGATCATCAGGACAGGCCCTTTTCTCAGTCCCACCACCATCACAAGCATGGTTGGTGGGGAGATGAGAGATGGACTTCTCAGTGGCTTCCCAGTCAGATGGACTTCCCAGGGAAGTCAGATGAATTTCCCAGTGAATCTGGAACTCACTTCCTAGGGAGGCCAGAATGGCCCCCTCCTTATTCTCCTTCCAGGCTAAAAAACAGGGTTTTTAAAACAGAAAGTTTTAAAAGAATGAACTCAGGGGCACTGTATCATTTTAACTGGACTGTTTTGATAGCTTTTTACCTTTTCAGTTGTATTTCATATTTAAGACTAGATTGTGAATTGTTTCAATACTGTAAAAAGTTTTTAATGTCTACCTTTTGTATGTTTTTAAGTGTATTGTTCTTTTAAATTGTGTCATACTTTGAGTCCCAGTTTTTTGGGGAAAGTGGAATATAATAATAATAATAAAACCATTGCTAAAGAGAAGAGTTAGGGGAAAGAAGGGTATGAGTTATGGGGACCAAATCTTTTCATCTTGGCCATTCAAAAGGTTATGCTCGAATTCTATTGATGATTGCATCCACACTGCAGAAATAATACAGTTTATCACTACTTTAACTGCCATGGCTCAATGCTATGGAATTCTGGGAGTTCTAGTATATTGTGGTACCAGAGCTTTCTGACACAGAAAGCTAAATCTCACAAAACTACCACTAAAGCGGTGTCAAACCAGGTTATTTCTGCAGTGCCAGTGCAGCCTTACAAGGCATTATCCTGATGAGAGACTTTTTGAAGCCGTAGAGTAGGAAAGAATGCTATTTCTAGAGAAAGATGTCCCTGCCAGCTTGGGAGCTGCTTGGGAGCTGACAGAACAACTTTCTTTGTGGACAAACATTTGCTTCCCATCCCTTGTCCTTGATGACATGCCATCACCTATGTGTTAACCATTTACATCAGTATAGTTATAGGAATATAGTTACAACCAATAGGAATAGGGTCTGTGTCTAACCCCATTATATACTGTACAATTACTTTCATATTATGTTTAGTTGAACCTCCAAATTCTCAAGTATTACAGTATGGTTCAATTTCAATGCCTGCCCCATTTTATACTCAATAGATCTCATGGATTTTTTTCACAGCTGGAAGGAAACAAATGCAAACTACAAAAGAATGGTTGCTTCAAGGCTGTGAAAGATGGGTAGATGGGACAAAATGAACATGTTTCAGTGCAGTCTGAAACAGAGTCGGGAAGAGATTGAAGGTATATTACTTATTGAATCATTCAGTCATTTATACCCTGCTTTCCTCTGGCTGTCAGACCCTCAGTGGTTTACAATAAGTTAAATTAGAAGCTAGCTAAAAATATTATATTACAAAAGTTATTAAGAAAACAATTATCGTGTTTTGACCCATGGATAAAACCAGTTAATCTATCCATTTCCATATACACGATATGTTTAAGAAAGACTGGGAAGTTATGATTAGATATTTTAAGCAAATAGGAATTAAGATATCAGAATAATATGAAGACCTATTGACAATTGTGCTTGGTTGATCTTCTGCACCGTAGATAGTTTGAACTAGCTAAGAAAATATTATTGTATTTGATCAAAATAATAGAGAGTGATAGATAATGATACTTTATTATAGTTAATGTATCAAATTGATTGGCATAGATAAAATTAAGTGACATTTTAGAAGTTATTAGAATCTGGCTAAAAGGCAAGTTACACCAAACATGGAAGTCGGTTTTTATTAATTGTTTAATCTATGTTAGGGTGATGTTATTGTTTTGTCTCTTTTTACTTTTCTTTTTGTTTTGTTTTTTGATTATTGTAACAAATTATTGTTAAAAACTATCTGTATGTATATTATTTTGTTTTAATAATAAAATTTATTTTAAAAAAGAAAACAATTAAACCACAATGTTCTTAAATGGTGATGGTAAACAATTTGAAAATGCATTAAACCATAATGAAAACATTCAAGTTAAAAATACAGCATACCACTTTCCACGCTGTTCTGCAATATCATTAAAAATCAATCAAAGTTCTGTCCAAGTTGGGGGGGGAGGCTTAACCTGTTTGGGGGAGAAGGATCAGGGAGAACGCTAACTGGAACTTCCATGAAAGGATGTTCCACAGCCTCAGAGCAGTTATTGAAAAATCTTTCTCTTGTGTCCTTCTCAAATGTTCCTGTGATAGTGGTGGGACCACAAGAAAGACTTCCTCCAAAGATCTTAAGACTCCAGCTAAATTACACACTAATCTTTTTTCCTACCATATTTTTAGTGGTCCAGTTCTTTTCATTCCATTTATGTGGAAATTTGAGTGTTAGCAATTCCTATAAAAATGAACGAAACAAAATTATCAGCTCTTTGCACTGAACAACCAAGTTCAACAAATATTGGTATTCCAACCATGGAGATGACAAGGGAGAGCTGGACTGTGCAATGGTTTATGTGTTGGACTAGAACTCTGTAGAGCAGGGTTCAATCCCTCTCAGCCATGAAAACCCATTGGGTGACCTTGAACAAGTCACACTCTCTCAGCCTTAGAGGAAGGCAGACACAAACCCCATCTGAACAAATCTTGGCAAGAAACCGCTATGTCAGGTTTGTCTTAAAGTCACCATAAATTGGAAAAGTCTTGAAGGTACAGAACAACAAAAGAGGACCAGGATGTGCCTGCTTGCTATATAGCTGCTAGACCTGAGGAGCCTCTCAGAAAGAAGTGGCAACTTCAGTTCATTATCACAAATTCAGGTAAATATTCAGGGATTAAACTCAGATTTTAAGAATTAAAAGAACTAGACTACAGTACATTCACATCAACAATAAATTCATATTCTAAGGCTTTCATTCTGCATATAATTCACTCTTCACATAAGATTTTAGAATGAACGTTGCTTCTGAGTGAGAACCAGGCAGTCATTTGTTGCAGTTCCATATTAACGTGCTGTTGTGTGCCTTCAAGTTATTTCTGATTTATAGTGATTCTAAGGCAAACTTATCACTGGATTCTTGATAAAGTTTGTTCAGAGGTGGTTGCCTTTGTCTTCTTCTGAGAGAGTGTGAGTTGCCCAAGATCACCCAGTGGGTTTCTATGGCTGAGCAGGGATTTGAACTCTGTCCTCTAGAGTCATAATTCAATACTCAAACCACTATACTAGCTGGCTCTTAACAGCCTTTAATAGTCAATAATTATCAGGATTCTATTTCTTAATGGTGAAGAAGTTACAAGAGGAATTGAGATTGATTTAGAGCAGGGGTAGGCAACCTAAGGCCTGGGGGACGAATGCGGCCCCCAAGGCCTTTGGACTGGCCCCAAGCCAGTCCTGTCACCGCCGCCACTGCAGCCACCACTGCCCACCATGATGATATTGATTATTGATATTATTACTTGTTCTTGGGGTTTTCTTGGCAAAATCTCCAGAGGGGTTTTACCATCATGGCTTTTCTGGAGCTGAGACAGTGTGCATGCATCCCTGTTTGTGGTCCTGCCTTCCATTCGTTTCCATGATGATAATGATTATTGTTGTTATTACTTGTTCTTGGGGTTTTCTTGGCAAAATCTCCATGGGGGTTTTGCCATGGCTTTTCTGGGGCTGAGTGAGTGTGCATGCATATTTTTTATTTATTTATTAATTATTTTTAATTTTATTTATTTATTGGTGCTTTGCCCCCCCCCCACCATTGTCTGAGGGACAGCAACCCAGCCCCCGACTCAAAAAGGTTGCCTACCCCTGATTTAGAGAGTATATTAATGTCTTGGTTGCCATTATCACTTGATAGCATGATTGTATTATTTTTATTTTGGTCTCACAGTAACTCATGTGTTTTTTTTCCATACCCCACATGCAGTAGCTGAAAGAAAACTACCATATAAATATTCAGATTATTTCCATATGAATGGGTTGTGCTCTCGGGCTATCCCAATCCCAAGGCTGCCACCATTGGTCCAAAGAGACTGAACTGATTTAGATATACCACAAAATTTATTTGCTATCTGACTAAGAAAGGGGTCTTATTCAAGAAAATAGAACCCATGTTGGCAATAATATAAATTACAAAGTCTACATTTAATTTTACTAGGTCAACAAAAAAGGTATAAAATACTCGAGTTAAGCTTTCAAAACCACAGATTGGCCTGATAAAGTTATTAATACAATGTGGATTTTAAAATTCAAGTAAATAAATTCTAAAATCCCCTTGAATTTAAGGAGATGGTTCCAACATTCTTTGGATACTGGCCCATGTTTGATTAGCATATCTGTACAGCAAAAGGCTAGTAGGCATCAGTACATCAGTTACCTCCTGATGTACTGGAGGTGTTAGGGGATTATTTTTCAGCTATGAGCAACCTAAATGCTCCCTTTCACTCAGAAGCTGTTCTTTATTCACTAGCATTCCATACCTGCCTCTTCTGATTTACTCAATGCCTTGCAGCCATTTAGGTTTACAAAGGAGCAGGCCATTGTTTTGATAAATGCTTCAGTTTAGGAACCATAAAGAATGTTACAATGTGAGAGGCTGCCAATCAACCTTACCTTGTTCTATTTTAAGTTTTGCTAGTAGGCCACTCCCTGAAACATTGGGAAAGACAGGAGGGCATTACAAGCAGAGAAACAACAGCAAGTGTTTCTTTTAATGTTATAATCAAAGGTGGGTGCTTTGACAGAACTGAGATGCTTCTGGTGTATTGCACTCTCCTGCCCAATGATTACCCTTCCAGTAGTGGCTAGGGTGATTGTAGGGTTGGCATTGTATCCCCCACTTCCACTTGTGATACTGGATGGACATCAACATCTATGCTGGTATCAGGAGTGGGCCAGGATTTTATGCTTCATGGTTTATGGTTCTGTCCCAATTGGTAGGCAGATCCTCTTCTTCTTCAGAGCATAGCCTGGGTCTGTGTTGCTGAGGGCAAGTCTACACTGGCCAGAATGCTCTGAGTTGCTCCTGACCACAAAGCACCCAAAATTCCCCTTGTTAGCTGGGCACTCTGGAATGATTCCAAACAGTTGTCTACAACCATCCCACTGTGCTGCCTACAGCTGCCATTGCTGGTGCAAGTCACTCCTTCTAAGGCCAAAAATAAGGTGTCCAGAGTCAAGCACAGGGCTGGGTACCTCACTGTGATCTTAAGAGAAGTGACTCATGCTAGTGGTAGTGATGCTGGGCAGCACAGCAGGCATGTTTGTAAACAGCTGCCCAGTGTTGCTCCAGAGTTCTATGAATTTTCCAGGAAAATCTGGAGAAAAAGGTAGGGTTTTTTATTATTATTATTTGGTGTAAGTGAAAGATGCTCCATATTCATTGTGGCACTGGTCTTCCCACCTGAAGACAGTCCAGTTCTTAAATCAGGGCTTTGGACAAATCACAGAAAGGCAGAGGAAACTGATTTTAATGATCCATGTAGACATGCCCTGTGTTAGGTACGATGGCAACAGGATAATTGAGAATAGATTTTCCGTAGTTCCATTATTATGGCAGATCACTACCTGATGATAATTCAACTTGATAGCACTAGGAACTGCTGCAATGACTGGGAAATGACTCAGAGGGTTTGCCCCATGAGTCTTATAGATTTGTACAGTTTTCTCATAGCTCTTAGGGATTTTCCTATTACTTTTAATAATAATAATAATAAAATTTATTTTTACCCCGCCCAATGTTTTGCAAGCAATTCTATGGAAGTGCCTTTTGATTTCTGAAATGATTGTTTCCTGTTCAATAAAACTAAACAAGATTCCAGGGAATGGTGGATGATTAAAGTGAAAAACAGCTAGAATAATGCTGGTGAAAAAATTGGGATAATTCTGACTTCAAATAGGTTAAAATCCATACAAAAACATATTCCATCTAAGTGACAAAGAAATTGCCCTCTCTTTCATCATTACAGCTACACAGACTTGTCCAACATAGCTGACCAAACAGCCTATTTTATTTTGGTATATCATTTGGCAGTCTATTATGCCAAATGTGAATAAAACCTTAAAAATAAAATTTCTCATATTCATTCTGTCTTGAATATCATAATTCACAGAAATGCAATGGATGTAAATTGACCTCTTCTGGCTTAGTTCAATCTTGCTTGGTACCACTTTGTACAGAGATACAATCCTTGGTGTTGTGAAACCTGCCACACATACTTGACCATTGCTTTCTTAGGATTATAATGTGGATGGGTTTTTGCCTGAGTGAATTTGTCAACACTTCTTTAATTGTGTAATGTGTGATTAGTTTATGCCTAGAGTGGGTAATGGTAAAGCTCTGTTGTTTACTTTATTTTTATTTTTTATTTTTTTAAAAAAAACCCTCTCTAAATTTCACTAAATTAGATAACTTCCAGCCAGTGCCTAACTTCTTGAACAAGGTTCTGGAATGTCAGTGATATCTCACCTGTAAAAACTTCTGGATAAGATAGATTACCTGAACCTATTTGAGTCTGAGTAAATGTTTAATTATGGGACAGAAATGGCTTTGGAGAAATATAGTAGTGATGGGTGACTTCAACTATCCTCATATTTGCT
>JAIPUX010001880.1:98347663-98359217 GCA_020142125.1 Phrynosoma platyrhinos | reverse complement strand
AAAAGAGATCATATTTGTCTGGCATGACCTGTTTCTCTGAAACCCATGAAACCCATTCAGTATAGTTGGCCCTCTGTTCTCACAGGGGATCCATTCCAGACAGACACACCCCGCAAAAACGGAGACTCACCAATATTCAAACTTGAATGGGGCACGCTCCCGCAAGTGCATGCAGGCACTCACCCGTGGGTGTGAAACCCATTGATTTGAATGGAGGTTGCCCCCTGTGAATATGCAAAACCACGTACTTACAGTCTGTGAGAATGAAGGGGTGACTGTATAGTGGTTATGTAAGATAACTGTGCCAGAAGATTTCTACACTATACTGATGTAGAATCTCAGCCATATTGTATGATCTGGTACTATGTCCCAAAAGTTCTGTTCCTTTTCTCCCTCCTTATGTTGTGAAAGCCTAATCTATCCCCCAGCATTAAGCTGCCCACAACTTCTCTCTCTTCATGTGATCTACCAGGTAGAGGGCTTTGTGACTAGCCACTTATTGAATTAGTATTTTTCCTTCAAACTGCTAATGTTCTCCCCCTTTCCCACAATTTCTGTCCAGATTTTTCCACTCCTTTTCTCTTCCATTCTGCTGTTACCTGTGATTAACAAGACCCAGATCACTCCACCTGCTTCTCTGTCATTTTGTCCTTGTTCATCCCATACTAAAATTAATCACACATTTCTTCTCTAAAGTCATTCCTTGCCTCCTGGATCTGCCTATAAAGCAGATCCAAAACCCTTTGGTTCCTGTCAGTAAGCATAGTCCTTAATGGAAACCTTCAATGGATCTTCATCCAATTCTTATTGAAGTACTGCTTTCAGACTTTAACATATCCTCTTGACTTCTGTTCCACAGTATTCCACACTCCATCTCTGAACTATCAGACATTTGGTAGGTGATGGGTAAACTGATGCACATCTAGCTAGATTTCATTATTCTGACTGAATACTGATTTTATTGTATTGATTTATTATATTTTATTAATTTATTACAGCAATGTTTGATATTCCATTTCATCATTGTAATAAAGTGTAGATAAAGTATTTTGGTTCACTGTAATTGGAGTCTCAATGGCTTTAACTGGGAATCTTACATCACTGCTTCATGGATTTAATCCTTTAACCTGGATTCTAAAGAAAATTGATAGCACTGGAAATGTGCAATCCTAGATCTGGACTTTTTATGCCAAATTTATTCTCTGATATAATATTCTTGACATTTGAATTGAAGAAAAGAATGATCTCAGAAAGAGAAAGTTCTTGGATGAGTGTTTCATACAATAGCTGCTTTTCAAATGTTACACACACATATGCTTGTTGCTTTGTGCCTTCAAGTCATATCTGAATTATGGTGACCTTAAGGTGAAATTACTGAGTTTTCTTTGAAAAAGCTGTTCAGATGGGGCTTGCTCTTGCCTGCCTTAACATTTCCATGGTTAAGTGAGGATTTAAACCTTGGTCAATTCACGAAGAGTGTATGTCGGGGATTTGGAGTGCATCTGAGGTGGGGCGATGTGTGATTTCTGGGAAATACCTTGTCCACCTATGATGTAAGGGTTTGACAATTAAATTAGGACCAAGAAAAGTTGGGCTCAAATCTCTATTCAGACATAAATCTCACTTGGGTCAGTCTCACAACCTTAATGTACTAATTTCAGTTCTGTGGACAAAAGATGGGATAACCTTGTAATTAATATATTGAGCTGGATCAAACTTAGGATATTAAAACTGTAGCCCTTTACCATGACCCAGTCATGGTACTATAATCCCATGTTAAGTGCCATAGATACATCCTATGGAATCCTGTGGTGCAAAGTTTGATGAGTCACTAGAGCGTTCTGGATGAGAACTCTAAGTACTCTGGCTGAGAAATTGCAAATTTTAGGACTCCCTAGGATGGAACTCTGACAGTTAAAATGGAATCATAGCATCATAACTGTATAGTATGAAATGGCCCCAGAGGTCCTATTGAATTGTTGTCCTCTAATAGGATGCCATCATGTCCATTACTCCTAACCTCTCACTTTCACCTCACTGTTGGAGGGTCATCTTCCACTTCTTTGGAAAGCAAATTTTGGTAAACAGAGAGCTTTCTTTATTTGTGGTGGCTCCATCAGAAGTTTAGAATCCTGAAATACCTTAGATAATCACAGTTCTAAATTTCAGAGGAATCTCCCTGAGAATAGAAATTTCCACACTACAGCAGTTTATCTTCTCACTATGCATAGTGCAGTAGGAATCAGCATAGTGATACACCAGAGGGAAAAGAGTAAGAACACAGTGTGCACACAACTTTTAACAGGTACTATAGGCTACAGGGGAAACAAAACTTCCTTGTTGCAACAACTCCATTGGTTGTTTCTAGGCCCAATTAAATGTGCTGGTAATGAGTTAAGCCACCTGAAACAGCTCAGTTGCAGGCTATTTGATGGGATGCACTTACATTTATGAGCTCATTAGCACTCCTAGATCTTCAGAAGAAGCCATTCTCTCCATCCCACCACTTCCTCATTCTTGTTTAGTAGGAACAAGGGAGAGAGCCATCTCTGTATATACCCTCAGACTTTGGAACTCCCTCCCTAGGGTGGCTAAGGGCTAGTCTGCACATAGGTGTATTATGCAAATTGGTGTGCATTTTTGCACATTCACATTAACAGTTAATTATCTTTACTTTCCTAAACAAATTCACATTTATTCACATCTGTTCACCTCCCTCTGCCAAAAATTTGCAGCCATTCAAATGCATGTGAAGCAGACAGATGGCTACAGATGTGATAATGCACATTTCTCTGGATTTCAGTGTTACTCTGGTAAAATCTGTAAAGGCTTTTCCTGAAAAATTTAAAGAATGCTTCCCCCCCCCAGTCTATTTGACTGGAATGAGGGTGGAGGTTAAGGCCGAGTGTGGGATTGTCAATGGAAAAAACAGCGCTTTTGTGCTACTGCAGAGATATGCATAATGAATGCTCCTAAAGCTTTATGGCTCACAAATGCAGGCCTTATTTTTCCTGTTTTTTTCCCCTCTCAGATTCCAGGCAAGAAGTTCTTTGTAGAGTCTTACCAAAAAGCTGTTCTCCCAAAATTGTTCACCCACAGATTGTGGGGGGATGCAGATGGGCGGCCCTGGGCCACCCAAGGAAATGGAGGATTGAGGCTGAGGCTGCCAGATGCGTTGGCCCAGATCTTCCCTTTTGCTGCCTCGGAAAGGAGCACCAAAATGATGCTCCTTTCAGAGGTGGCAAACAGGCCGCCCCAAGAGCCGCCACACAGCTCTTCTGTGCTTCTTTCGGTGTAGCATGTTAAGATGCTGTGCCATGATGATATCCTGATGGCACATGCCATGATGACATCTTCAGCATGGGATGGGCTGTTCCTCCCCTTCCCTGCCTCCAAGACGGTGCAAAGCTGTCTCACACTCTTGCTTTTTCTCTGCTTCTGACTCCTTTCTTGGGATGTTTCTCATTGGCCTTCTTGTCTGTCTGCTCTTCCTTCTCTCTTCTTCCCTTCTTTTCCATTTTAACTGTAATTTCAGGCCTTTTTCCCACAGCTTTAGCTCAGCTTCCATTCACAGCTTTCTTCTATATCTCACATTCACCAACTTCTCCTTACTCTAAGAGCTAATTCATTTGTATCATCAATTTTGTGATTTTATTTTCTATTCTCTGCAAACCTATTGCATTTTATAAAAATTAAATTTAGCTACTGAACATTAACCCCAAATGCCAATGCAAAACAACACAAAAGCACTATTAAATCTATCTATCTATCTATCTATCTATCTATCTATCTATCTATCTATCTATCTATCTATCATCTATCTATCTATCTATCTATCTATCTATCTATCTATCTATCTATCATCTAGCATATACTTACCTTTCTAACACATCCTGAAGAGTTGGACTGAAAAGATAAATGCCTTAATGAAATATGCCTGCTCTTTCTCTTTCAAAAATAACAAAAATCTCTCCTGCCAAGTCACTTAGAAATAAAACTGTTGGTTGCAGAGAGCACACTGTTTTGCTGCTGTTCTGTCCACAGAGTATGACCATACATATTACTTCCCTGTTTTGTAGACATCTTAAATCTCTGACTGAGACTACAGCCATGATCTTCAGACCTTGTAAGTCAAGGTTGTTTCATTGATGTCAGTGGCTTGACTAATGGAAGAAGATTTGCAACTTTAGTTTCAGATTCCCCTGTTATACACTCTGTAGAAGCAATTGTGAAGCAAGGTGGTCTCCTGAAGAGTTTATAAAGTATCTAGACAAAGGAAACAGAAGATGGATAGAAAGGATGCACAGAGATGTATAATTATTTGGCTATGGAATGCACAGCCTAAGCAAACGGGTGGCCGTGGGCCGCCCCAGGAAGCTGCGGATTGGAGCCGAGGTAGCCGCACTCCCCGGCCCCAATCCACAGCTTCTCAGGCCCTGGAAGGAGTGCTAAAATAGCACTCCTTCTGCAAGATGCTGAAGGTGCACTACAAGAGGCATTGGGCACACCTTCGGCGTCTCTTCTGCTGCAGTGTGTGCGGATGCTGCGGCGGAAGTACGTCGTTGGAGCGCCGGTCGTGCGGACTGACGGGCGCTCTGATGATGTGTTCGGGAAGGGGTTGGGGCACCCAGAGTGAGGCTGCCCCTCCCCTTCCTTGCCTCAACAATGGAGCAAAGTGCCATCTGCTTCCCCCCTAAGATTAAAGGCCTTTACAGATTGCCAGAAATAATGCAACTTGAGTCCACTTTAACTGCCCTGGCTCAGTGCTAGGGAATCATGGGAACTGTAGTTTATTGTGGCACCAGAGCTCTCAATGTCTCAGAAAAACTACAATTCCCATGATTCCGCTGCAGCATCCTCGGTCCCACAGCGCACCTTCCCAGGGCAGCCCATGGCTGCCCGTCTGCTTAGGCCCATAGAAATCTGGGACAGAGTTTACCACCAGTGAAAATATTCAACTGTAAGAATCAACAGGTAAATGGGTGTGACTATTTTTGGTGTCCTGTGATGAAAAATTCATTTGAAGGAGTCTCTGTTTTGCCAGGTAAACATGTAAACAACTTTTGGAGAAAAGTCATTTATCTAACTGGATATATAGTGCAGTACATCCTGAAGAAGCAGCTGCCTCAAGAAAACATGATGACACTTCTCCACCAAAAACAATCATGTAACTATATTTTTGACAAGTGTTCAAGTCAGGCTCTATGCCAGGGGTAGGCAACCTAAGGCCCGGGGGCCGGATGCGGCCCAGCAAGGCCTTTGGACCGGCCCCAAACCGGTCCTGCCGCCGCTGCCCCCCCCACCGCCGCCGCCCCCCCATGATGATATTGATTATTGTTGTTATTACTTGTTCTTGGGGTTTTCTTGGCAAAATCTTCACAGGGGTTTTGCCATGGCTTTTCTGGGGCTGAGAGAGTGTGCATGCATTTTTTTAATTTTTTAAAATTTTTTAATTCTTTTTTAATTTTTATTTATTTATTTATTTATTTATTTATTTATTTTTGGTGCTTCGGCCCATCAATTGTCTGAGGGACAGCAACCCGGCCCCAGGCTCAAAAAGGTTGCCTACCCCTGCTCTATGCCATCATCTTCTCATTGGTTTACTGTCAACATTACAAATTGGTCCCAAAAATAAAGTCATATTCCACCAATCCAGTACCAGTTGTAGCATTATCTTTTGTCCCTTTAGTTCTCCTTGTTTTAAAATAAATGCAACAGGAGAAGCAAATTAGCTGTGGCACTCTGTCAAACTTGGCACTAGAAGTTGAAAAACATAAGGAGACTGGATGAAATGGCACTGCACTGGGTCCTGCAACATATGTGTAGCCACTTTTGCTTCATTTGCTTCATTTGCATCCCAAGTGCCTAAGATGGCATGGTGCTTGCTCCAGGGGGTAGAAGATCAGTCACTAAGGGCCTCGGCAGACGACTAATTGGGTCGTCTTGGAGGCTTGGAAGAGGAGGGGCAGCCGCACGTTCGGCGCCCCTTCCTCTCCCTGAGGTCGCCCTCGGAGTCGCCGGCCCTCCGCACGGCCGGCGCTCCGGGGAAGACCTCACGCCGCGGCAGCCGAACGCGCCGCGGCGGAAAAGACAGCGAAAGTGCGCCCGACGCTTTTAGTGCGCACTTTCGCTGTCTTGAGGAAGGAGCGCTGATTTAGCGCTCCTTCCAGGGTCGCCGCCGGTGCGCCGAGGTGCGGAGGCTGCGGCCCCGCGGCGCGCCGGCCCAGGGCGTTTGGGAAGCTCTCGTCTGCTTCCCCCCTAACTGAACTCAAAACAGATCTATTGGGGGAAAAGTGACACTAAAAATTCTAACAGACTTCAAACTGCATCCAGCTCTTTATCACTGGGGCATTGACTTGAAATCTACTAAGGAGGATATGAAATAGAACAGTTCAGCCTTATTTTTAAAATTCAGATTTTCCCCTGATCAAGAGTTGGATGTAGCTCAAAGGATGTTAGACTTTTTTTAGTATCCCTTTCTGCAATAAATCTGTTTTGTGCTCACATATTGACTGCTGATTTTCTGCTTCATGTTGTCTGAGCAATAACAATATAAATCTTCACTTATTTCATTCTCATGTACAAGAACAGAATATATCAACATTTCTCCTTCATATGCAAAATTACAAGAGGTAATTATGACCTTTAGATTATTTCCCATAGTCTTTGGAGAAAATTAGTTTTTGCAAATAGTTTTTGTCCTCCCTCCCCCCCCACCAAAAAAATATACAATGGCTGACATCCTGTTAGTCAGTTATCATGTTGTAAGATAGGCTTATGACCTTGTAGCTGTTTCTTATTCACATTTACAATTGTGATATCATTGCCATGATTGTAAATGACCCTGAAGCCTACCTTAAAATCCAGCCAGCTGTACCAAGGGAGAGAATTCTGCAGCATTGGTGAACAGGGTATTGAAGGATGATGCATATAGCTTCCTTCTACCATCATGCTGCAGTTGTGACAGGACCCTTCCATGATTCTTTTTCCTAGCACTGCCAAAATGTTCAAGATCCTGAACATAACTACAATGCTGGAGCTCCATTGTCACAATTACATCTGATGATGGCATCCTCTAAAAACCTACTATTTCAGCCCCTCAGCTGAAAGATTTCTGAGGTGCTGCAGACCAGGGTGCTGTAAAGTAACATCTGCAACACTATCCTGGTCACATTGCACATTAAGAACAGGCAGCTGTAGAGCCTTTCAGAGTTCTGCCCCAACTATTTGTCTCATTGCATCCCACAACCAGATTGAACTTCTTACTTTTCTTGAAAATGTAACTCTGTACCATACAGTTTCATTTTGTTTTACACTCATACACATATATAAACCTGGGTGTGAATGTAGAGAAATATGTGTCTGTAAATGGGGGATAACACTTCATGCATTGGGTGAGGTAGGTTCTAATTCACAAACATTTAAAACTGCTAATGGTGCACATGACACACATTTCTCCCAAAAAATTTTACTGCAATTTCACTCAGTTTTCATACAGGCTGTCACTACAAGTAGTATATACTGGGGTGAGAAATGATAGAGTCCATGCTGACTCAACTTGCATACCCAGGCCATTCACCTATATTGGAAGTCTGAGCAATGTATAAGGTTAGTAAAGAGCATCTCAGGGCCTGAGAATTCATGATTTAAACCTAAGAACTTGGGACAGAACCTGGTAATGCCACAGGGACAGAACCTTGTAATGTAATTAAATGTTAACCAGTAAGTACCAAGTATATTTGTGCAGAACATGCCGTTATTTTTTTTTAATCACACATCTAGCAAACAAGACAAAGAAAGAAGGAGAGGAGCAAAGAAGAGAGGAGAGAAGATTTTGGGAGATTCTATAGTGGCTATCCTGAAGTAGCCAGCAACACACAGCACACAGTTTTAAAATAATATTGCAGGGCAGTGTTCTCACCTTGAGATTTTTCCCATTGTCATGAGGCCTATAGAAGAGGAGCCAGGCTCTGAGATATGGCAACCTTAGCAGTGTATAGTACACAGTCTATAATATCTTTCTCAAATTAATGGGCAATGCAGATGGGAAGGAAAGGGCGACCTGAATTTGCCTTTTCTCCAAACTGCAACAACCGCACTGTGTGCCCTGAGGTTGCCCCAAATGGGGATAGAGCAACCGCACTGGGGGCCAGTTAATGCAGCTTTTCTGAGGCTGCAGTGAATCCTCATTAACCGTACTGCCGGCCCTGAGGTTTCCCTAAATAGGAATGCAGAAAACGCACAGGCCAGCAGCGGTGGCTTTAATTTTTTCCCGTTCTCTGTGGTGCATGCACACTTGCGCAGATACAACACAGCCCCTTTAACAGAAATGTCAGAATTGCTCAGGACCTGTGCACTATGTGCGGTAGAGAAATCATGGCTGCCATGGCAATCGAGTGGTCCGTGCTGGTAGTCAGTATACAATGCACAGCCACAGGAGCCTCCACCATGGTCCCTGTTGCAGATGCATTCATGCAAGATGGCAGTGATGACTTCGAGGACCCAGAGTGGGTGCCGCAAGACGCATTGGTGGAGTTCGCCTTCACCATGGAGAAGCTGCTCCTGTCACAAACAGTGTACCTGGGGGACACTGCTCAGGTAAGTTTAGTCACACACACTCATCACTTGTCCCTCCTGCACAGAACTCATCATGACCTGGCATACAGTGTGGTTGTCACTGTACAGAGTCGGCTGCTAAGCCCGATGAACCTGCGCAGGGATGCCTAGTAGTTCATGCCTTGGCATACAGTGTGGCTCCTACTGTATGGAGACTGCAACTTTGGGCATTGAGCTTGTGCAGGGTTAGGGTTAGAGTTTAGGGTTTGGGTTAGGGATAGAGTTTAGGGTTTAGGGTTAGGATTACCTTATGACTCGACATACAGTGTGGTTCCTATTGTATACTCCGTAGCTTAGGCCGCTGAACCTGCGCAGGGATCCCTAGTAGGACATGACTCCGCATACACTGTAGTTCCTATTGTATCCTCGGCAGCTAAGCCTGTTGATCCTGTGCAGGTATACCAAAAACGTCATGAGTCAACATACAGTGTGGCTCCTACTGTATGGATTCAGCTGCTAGGGCCATTGAACCTGCGCAGGTACTCCTAAAACGTCATGAGTCGACATACAGTGTGGCTCCTACTGTGTGGATTCGGCTGCTAGGGCCGTTGAACGTGTGCAGGTATGCAGAAAACGTCATTAGTTGACAAATGCTGTGACTGTTTATCATTCACCCTCTGCTTCTTCCCCTTTTTGTCACCCGCAGATCATGCAAGGCTTCCCCCAAGTAGTGGGTGCTGTAGAGGGGTGCCACTGTCTGATCATGGTACCGGAATTCCATCATCTTCCAGGCCATGGAGGCTGGAATCTACATGCCAGGGAACCCTATCATTACCCTGAGGGGCCAGCAGATCGGCCCCCTCCTGCTCACTGACAGTGCCTACTCCATTTGGAAGTGGCTCATGAAGCCCTACCAGGACACCACCAATGCCAGGCAGAAAGGATTCAACAGGAGGCTGAATCACACCAGGAATGTGGTGGAAAGGGCCTTTGGGCTGCTGAAGCCTTGATGGTGGTGCCTCACTCCTTGTGGCAGAGGAGAATGTCATCCCCATCATCACCTCCTGTGTCACCTCCACAACATCTGCGAGACCAAGGGAAGGGTTCTGGATGAGGGAGGGCACTACAGGTGGCACTTTGTGCTGCTCACCCTGGGGGCACCCATGGAGGACAATGACCTTGTGAGGCAGAGAGAAGGGGAGGCTGTGAGGGAGGCCCTGGCAGAGTTCTGTAAGACCAGGAGGATCTGAACTATTCCCTCTTCTCCATCTGTAATCCTAGGTCACCACTGTACTGTGCCATGAGCATAAGCACCTAAATACAACATTTCCTATTATCCCCACTCTGTGTATGGCTAGCATTTATGTAGGACATGCCATGAACATAAGCACCTCAATAAATATGTACTGTTATCCACACTCTATGTATGGCTAGCATTTATGTAGGACACTACTGCACTATGCCATGATGAGATCCTATCATCTCCACTCTGTGTATCAATAGCAATCCTGCTTTTAGGTAGATATCCTGAACATGTGCCTAAGGGAGGCACACATGGAGACACACACACAAAAGGGTATGGAGGGGTCACCTGGCACCAGATCTCCTGGCAATAGAAAGATACAGTGCAAAAACCACCAACTGTAACCTCTGACAATGTTGCACAATTCCCAACAGTCAGATTTCCTAATGGCCCATTCGATTGTAACAATTGGTAGTCCAGAGTGCAACCATTGGGGCTCACATACAAACTTCTCTTATGAGGGTCTCCATTGGCCAGGGCCCAGATAAGGCCATCTGCCCCTGCAACAATTGACTATAAATGCTCCTGCAGACCTCCGTAGATCCCCAGGTGACGATGGCAGCCAGGAGGAGAGTGCCCATTCGAATTGCCTACTGGAGCAATGAGGAGGTGGGCATTCTCCTTCAGGCCTTCACTCCCAAGGTAGCCGTGAGAAGGGTCATGGCCAGCATGAACAGGCCCAACCAGGGGTATTTTGCCCAGGCCTCCCAGGCCCTCCAACAGTAGGGCTTCAGGAAGACTCCTCAACAGTGCCAGACTAAGTTCAAGGCACTGAAGGGGGTTTTCTTTGAAGCCCTGGAGGACTACGGGGAGTACCCCCCCATTGAGGAAGAGGCCACCCTTCTATGACCAGCTGTGGGACCTGTGGGTGAGGGCCAGTCATCCTCCTGGTAAGTATTGTGCCCCTGCCATGGTCCCTCATGCCCATCCCTCCTTTCTTCTCACTCTTCCCTATCCCTCCCCTCCCTCTTGTCCCCATCCCATGGGTGCTGATGGTGTGTCCCTTCTCTCCAAATGCAGGCATGCGGCGGAGGAGGTGACAGGGATGGAGCAGGGACCCTGCCGGTTTCCCCTCCTCCTCCTCCTCTTCTTCCTCTGGGGAAGCCAGGCCAGCCAAGGAGGGCTGTGCAGAGGGAGCCCTTGCCATCTCTCTGCAGCCACAGCAGCCTCCCGTGGCTGAAGGTAGGCCCTGAGGGGAGGGGTAATGTCTGCATAACTGCGGCCTCCATAGCATTCTTGTCCCTCCTTTCCTCCACCTCTTTCCATGCTGCATTCCTAAATGGTGTCTTTTTCCTTTCACAGGCAGACCAGCTGAGGAGGAGGTAACTGGGCTGAGTCACCGGCCACCAGGCATAGCACATTAGGGTCCCCTTGGTGTTGCCCGCCTGGTGGTCATCCAGACCACCTGGGACTGTGAATGGGGTAAGAATGGCAGGGACACAGAGGGAGGGAGTTGGGGGGGGCAGGAACCCTGGCTGTAGCATTGGGTGATGGGGTAGAGAGAAACCTCCTAACCACACTTTTCTCTTTTCTTTTCCCTTGCAGATCAACGGCTGGAACAAAGGATGGCTTCCATGGAGGAAAAGATGTTACATCTCACCAACTCTGTGGCAGCCATCATGCAGCACCTTGGCCTTCCCCAACCTCCTGTTAAAGAAAATGCAACATGGGACATACAGTGATAGAAATAAAATA
>JAIPUX010001880.1:98332161-98347563 GCA_020142125.1 Phrynosoma platyrhinos | reverse complement strand
GCATTGGTGGCCCTTTGTCCTCATGGCTTGTGCCAACTCCTTAAATGTGTTGGCATTCAAGACAGAATTTCTCAGTTTCTCCAAAATATGTGGCTGCGACCACAGAGCTATGAGGTTGGCCATTTCCACATGGAACCACGATGTCCCTCTCCCTCTTTTTGGCTCTCTGCTTGTGTATGGCTCTGCCATTTTTTCTGCTGTGGACGAGAGGAGCCTCGAAGTGGACTGCTGCGGAGGTCTGCAGCTGGCAAAAGTTGCACTGGGAAAATGGTGCAGGAATGTGTGTTGGGGTCCAGCTTAAAAGTTTAACTTTCCCCTTTATCTCTTTAACATAATGTAATATATCCGGTAACAATAGTTTCACCTTCCTGCTCTGGCGCATGCATACTGTGAAAATTAGGGTTAGCTCTAGGGTTCTGAAACACGCACCTGCGGTGGTTCGCCCACACCTGAACCCTAAAAGTTCTTTAATTTGAAGCTTTTTTCAATGAGCGCATGCTCCCCAAGGGCAGCTCTAAATGTGGCGCACCTGTACAAGTGCATTTACACTGGTGTCTTTTGTGCTCGAGTGCCCTTATTTCCACCGCACCTCCGTTGCTGTATCTTGACGTACCATTGAAGGTGCACATGTTTTTGGAAGGATCGGGGGAAAAGTGGCTCCTTTTTGAAGTGCACTTTCACAGGAAGAGGCAGGTAGGGGGCGCTTTTTGGCGTGCGCCATCTAAAGATCATGCCTTCAGGCCAACCCCAAAACAACCCTTTTAGCCCATGTGCATCCCCCCTAAGATGCTATTTGAGATGTTCGGGAGAACACTTTCTTACTCAAAGCACTGAAGAAAGGTTCAACTTGCAGTCCTGTTGGCTTCTGTACATGGGGTGAGGGAAAGAGGTGCCTTCCTTCCCTTCATATGAGAAAAATGACAAACTCATGCATTCTGTGTCTATCTCAAATTCAAATCAGTGAGGAAAATATTTTAATGTTTTGCATGTGTATATGTTTGGTGGTTGGAGAGATAGCAACTGTTTCAGGCATCTAAATGCCAACCTCCGTGCAGGGAAGTTGAGATCTATACTAAAGTAAAAAAGGAAACAGCAGTTTCTTTCAAGAATATGCATGCATTTGTTGAGTAATTAGAAATTGTACCACTAGGACTGAATTTGAGTGTCCAAATGGTTATATTTCAGTTCTTTATTATGCTGGATATAGCCTCAAGGCATAAAAAGTGCAGATCACTGCGTTTAAAAAAACAACCCTCAGGTACCAATCTTCAGGTCATTGTGTGTTGATAATCACTCCTTTTATTGACCTAAATGTGTGAGCCAAGAAGCTAGTGTTATTTAAAATATAAATCAAATACTTCTCAAATGAATATTTTATAAGATCAGCTGCACAGAAATAACCATTATCATAGAGGCTTTTCTCCCCAAGAAGAGTATGGGTTTACCAGAGTGAAATACAGCTATTAGGAGCTGCTGACAAAGTGTAGGTGAGTGAGAATTTTAGGGGAGAACCAGATGAATGGCCATGGGCTGCCCCAGGAAGCTGCGCCGCATGACTGAGGCATCATCATGCCTTGTTCCCGCGGCGTAGCTTTGCTGCCCCTGAAAGGAGAGCTATATCAGTGCTCCTTTCACAAGTTGCTGAAAGTGCACTGCAAAAGGCTGCGGCACACCTTCGTTGACTCTTCCGCCACAGCGCATGCAAACGCTGCGGTGGGAGGTCTTCCTTGGAGCACCAGCCGTGCGGAGGGCTGGCTGCTCCAAGGACGACCTGGGGAAGGGGTTGGGGCACCGATCGTGAGGCTGCCTCTCCCCTTCCCTGCCCCCAAGATGGCTCTTTAAGCTGTCTGCTTAGGGGGTTATTTGGCATTGTTTGCTTCATAAGAACTTACCAAAGTTTACAGATTCCTTCCTGAATTGGATAGAAAAAAACTTAAGGTGTTTTTTTTTTTAAAGAATCAAATGCTTGAGAGAGTGAAACTGGCAGCTTCATTAAAGAGTTTGATTAACTCTTAAAACTTGGGTTTAAAATCCAGTGTTTGTAGTGATGACAATATTATCAATGAACTCCCTGGACCCACTCTTGTCAGTACTCTTACTGTCAGTAACAGCTATATGCAGACTAACTTGGAAGATGCTAGATTCTACTCTATTGGAAGTTTTTGGGGTTTTTTTAAAGAGTATGGAAGAACCTCAGTCAGCCATGTTTTCCTTGTTGATTTTGTTGTTGTGAGCCTTCAATTCATTTCCTGCTTATGACAACCCTAAGGTAAACCTATCATGGAGTTTTCTTGGCAAGATGTGTTCAGAGGAGATTTGGCTTTGCCTACCTCTGAGGCTGAGAATGTGTGACTTGTCCAAGGTCACCCATTGGTTTCCATGGCTACATCATACTGGCTCTCTTATTTTCATTGTAGATTTCTGGAACTGGCAAAGAGCTGGCCTAGATGATGTTGTGGTCACTTCCACCTTTATTGTAGATCCACAATGCTTACACAATTTCCTTGTTCTCCACTTTGTACCAGGTGAACATGTATAGTTTGACCGCTGTATTGGTGGGATCGGTAACTTCAGTTTCACTTACTGGTTTCACTTTTTACTAACTTTTCCTGAGAAAAATGTCTCTCTAGGCATCTGGAGGTCCTCCAACACAACTATGTGGTCCACATCCAACAGAAATACAGTGTTTGCCATTATCCATATATTTGGCTATCTGCAGTAAGTTTGCGAATAGGATTATACTGCATATGATTGTACTAGGAACCCATCTAGGGGGTTCTGATGTCAGTGGGATGGTCAATTCACTATGAACTTTAGTATGAATGTCAAAGGAGCCATTCAAAGTGCTGCATTTGTGGGTGATGAAATCTGGTGCCTAGACAATTTCTTAAAACCTGGAGCAGTTTTACTGCCCAACTGATATTGCAACTCTCAGCAACACTGGTGATGTTGTGTCACAACTCACCCTCTGGAACTGGAAGACTCAGACACAGAGTAGTCAGATTGCTAGCAATATATGGCTCCAAATAATGGTGGCTTTTCCCAGTCTAAGGAACTGAAGGATGAGGAGCTAGAGCAGGGGTAGGCAACCTAAGGCCCAGGGGCCAGATGCAGCCCCCCCAAAGCCTTTGGACCGGCCCCAGGCCGGTTCTGCCGCCGCCGCCCCTCTGCCGCCTCTGCCCACCATGATGATATTGATTATTGTTGTTATTACTTGTTCTGGGGTTTTCTTGGCAAAATCTCCACAGGGATTTTGCCATGGCTTTTCTGGGGCTGAGAGAGTGTGCATGGATATTTTTAATTTTTTTTTTTACTTTTTAATTTTAATTTTTATTTATTTATTTATTTTTATTTATTTTTGGTGTTTCGGCCCCCCAATTGTCTGAGGGACAGCAACCTGGCCCCCAGCTCAAAAAGGTTGCCTACCCCTGAGCTAGAGGGTAAGGAACTCTCTAACAGCAGGTGGCAGACAGTAGGAACTCCTCCATATGTTGAAGTCTGCCAGAGAGAAAAGGAGAGGCTATACAGATCCCAGCATGTGCTAAATAGGAAATGCTGACTGGTATCTTGAGATAGCTGCTTATAAACCTTCCAGCAGCTTCCTGGCATCTTTATTATTTTTAACCATTCTACCTCAGTTACTGGCAGTATTCTTGGCATTCCAGTGAGGCTTAAGAGCTGTCTGGGTGAGAATTCTAAATGCCCCTCCCTAAACTACAAATCTCAGAATGCAACAGGAGGCAGCCAAAATAGTAAAAGTGCAATAGCAGCACTATTTCTCTCATTCAAACTAACCATATGACTTAGGTCATTCTCTCTTTGGGATTAACAGATTCTCTTTAAAGATTTTCAACTGAGCTGTTTGATTTTCCATGTTCTTCCTCTCTTAGGGCTTCAGCAGATGGCTTAAAAAGCCATCCTGGAGGCAGGGAAGAGGAGGGGCAGCCGCATGCTTGGCGCCCCTTCCTCCTCCCGAGGTTCCCCTTGGAGCCGCCGGCCCTCCGCATGGCCGGCGCTCCAAGGGCAACCTCCCGCCACAGTGTCCGGACACGCTGTGGCGGAAAAGTCAGTGAAAGTGCACCACAAGCTTTTGCAGCACACTTTCACTGACTTGTGAAAGGAGCGCTATTTTAGCGTTCCTTTCAGGGATGGGGAAGATGCGCCGCTGGATTGAGGTGTGGGGATGCCTTGGTCCCTTGGTGCACCTTCCCAGGGTGGCCCCGTGCCGCCAGTCTGCTTCCCCCCCTTAGTTTTCTTTGGAAAGATGGTGAGATAAATCTTTCTTCTTACCTAAACTATTCACTAGCTAGATTAGGATATAGACTTTTATGTAAATATAGATTAAAGCCAATGCTTTTAAATGACAAATACATGTTTGTTGTTTTTGAGTCAGTCTTAGTTCTTGGGGAAGCATAGCGGCTCTGCAGATGGCACAAAGTGCCGTCTTGGAGCCAGAGAAGGAGAGGGGCAGCCAGATGGCAGATGCCCCAACCCCTTCCAGAGGACATTATTGGAGCGCCCACCGTTGCACATGGTGAGCGCTCTGATGATGTCCTTCCAGCACATCATTTTTACATACTGTGCTGGAAGAGGCGCAAAAGAGGTGCATGGCGGCTCTTGTGGTGCCCTTTCCGTGGCTTGGGAAAGGAGCGCTATTTACAACAACAATTACAACAATTTACAATTTAATTACAACAATTAAAATACAACAATTTACAATTAAAAGCCCCAAACACACCCACCCCCTTAAAAAAGTATTAAAGTAACCCCCTTTGCAGATGGCACTTTGCGCTGTCTTGGAGGTGAGGAAGGGGAGGAGCAGCCTCATGCTGGGTGCTCCAACCCTTTCCCGAACACGTCATAGGAGTGCTCATCGCTCCACACGATGGACGCTCTGATGATGTCCTTCCGCCACAGTGTCCGGACACACTGGGATGGAAGAGAGGCCGAAGAGGCAACCAACACCTCTTGAGGCACACCTTCCGCACCTTGCAGAAGGAGCGCTATTTTAGCACTCCTTCGAGGGACCTAAAAGAAGTGGATCGGGGCCAAGGAGTGCAGCTACCTTGGCCCCAATCCGTGGCTTCTCGGGGCGGCCCACGGCCTCCAGTCTGCTTAGGGCCTAACAGTGATAAAATCAACAAAACTTATTTGATTACTTCCCTCTTGTTTGTTCTTTTCTCTTTCTGGATAAACTGTGACTGACCTGGACTGGCTTCACTACCCAGAAGCTTTTGCCTTACAACCATCTGACTCCTGGATCACTTACTGTCTGGACAACACATGATGGATATAGAAGTTAATTCACTTCTGATATTGTGTTATTGGAAACAGCTACTTAGTCAGGATTCTTAATAATATATTTCTTACAAGTAGATATTCCAACTCTTTCCTATATAAAATGTCTTGGGACATTACAAAGCAGGAAGCTAGTTTAAAACAATGGATTCAAATGAAACTCACAATAGTATAGGGAATGTATGTATGTGCAATTCCACAGATACACAATGCAGCAGAACAACCATGTTGACTAATCCTTTTTCATAAAAGATTCATAACTTGGAAGAACCAAAGTCTGTATTTTACTTACTTTTAAACCTTTTGAATCATTATTGGATCCTTAAACCTTATCCTCAGTTGAGTGTGAAATTGTTTTTGCTGGACTTGGATGGGTTTCGTTATTTAAGTAAAGGTTATCAATTGAAGTATATTTCTCGCTCCTGAATGCCTTATGGATTTAAGTTTTACATTCAAGTTAAGGGCATAGTCCAGCTAAAGCTGAGGATGTTAAATCCTATTTATTTCTGTGCCAGAGATTTAAACACTTTCTTACATTGCTGTCCATAGGGATGTTATCAAAATACTGGCATCTTAGCCATATTGTATAAAATGCTTTGCAGGGAAAAACAACAACCAGTCTCTCTCTATTTGTTAACAATGCAATGGAATGGCAGCCAACTATTTTTGGTTATTTCCATTGATTCTCTCATTATATAAGTATAACACTTCACTCAGACAAACAGTTTCTTGTTTTATTATTGTTGTGTGCTTTCAAGTCATTTCCAACTTGTGGCAACCCTAAGGTGAAACTATCATGGGATTTTCTGGGGCTGGACCTGCCCAAGGTCACCCAGTGGGTTTCCATGGCTGAGTGGGGAATTGAACTCAAGTTCTCCAGAATCTAGTCCAATGTTCAAACCACTTCACCATGCTGGCTCTTGACAAACATATATATACACGTATACCTGAATAATTCAATTAAAAAAGGGAATACATTCATACACAGTATGAGCAGGATTAATTCAATACAACATGCAATCTAATAACAAAAAATAATGCCTCTCTGTCAGACTGACAGAACTCAAGCCAGTTGTCTCAAAATCCAAGAAAATATTTTCAGTTTTCGTTCAAGCTGCAGGTTTGAGCTTCACATCAACATTTCAAAAGGGAGGCAGCTAAAACTTATCAGAAAACCATAACAGATGTCACAAAATTTGGCAAAGTCATTTTGGCCATCATCTAGTTTCAAGTGAAACAGCCAAAATTGGAAATGGGGTAGGGGGCTTCCCAGAATTAGAAAAGGGGGACCAACTATGGGGCTAAGCAGATGGGCGGCTGTGGGCCACCCCGGGAAGCAGCGCCACGGGGCCAAGGTGTCCCAACACCTTGGCCTCGCGGCGCAGCTTCACCACCCCTGGAAGGAGCGCTAAAATAGTGCTCCTTCCACATATCACCGAAGGTGCGCTGCAAAAGGCTGGCAGTGCACCTTCAGCGACTCTTCCGTCTCAGCGTTTGTGAATGCTGCGGTGGGAAGCCATCATCGGAGCACCGGCCATGCGAAGGGGCTGGCATTCCGATGATGCCTTCGGGAAGGGGTTGCCCTCAAGACAGCCCTTTTAATCATCTGCTTCTCCCCTGTAACTCATTAGGACACCATGGTAGACAAATCATACAGTGCTCACTTTCTCATGTCTCCCAAACCCAAATTAATTAATAGTACCTTCGGGCCTTTGCAGACTGCCAGAAATAGTGCAAATTGAGTCCACTTTAAGGGTTAGGGTTAGGGAATCATGGGAGCTGTATTTTATTGTGGCACCAGAGCTCTCTGACAGAGATGGCTCAATGTCTCAGAAAAAAGACAATTCCCATGATTCCCTAGCACTAACCCTAACCCTTAAAATGGACTTAATTTGCACTATTTCTGGTAGTCTGCAAAGGCCCTTCTCTTCTCACTTGGGGCCTAAGCAGATGACGCAAAGTGCCGTCTTTGAGGCCAGGAAGGGGAGGGGCAGCCTCACGCTGGGCGCCCCACCCCCTTCCCTAAAACGTCGTTGGAGCGGCCGGCCCTCCGCATTGCCGGCGCTCCGATGACACACTTCCACTGCAGTGTCCACACACGCTGCAGCAGAAGAGGCCCCAAAGGTGCACCGGACACCTTTTGCGGCACACTTTCGGCATCTTGCAGAAGGAGCGCTATTTTAGCACTCCTACCTGGAGCAGAGACACTGCACTGCAGGGTCGAGGAATGCGGATGCCTCGACCCAGATCTGCAGCTTCCTGGGGCATGCTGCCTGTCTGCTTCCCCCCTTGGTAACTCTCTGAGCCTGTACCTTTGGCTAAGCCATCAACTGCCTCCTCCTTACCTTCCATCTTACCAATAAGCAGATAAATTCTCCTCTTCTCTGTATCATCTCAAAGCAATGGCTGGCAGTTTTTTTTTTTTAATCAATTGCTTCCTTCACCTTAGATTTTTTTTTTGTTTATCTTCTTGTTTACTTTTACCAATAGCTGTAATAATGCAAGTGCAAATGGTTCTTTAGAGGTGTGGATTTCTTGGACGTGACAAGTGTGTGTACTTCCATCAGTTAAGGCATTTTATAACAACCAGATGAATTGACATTTTGGAGATTAGAGCACTCTCTGCCTCCCATGATAAACACTCCCATTCTAATTGTCTGACTTGCCATCTTTGCCTGAAGTGCCACCATAGCATTGCTGCAGCAATAACATAATTATCAGTTTTGCAACAAAAGCATTTCTCTTACATTCATAATCTTAGTTCAATGCTAACATCTGTGCACATTTGTACATTTACCTTCTGGATGTGGAACTAGCAAAACAAATGGATGCACCATGCAAGATTCCTTTTCTGAGCTGGTCACCAGGACTGCTCAATTGTAGCCTGTTTTTTTTTTTTTTTAAGATAAATGATAGGCAAGAACTATTATCAATTGTTTATGGTGGCAGTGGGTGGGACAGATCTTTGATTTCTTTTCCCATTTCCTAATTCTTGATATCATTTACCTAATTAGTTCTGGTAAAGTAGAAGAATATGCATAAGAAAATTTCCCAGTTTCACTTTATCCAACTCTGCAGGTTTCTTTTTCCAGGGGGGAGGTTATATCTCCAGTGGTGTCAATGGGGCTGGGGGTGGACTGCACTGGTTGATACCCCAGAGGAGGGTGTCATTCAGTGGGATGGTACACTGAGAGGGACTGGTGTGGCTACTGGGCATATAAGAAAGGGCACCTTTCCACTTGCCCAGCAGATGCACTGAATCCTAAACAGGCCCTCTCTAAAGTAGTGGTTGCTGGAGAGGCAGCACCTTCAAGGTTTTGAGTGGTTGCAGCTCTGCTGGGCCCTGAAGGCCTTTTTTTGTGGGGGGGAGATGGCTGCCTTCAGCGGGGGGAGGACAAGACATTTAGCTACCCCAGAACTGAGTGACAATAACCTCAGGGACACCACTGCATATCTTATGTTCTTTCGAATGTCAATGTTGATAAAGTCTTTGAAAACCAAAGGCTGCACCTACACTGAAGAAATAATCCAATTTGATACCACTTTAACTGCCATGGCTCAATGCTATGGAATTCTGGGAAATGCAGTTTGTTGCAGGACCACTCTGGTACTGCAACAAACAACAGTTCTCCAATTCCATAGCATTGAACCATGGCAGTTAAAGTGATGTCAAACTGGATTATTTCTGCAGTGAAGATGCAGCCAAAGTGAAACAAATGTTCCCCCTATTTTCACTGTCAAATGCAGTAAAATCCCTTAGGTTTAAAAAAAAAAAAGGTGGGAAGAGATACCTAGGTAGCACTGATACAATTTTTGTGTTTTAAAAAAGATGGAGTGGGAAAACAAAAGGCCTTGTGGACTCCTTTTAGAATATTAAGCACGAATCTGAGGAAGCACCAGGTACCTTTTGCTTAAGAGTTCTAAATAATGGCTATTAGGCTCATTTCCATTTCAAGAATGGAGAGGATCATATTGTACCAGCTTACTATAGAGGAACTAAAAGTGAGGAAGCTTTCAGAAGAAAAGCAGTGATAACTACTAATCCTGTTGAATACACGGAGATTCAGAGTCAGGCTTTCTTTTCAGACAAATGTGCATGTCTATAATTTTTATTAATAACAAATAATTAAAATAGAACTCCAAAAGAAGATACAAGAGTACACCAACTAAGTAACAATGCAGACAGACTTTCAAGAGCTAAACAAGCAATCGTTTGGATTTAAATGGAATTTCTTCCACTTTTTAAAAATTACAAGTTCTTTCTTTTGAATATGGGAAACAGCACAACACACAGGTGTCTGTAACTAACAATGTCTGATACCCTGTTAGTGGCATACACAGGTGTAAGTCCTTTTAAATGCAGAGCCTGTCTATAGTCTTTTCAGATTGGTGCAGAAACTTCCTTTCTGCTTTGAAGTCCTCCCCTCTGCACTTATTGTACAGCTGCTGCAGCACAAACATACCCACACTCATATGGCTATAATGAATCTGGTGGAGAGAAAAGAGATTAGAGAAGTGTCTATGTTCTTGTAGCCAGATGTGAAATGATTACACCATCCCCTGTGATCTCTGGGAGACCCACTAGACTTTAGTGCAGGGGTAGGCAACCTTTCCCCTTTAAGGGCCGAGGGACTTCAGCTCCCAGAATCCCAGGAGCTATTGGCCAACATGGGACTATTGGCCAACATGGCTGAGGCTTCTGGGAGCTGAAGTCCCTTGGCCCTTAAAGGGGAAAGGTTGCCTACCCCTGCTTTAGTGGATGATATAATGATTTTGAATCTGACCAGAAGAGCCAGCATGACATAGTGGTTTGAGTGATGGATGAGGACTGTGGAGAGCAGGGTTTGAGTCCCAGCTTGGTCATGAAATTGGCTAGGTGACCTTGGGCAGGTCACATGCTGTTAGCCTCAGAGGAAGGCAATGACAACCTCCTCTGAAGAAATCTTGCCAAGAAAATCCCATGATAGGTTTCCCTTGTGGTAGCCATAAGTTGGAAATGATTTGAAGGCACATATCAACAGCAACAATCAGCAGAGACATATCCAGCTACTTCTCTGCCTCTCTGCCTCCGCCCACCCCTCACAGACAGCAGGCATGAAATGGCTGTGGAAGCTTGTTGGTGAATGGCCAGCTGTAGTGTAGTTCCAAATGCAGAACTAATATACTATACTGAGACATATAGGATTCTGGTCATTATTCATTTAAAAAAACAAAAACCTCTCTCAGAACACACAGAGTGACATTTTATTTAAATAAAAATCATAATTAAACTGAAACAAGGCCAGAAAACTTCTCAAGTGGTCATACAATCCCCATCTTCTCTTACCCAAATGCAAAATCACATCCTTTGGCTCCTGTCATCAGAGTTGCTCATAACTGAGGTATTTTCAGTTTGCTTCTTTACATTTCTGTTTAAGAAATGAACCCAACTGGAATTTTTATCTGTCAACTGAACTGTGTATTACTACAACAGAATCTCATGCTTTCCAGATTATACAAAAGTTGTCATTGAGATCACAGAGAGAAAGATGCTTCCTGCTAACCTACTCTGTAATGTGAACAGAAAATTGATGGACTCATCCATGTTAATCAGATGCTCTTGTACATGATTGTCCTTGTATTGCTTCATCTTAGAATGAGGGGGCTTTCATAGTTACTATCTTGTGATAAACTAACACTGGGGGAAAGCAGATGGCTTAAAGAGCCATTTTGGGGGAAGGGAAGTGGAGGGGCAGCCACATGGTGGGCGCCTCAACCCCTTCCCCAGGTCGTCTTCGGAGCAGCTGGCCCTCCACATGGCCGGCGCTCTGAGGAGAACCTCCCGCTGCAGCGTCCATACATGCTGCAGCGGAAGAGTCGCCGAAGGTGTGCCACCAGCTTTTGCGGCGCACCTTTGGCGACTTGTAAAAGAAGTGCCAATTTAGTGCTCCTTCCAGCGGCAGCAAAGCTGCGCCATGGGGCTGAGGTGTGAGGATACCTCGGTCCCACGGCACAGCTTCCCGGGGCGGCCCACAGCTGCCTGTCTGCTTCCCCCCACTGTTGGTTCAGCATGGGAATAAAATTAATGATAATCTGTGATTAAAACCTGGGTCATAAATCAAATTTAAGCTCAAATTAAAAACATTTTTGAGGGGAAATTGTTTGAACATATTTTGTAGTGGATGCAGAGTTATTTTGCATTAATATGATTTTGTTTCACAATTGCCAATTGTATTTCAGTATTGATGCTGAGGTTCATGGGAGATTATGCCATGGGTAAGTGCAGGCTAGCGTTTGAGCTAACTTAATGTAACAGAGTGCTGGTTTAGAATTTGAAAAACCCAAACTTGCCCTGCATTCACGTGTGGAACTCACTGATTGATCTGGAGTAAAGCCACAATTCCATACTCTACTTTATAATGGGTTCTTGGAGAAGCAGACGCACTTCCTCAAACACTTCTTATAAAATAGCAAATCATATAATAAACTTGTGAGTCACCTCTACTGGTGACTCTTCTGCCACAGCTTGTGTGAACGCTGTGGCGGGAAGGCATCGTCAGATCGCCGGCCATGCAGAGGGGCTGGCAATCCGACGATGTCTTCGGAAAGGGGTTGGGGCACCCACCGTGCAGCTGCCCTTCCCCTTCCTTGCCCCCCAAATGGCCCTTTGTGCCGTCTGCTTCCTCCATGACTTATGGAACATTACTAACAAACAGCAAAGGAGGCATGGTAAACCTCTATGACCAGGATTAGCAGTACCATTACAAAGTCCAGCCAAAGTCTGGCCACTATGATCTTACCCAAGCAAACAATTATCTGATCCTTGTTCTATGTTTTCCACTATCTCATGCAAATCATCAATTTAGGCATCTATAGCTTTGCTACTGTCAGTCAAGTTAAAACAACAGAGCTTTTTATGTGTTTCACAGCCTAGGTGATGGGGCAAGGAGAGAGAGTTTATACCTGCATGGTTTTCCAAGATGGTATTTCTCAGTTTTCGCTGCTCTTTGTTAAGAAAAGATAGTGCCTGTAAAGTGACATTTACACTTTTAATCAAAACACAAGCAAGCTCATTGATCTCCATAACATCCTCTAAGGCCATCATCTAATGCCAAACCAAACCAGGGATGTTACCAACATTATCTGTTCTCTACTGGACAGTAAATGCATAATACTTTTACAATCACTAGTCAATGGGGTAGCCGCACGTGGACGGTGGTGTGGGCTGCGCTGGGTGTTATTTGGCCAATAGGGAAGAACTGGTACCAAACAGCTCAAACAGCATGGATGAGTATCAGATAGGTTAGCAGGGATGTAAGACCAAGTCCTGTTCCCTCAGATCCAGAACCACCTGTGGGGCAAAACTACATGGGCATAATTGGAACTTAGATTTTGGATGTGTGTACAATTAAATGATTGTCCAGAGATGGTCTTACACTTTTTAACCTTGGTTGAGCAATTGACCATTTGGGCATGAGATGAATTTATCCCACTAGCCACCACAGGGGTGTGTAAGGCAAATGTTAGAGGTAGAAGAGTTGTGAAAGGCACTGTGTTTATAATCCTGTTGAACCTGGGGAAGTTTATAGACTGGAATGATACAGGAATTTAAACGATCTCCACCAGCCACATTTTCTGGCATTCAAATGATCTACCCCAGAAATGTTTGCTAAATATATCCATATGCTTTCTGATAGACCTTGTGTAAAGAGCCCTCCCTTTGCTGTGGGCATCAGGGGGGCAAAGCATAACAAAGTGAGCATTACACCCTGTATGATTTTATCTTCAGGATTTGACTGTATGCTGGGCAGCTTTTCCTGGTCAGCTGCAGTAAGGTCTAGTCCCCTTCTTCTTGTCCTTTCCAGTTGCAAGTTTGACCGTATGCTGGGTAAGCAGCCTCCTTGAGTGATCACAGTAGGGTCTAGCCTGAATCTTCTCTCCCCCAGATGGATTTTTCAGCCAAGCATTGACTCATCCTTTTTCCCTGGTAGGGTGGTACAGGGCTATTGCTGACTCTGTTGTTACCTGTGGATTCTGGTAGGGCCAGAACCAGAGGTCACACTTTGTTTCTTCAGGGTCTTTAAAGGACTATCAGGGTTCCCTGTTACTGTCCACCCCTCTTTTGCTCTCTTGACTCTTGTCCAATGTATCTATGGCTTAATGCCAGCAACTTTTACAGCTGTGGGGTGGAAAGTATAACAGTTTTTGGTCCTCTCTACTGGGGTGTTAAGGGGTCATCTTTTCACTCTTTAACCCATACCTCATCCTCAGGGTTAAACAAATGTAATCTGTTTTGGACCAAAGGTGGTCTCTGTTTTAAAACATATTGATTCAGTTTATGATAGGGTTTCCCCCCCAGCTCCTGAACCTCTTGATATAACATGGTGTTTCCCACTTTTTCTAGGTTCCCCCTTAGTGTACCTAAGATCTGTGGGGGCCTAATATAAATCAATTCAAATGGTGACAACCCAGTGGCTTTATTTGGCATATATCTGAGGCTGAATAAAACCAAGGGTGAGATCACTGTTCACTTGAGATGAATTCCTTGGCATAGTTTAAAAAGACAATGCAAAACAAAAGACAGGCTCTGTATATTTAGCAATTGTTATCTAGTTCTTATTACATACATTTAGTTATTATGTGTCACTAATACATTTCATCTGAAATGGGCCAAGTCCCATCCCTAATCTAGGTGTTATCCTGATGCATAGCAAAACAATGATTAAAGCTTCAGACCACTTTAACCTTATTTCTTAGTAGAGTTTGACTAACTGCCTCGGCAGACGACTAATAGAGTCGTCTTCCGGGCAGGGAAGAGGAGGGGCAGCTGCACGTTCGGCGCCCCTTCCTCTCCCTGAGGTCGCCCCTGGAAGCGCCGGCCATCCGCACGGCCGGCGCTTCCGGGTTGACCTCACGCTGTGGCGACCGCACTCGCCACGGCGTTTGAGTCAGGGAAAGTGCGCCCGTCGCTTTTGGGGTGCACTTTCCCTTAAATCTAAAAGGAGTGCCAATTTGGCGCTCCTTTTAGATTCGGCGGAGAAGCGCCGTGGTGAGGCTGCCTTGGCCCTGCGGCGCTGCAGACCAGGGCGTCTTGGATGCCCTCGTCTGCATCCCCCCTAAATGTCTCTTAAAGTCTGGTTCAAAACTTTTCACTTGTTTATACTTCTTAGTCTCTAGGCAGTATGGTATTTCCAATCAATTTTCAAAAGCTCTGCAACTCCCTTGATGTGCTCTATGATGTAGTGTCAGTCTCTGACCAACTGGATGACCTCTAATATCCTAAACCAGGGGTAGGCAACCTTTCCCCTTTAAGGGCCGAGGGACTTCAACTCCCAGAATCCCAGGAGCTATTGGCCAACATGGGACTATTGGCCAACATGGCTGAGGCTTCTGGGAGCTGAAGTCCTTCGGTCCTTAAAGGGGAAAGGTTGCCTACCCCTGTCCTAAACCTAGAAGTCAGATCCTAGATATATTCCTTTGTTAGTCCACTACTCTTGTATGTGGAGTAAGCAAAACATTCAGTCCTGCCCAAGGAAGCACACACAGACACAGGCAAATACTTCAACCTGTCATCTTGGGATGGCTCAGCAAAGTCCATTTGCCAAATCCCTTCAAGTTGAATCCCTTTGTGGGCTGCTCCCAGTTGTGGTCTAGGCTCTGCAGGTGGTGTAGTTCTGGTAGGTTCTTATAGGTTCTGTTGTTAATAGCAACTGTTCAATCAGGATTTTCTAAAGAGTCTGCACCATGGCTCAGTTTTTTCATGGATCTTTCATTCTCCAGTTCCCTTTGGCTGTTATTTGCACTGCCAAGTCCAGGAACCACTATAGCATTTAGAAGTATCTTCACTTGCATAAGCAGTCTCCAGGATGACTTTCCAATCATAGGCTGGATTGATTTAAAATAAGTCTGCAGAGAAAATTCTTCATCAAGCAGGATTGCTTAGTACCTCCCATAAACATGGCATATAAACAGTTAACTGCTGTTTCAAAGTGAGTTTGCTAGCTTCCTGCACCAACAGAACTGTTACTATTTCAACCTTTTAAACAGTCAGACCAATTCAGTGCTATATAATCTGTTTGACTTGGTGTTTTTCAGGGTTAGGGTTAGTGTTAGTGTTCCCAGATA
>JAIPUX010001880.1:98305776-98316547 GCA_020142125.1 Phrynosoma platyrhinos | reverse complement strand
GGATAACTTCAACAGGAAAGAAGAAACCCTCAAAGTAAACAAGATATGCTACCAGTGTCAGGTTTGATGGGATATATAGTCAATGTTAAAATGTTGAAATGTAAAGATGTGTGTCTGTATTTTTCCTTGCTGAGAAAATCTGCTTTCTGAGGCCAGATTCACAGTTAACAGTCACAGGTGTGTTTTAGTCTAAACAAGCTGAAAGTCTGTGAGAAACAGTTTTATTTACACAAGGGGTTTTCAATAACAAAGGATGTTTTGGGAATGGCAGTCACATGATGTAATATGGAAATTAGAGATTGGGCTAACACACGTCATGAAACATCAACCAATCAGTCTGAAGAGGCTACACCCAAAGAGGTTGACTAACTGCCTCGGCAGACGGCTAATTGAGCCGTCTTCCGGGCAGGGAAGAGGAGGGGCAGCCGCACGAGCGGCGCCCCTTCCTCTCCCTGAGGTCGCCCCCAGAAGCACCGGTCGTCCGCACAGCCAGCGCACTGGGGATGACCTCATGGCGCAGCGCCCACATGCGCTGCGCCGTTTGAGCCAGGGAAAGTGCGCCCGCCGCTTTTGGGGTGCACTTTCCCTTAAATCTAAAAGGAGCACCAATTTGGCGCTCCTTTTAGATTCGCTGGGGAAGCGCCGCAGTGAGGCTGCCTTGGCCCCGCGGCGCTGCAGACCAGGGTGTCTTGGACGCCCTCGTCTGCATCCCCCCTAACTTTAAACATGTAGCAGTTAAAACATGTAGCTTGACTAACTTTAAACATGTAGCAGTTAAAGTTTTTGTTCCTGCTTAGCCATTCTGGCTAAAGTGAAAATGTTATTATTGTTATTATTATTATTTGTTTTTGCTCATGCTGATTTTTGCAATAAAACAAGAAGCTTGCTGAAGCAGCCAGGGTCTTGGTGATTGGCTTCATGGACTGTTTGCTGTACATCTATCATCATCACAATTCAACAACCAGTCCTACAAAATAAAAATAATCAGCACTTAGCAAATGCAAATGGGAAACTAATTCAGGGGCTTTTCCAGCAGACAATAGCAGACAATATCCTTGATTGCATATTCTCACTGGGTAGCCATGCCATTAACAACAGAACAATACCTATTCAACACAGAACAATACACAGTTTATTGGGGAATAGCAGACAATATCCTTGATTGGATACCCCGAAGCCATGCTATTAACAACAGAACAATACCTATTCAACACAGAACAACACACAGTTCACCTGGGAACCACTCCTCCCTACCCAGGGTCTCACAGTATATATAGACCCATTCTCTTCCATTTCAGTTTTTTCTGAAGATGTCAGCCACAGATGCCGGTGAAACATCAGAAAGAAACTCTTCTAGAACATGGCCACACAGCCTGAAAAACACACAAAAAACTATGGATGCCAGCCATGAAAGCCTACGACTTCACATCGAATATGACTCTGTCATTTAAAATGTTCATTTCTCCTTGACTCATTTCATAGAATCATAGAATCATAGAGTTGGAAGAGACCACAAGGGCCATCCAGTCCAACCCCCTGCCATGCAGGAACTCCCAATCAAAGCATCCCTGACAGATGGCCATCCAGCCTCTGCTTAAAGACCTCCAAGGAAGGAGACTCCACTACTCTCCGAGGGAGTGTGTTCCACTGTCGAACCACCCTTACTGTCAGGAAGTTCCTCCTAATGTTGAGGTGGAATCTCTTTTCTTGCAGCTTGCATCCATTGTTTCAGGTCCTAGTCTCTGGAGCAGCAGAAAACAAGCTTGTTCTGGGAAAAATTTCTGGGAAAAATTAGGGCTATATCCAAGGTTCATTCATGCACACATTTTTGGCTAACAAGTTTCTTTACACCATGCCACTATCTTTCTGTGTTGGTGGAATTGAATGTGTACTCCCATTAGGTAAGAGGTTATGCTGACAATAACATTTCTGCTGATTGGATCTCCCAAGTCAGAAAAGTAACTAAACTATGTAATGTTGACTGTATACATGGACACACACTCACCACTTGCCGTTCACAGACTTGCTGTTCACATCCCTCGATCTTTCACAGACGGTAAGCACCGAGGGACAAAATGGCACAGGCGCAGCCATTATATCCTATGGGACTTCAATATATGCAGTATTTCTGATTTGCAGGGGATGGTCGACCCTCCATGAATTGGAAGGGAGGAGTGTAATTTGGTGGCCAATAGTAAACTACTATTAAGTGGTAAAATAGACTACTTAATTGAAAACAGAAGATGGGGGGGGGATCATTCTTTCTGGAAAAGCAAGACCAGAGCAGATTGTAGCACAGACTGTGAATTGCTACTTTCAAAAATTAGAGTAAAGCCAAAGAAATATACTAAATCATTGTGACAAAATAAAATCTGGAGAACAGAATAAAATGTAACAATGGTGTAAGGGACATATTTCACTACTAAGCCTAACTGAAAGGGAACAATAACTCTGGAAATTGTCAGAAAAGTTTTTTGTAAGTACTCTGTAGAAAGAAGAAAACAAAGCCTCATTGGATGCTTGATGACACTCATTAAGGAAATATGAGGAGATGACTTTTTTTTTGGTAAAACAACAGTCTATTTCCATAAGATACAAGAAATTAAAAGATGATTCAAATCAAGAGTAAGGACACTGTATGACCAAGCAGGGAAGACATGATATGATCAGGATAAAATAAAAAGATAATGGAAGTACTATGCCTGTAAAAGGGAAAAAAAGGAAGAAAGAGTCATTCAAGGAAAAACCTTTTGGTGATACCTACACTTTCAAAGTGAAGTGCAAGGAGTTCTCAAAATACTAGTAAGAAAGAAATCACCAGAAACAGATGGCATACCAATATACCTGTTCTAAGTAACAGGTAAATGCTGTCCAAATGAAAACAAAACAATGGCCCACAGACTGAAAATGCTCAATATATTTTCCACTTCCTAAGAAAGGGGACACCAGAGAACATCCTATTAATGCACTAACTTCCCATGCAATAAAAGTCATGTGATTATGTAGATTATGAGACAGTTATTATTCATTCTAAAAGAAACTGGTACACCACCGCATTTGATTGTTTTTTGTTATGATTGTTATACTGTGGACAAGAGGCCACTCTCAGTACACAATATGAAAAAACTGAGTAGATTCTAATTGGAAGGGGAGTCACACAACACTGGATTTTATTCACCCTGTCTGTTTAATTTGGACACAGGATGTATTAAAATAACGTCATATTACTAGCAAAAAATAATAAAGACTTGTAATAATGACTCAACTAGTGGGATCACAGCTGAATATTAAGCAGACAAAAATAACAACAGATGATGAACATACCTTTAAAGTGAGGCACTCGTCTTTGCCAAAACAGCTGCTCTGTTGTGCTTATTATTCCATATATTTTATTTGTCTGTTAATGTTTCAGTATCAATTAATATAAAAATTAGTTAAAGCTTTTATATATTTTGCCCCAGTGTTTGATCAAATTAGAGATGGTAATCAAGAAATAAGAAGGATAAGATTTGAAAAGGCAGCGATAAAGGAACTAAACAAGACCATCAAATGATACATCATTAACACCAAAGTCAGAATCATCAATTCTATGTATGATAGTAAAAGCTGGACAGTGAAGAAAGCTGATGGGCAGAAGATTATTTAAAATGTGGTACTGATGAATAAAGTTCCATGTATACCACCAACCGCTAGAAAGATAAATAATTTTATTTGGGTCTCAGAGCAAATCAAGCAGAAACTCTCATTAGAAGCAAAATGACCAGACTGAAGTTTTTATCTTTTGGATGCATCATGAAACAATATGACTTATTGGAAAACAATGTTTGGTGAAATGAAAGGCAGTAGAAAAAGGGGAAGACTGCATTTCAAATGTATTAACTAAATCAAGGAAGCCATGACCTAGAGTTTTCAAGATGAGAATAGGGTTGCTGATGACTAGAACTCAAAGAGGTCTCTCATTTATATGGTTGCCATAACCTCAAAATGATTTGATGGCAAGTGACAACAAAATAGTCTCATTTATCACAATGAGTCTAGTGTAGATAGAACATTTTTTTTTTATTTAAAAAATTGGAACTCCCATTTAGAATCCTCTAAACAAAATCACTGAGCTAAAAGGGACCTCAAAGGTCATCAGAACATGACTGCAGCCCAAGCAGGAAACTTGCTACTATTTTGTGCTTGATCACTCACTACCACCTTCTGCTTAAAGACCTTGATGGTTGCTTGAAATATAGGAAATAATAAATCTTTTTAATTTATGTTTTATTAAAATAAAATGTTCATGTTAAAATGTCCATGTTTCTGCAATCATGGAAAATAATAAATCTTGTGATATTAATTAGTCATTTGAGAACTAATCTGACATTATAAGTGGACTAAACAATTAACAGTCTACTGATCTCCATACTTGATTAATATAAATTAAATTATGCAAGGTTAGCTGCTAAAAAAAACCTGAATGTTGTATATAATTTGAAAAGAATTTGGAAAATATTTTGTACTCTCCAGATCCAGTATTTAATTGTTCCCATCTCCTATCAAATCTACAGATGCCTCTCAGTTTTCATGGACTTTGAGTCCATGGTCTCAGTTCTTCACAGACCGACAAGCCCCATTGGCTAAAATGGCAAGCACAGGAGTGCTTGGCCATTCAAGTCAATGGGACTTGAATATCTGCAGGAGTGTTTGGCCATTCAAGCCAATAGGACTTGAATATCTGCAATTTTCCATTTTCACATGGGAGGGGTCTGGAACGTATCCCCCATGAAAATTGGGGGGTGACTGTATTACTACTACTACTACTACTCTACTACTATTTTCCCCTGCAGCTCTAGCTGAATGATTTCTAACTTCCATCTAGGCTTTGGTTTGAATGCTCCAGTTGTTCCACAGCATTATAGGAGTAAAGATAACCACTGGAAAAACTCATTCTCCCCTCTTTATGCTCTAGAATAACATGTCTTCTGGGATATAAGAAGTAATCCAAGATAGTTATTAGAAGCTACTTGGGTCTTAAACAAGTTGAAAGGACTAAACACTAAACGGTATTTTTATAGCCATACAACTTTTTAAAAAAGACATTGAGGTAGGAGTCAAGAACAGAAAGGGACAGAAAGGGAACCTCATGAAGGGAGGATACCTGAACCACAGCTACGTGCTGTAGAACCTACTCAACCCTGGGGTATGTCCCACATTTAATGTTGTCATGTACAACATGACAACAAAATCTACACAAACCTTACAGACCCTACCCACCTTGAATCCCATTGTGGGAGAAAAGCAGGATAGAAATCCTTTAAATAAATAAATAAAAATACTCTAATATGTAAGATTTGTAATATTTTTCTAGAGTTTTGTAGAAGTTTTGTGCCATTTTGTGTCTTTGCTATTATTATTCTAATTTGATACTGAAGGATGAAAGTTCCACACCAGAAGCTGGGAAATGAATTCATTCTCCTAGTGTTTGTCCCTGAAGGTCATGCTGTTAATGTAATAAAAGTGTTTTGCTTTTGGTAGCTCTCCCACCTGCATCCCACTTGAAAAGTGAGACAACAAATGACAATAATGTCAACAACAAACTCCTGACATCCTAAGTGTCCTCAACAGTGCAAGTATTATGTGCACACATGGGACAACTTATAGATTTTGTTGTAGTCTAGAGAAAATGATGCACCCACTTATATACTGCATATTAGAACAATCCAACAAATTCACAGGAGTTGTGATTACTGTTAGGTTTTTTAAAACTAATCTTTCAAACCTCAGTTGAGTGTGACAATGAGGTAATGGTGAGAAATGTGTTGCCTGGAAGATTTTGATGCCTTGGCTAACATAGCCAATGGTGAAAGGCCATTGAGTCAAAGAATCATTAAAGAACTACATGTTCCCCATTCCAATACAAATGCGACATAATAATACTTGATGTTTCTATTGTATTTTGTAGTGTTTGAAGATCTTTGCATATCTTGTCTTTTGGATGCAGCCTATCATGGCAGAACATTTAATGATAGTATGGGAATGAGCTGTCACAAGACATAGTGATGGCCATCACATTAGATCTTTTAAACCTGGCATTAAACAAAATTTTGAAGGGCATTATCAACAGCTACTGGTCACTACAGTTATGTGCATCTTCCAGTTTGAGAAGAATGCCATGAACACCAGCTGCTGTTGAGCAACAGTACAAATGATCTATTTCCTCTTATTTTATGCTTCCTTGAAAAAGAAGCACGGTTCTAAACTAAATGGGACTTTTATAGTGATCTGTCAAGACCATGTGGTACCCTGGTCTGGAAAATGACATAAATGTGGCCACTGAAAGGAACAGGAGCAATAGTAACAGGATTACTACAGTTCAAGTGGCAGGTGCATGAATCAGCATTTGGTAAGCTGTACATCATGGGAAGCCTGATGCAACATGCACAGTGGATGAAACCAGCTAGGTTTCGTTAATGTATGGCTGTCACATGTTACTATGAAGACCACCTATATATGGGAGAGAGTCAGAATCTCTGTCATTAGTTAGTTGTGTTTGGTGGTTGTTGAAGCACTTTATTAGTCTGTATAGCTGTGAGTATTCAAGATGGACGTCTGATACTCTATATATCTTTGTAAATATTTGCAACAAAGATTAAAGCCCCCATTGAGTAAAGCCTTGCTGTGCAACTATTCATTTCAGCAAGCTGAAAGCAGCATCTGCATGTGCAAGGATTTTTGCTATGTCATCTGGAGCAGACTCTTCTGTGCATCTACTCTGCATGTATGTATGCTAGATTCTGCCTCTGTGCATCTACTCTGCATGTATGTATGCTAGATTCCCACTGCTTGCATACCCCAACATGATCCAGCATGACATAGGGGAGCCTGGGTGGTGCAGTGGTTAGATGCCAGTACTGCAGCCATAAGGTTGTGAGATTGATCCTGGACAAGGCTCCAAGGTCCACTTAGCCTTCCATCCTTTCATAGGTCAGTAAAATAAGTTCCCAGATGGTTGGGGGCAATTGCCTTACACATTGTAAACTGCTTAGGGAGTGCTAGTTCACCGATAAGTGATATAGAAATGTACTATTGCTAAGATTTTAAAATATTAAGAATCAAACATTTCTGCTTTTCTTCCTCTTAATTTTCCAAAGTAAATATATTCTAGGACAGTGATTCTTAACCTGTGGTTCACAGACCCCCAGGGGCCACAGTGTCTTCACAAGGGGTCTGCAAACACTTGAAGGCTGCTCAGACCACCTCCTCCCTGCAGTGTTTCATGTGCATTGTCCACTCTGCTTCAGGGGAGTAGAGAAGGTCTGAGCAAAAGCAGAGCTGACAATAAACTTTTACCCTTATCTCTCTTGCCTCCATATCAACTCTGGTAGCAGCAGTGGTACACTACTCTCCTCCAGCTTCTGAGTGGCAGAACAGTCATGGCAGGCCTGAAGACTGAAGATAGCTGCTGCCATGGCATATATCAGTGGTGGGAGCTGCAGCTCCAGAACAGCCCTACAGGACACTGTGGTCACCTGGGAGCCAGAAGAGAGAGGTGTGCTACCACCGCTGCCAGAGCTGGAGAAGGAGCTGGACCAGAGGTGTGAGCATAGGACCTGCTGGTAGCCCTCCTTAAAACTGATGTCAACACCAACTTTGTAATTATTATTGTTATTTTTGTTGTTATTACTATTGTGAATATGAATAATTCCAATAAAAACATGATAAAAAGAAATATGTATATTTACTTATTTATCCCTTATCTCCAAATTTGAAGACCCTTGATGTGTAAAGTGAAATGAGAGATGGCCTGGGGAAAAACTGGAAGATTGATCTTCCATTTGTTTACTTGTGAGTAAGTAACTCCTTGCTCACTCTGATAAGATGAGAAGGGAAGGTGCAGTACATGGATTGTGGTATGGAAGGAGGTCCATGAAGATGACACCATATCTCTCACAAAGTTGTGGGATTCTGGAGGTGGCAGTGGTAGTCATTTAGATGACTCTGATGGTGTCACCTGTTGTGGCCACACACCTTGCACTTCTCTAGTGATGTCACTGCTGGTAGCCCTCCTTAAAACTGATGTCAACACTAACTTTGTAATTATTATTGTTATTTTTGTTGTTATTTCTATTGTGAATATGAATAATTCCAATAAAAACATCATAAAAGAAATATGTGTATTTACTTATTTGTCCCTTCTCTCCAAATTTGAAGACCCTTGATGTGTAATGTGAAATAAATATTTGACAGTCTTAAAGTTTGAGTTAAATATTGGGGGTCTATGGCAACTAAAGATATTTAAAGGAGCCTCTGATAAAGAAAATGTTAAGAACCACTGGTCTCAGTTGTAGGTTAAACAAAATTTTGTTTAATCCCAGGTTTCAAACATCTAATGTGGTGAACATCATGATTTCTTGTGGCAGCTTGTTCCCATACTCTCATTAAATTTTCTGCCATGTCACACTGAATCAAAAAGACAAGAACCAAAACCAAACCAAAAATCATCACATCATGTATTAAAGCCTCATTTGAATATTTGTAGACCCCCCATTCCATCTCAGGACATCATCCTGAGTCTTCATCACCTTTTCCAGGAATTGCTCATCATGCTTTCATGAAGGAATCAAAGGGTTATCCAGCACGACCTCCTCTCACTTGTCACTTCCCTTACATGGAAAATGTGTCTAAATAGATGTTCTTGTTCATGTGGAAATCTACCATGTGAAAAAGAGCTTGACTCTTCAGAATTCTTATCACATAGAAATACCCCATGTGAAGGAGAACCTATCTTCTTTAGAATCAGAATTTTATCAGGAGGAAACTGACCATGCATAGCATGGGGTTCAGACCTCTGCTACACCCATGTTCAAGAAAGCATCATGATTAACACTTGAACAGAGCTCATGCTTTCAGTATCATGAGTTGTTTTGAGTATCATATTGCCTTATTAAGAGATCTCAAAACTACATATGTATTAGAGATCTATGTAGAATAGTAATAAGAATAGAATCAAATATGTTTGTAAGTAGGTAGAAGAATGTGTTAGTATATGTGAAAATCAATAAAAATATTAAAAAACTATATACGTATTTGCACATGTTTTTAACTGACCTAATATGGATTTTGATATTTCTATGACCAGCCTCTTATCTTTCTCTGTGCTTCTCTCTCTCTCTCGCTGTCTCGCTCAGAAGGAGAAAGAAGAGAATAATATATGGATGAAGAATGTATGATGTGAGCATATCCCTCTCAACAAAAGAGCAGCCAAGACAGCATGAATCATGAATATGGAGTTGCTCTTGTAGACAAATGGACTTGTAAAAATTGAACAGCTAGAAGGGAACTAAAAAAGTGCACATTTACTACAGTTTTATCCTCTTTGATTTTATCAATAAATAAACAAGAATCATTTTATGGTCCAACATCACAGCAATAAACTCTGGGTTGTAGTTTTTAAATGCAAGCAATTAAAGTGATACAGTATAATCATGCTGGGACAAGCTGATTTAACAGAAACATTTGTTTTATTTTATTGATTTCTTGTTATTATTTCTTTCCATAAATAAAAAAGGGGAGGAGATTACAGGCCACTTTCCCCCAAATTTACAGGATCCATTTGTGGGTTGTAGCTGGACCATCCCTAATATATTGGCAAGTCAGTTTTTTGCAAGGCCAAATTCATATCTCCAACTGAATGACTTCTAGATATGTTGAAGTATAAGTTCCATCATTCCAAGACAGTCAGAAAATCTGAAGAACATCAGGGTAGAAAAAGCAAAATGCTGGACCTTATGGTTCCAACTTCAATGCTTACTAGGAAAATCAGTCGTATCGAACCCATTAAGACTTATTCCTGAGTAAATATCCTAGGCATCTAATTCAACCCAGTAAACATTGTGGTTTTTAAAGCTGCTAAATACCATTGCTGCACTGCTACCTTTAGTCTTACCCTAATAATAGGGCCCTGCCAGAGTTAATTTCAAGCTATCTCATGCTTACTGTTTACAAGAAGGAGAACTGATATGGATTAAGGAGAACAGTACAAAATCCCAGGACTCATCTACCATGAAACACCATTGGGAAAGATATGTAGCAAATGACAGGATGTGCAAAAAGTGATAGTGTAAAGAAAAGGAAACATGTGATATGTAATCAAGCTCCAGGTGTTGTTTAAAAAAAAAATAAGAAGAAGAAGGAGCACCCTATAATCAAAGTATAAATCAATTAGCACTGGCCATGTTGTTTAGATTAATTAAATAGCCCTAATCACCAGATTATATTGCTTGTTTGTGAAGTCATTTCATTAAAGCTAATTGAAAATAATTACAAGTGATATGTTAAATGTTTAATTAAACAATTTATCTAGCACTGTTGCCATGATCCCATATAGACTGTGAAGTATCCTAAGCAAGCAAGCAAGCTCTGGAATGCTTTGTTTGAATGAAAGGTTGCTGACAGCAGCTTTCCCTATCTGTTCCTAATTACAGACAAACCTTTCTTACAACTTGAGAAGTTACAGAGATCTGAGGAGTCCATTCCTCATCTCCCCTCCTTGCTGCTCTCTTTTTAAAAACTGAGCATTTGAAAAAAAATCCAGAGAGCTCCAATTACAGCTTTCAGTGAAGAATGCTGTCCAGAGATCCTTAGATCTAGGATGAGATATAAGTACATAACTAAATCTATACAATTGATCCTAAGCACTCACTCCAGTGTAGTAATAAGATAATTCTCTGCGCAGCACAACCTGTCAGGGATGATGGGAGTTGTAGCTCTTCACCTCTGGCTCTAA
>JAIPUX010001880.1:98275737-98296777 GCA_020142125.1 Phrynosoma platyrhinos | reverse complement strand
TCTCTTGATCTAGACTCTATACTTCTACTGATGCAGCCCAAAATTGTAGTAAGAGTGAGGATATTGTCAAGACAAAGAAAGTCAAACAAGAATAAAAAACAGAAAAAAGTTGAAAATGGTGGTCAGTCAGTTCTGTAATCTTCAGGTGCAGAGGTGAAAAGAATCTTGCTGCATGGGTCTCAAAAGAAGAGAAACTGTGTTGATGGAAAGGAAAAAAACCTGAAACTGGCATGAGCTATATAACAGAGAAACCACCTCACCCCCTTCCCTTATGGCACCTGGTGTGAGAAAAGGAGAGTCCTCTGAAGGGCAGATGAGACAGCAGCAGTATCATGGGCAGGAAGCCAGGTTTCAGTGAGACCAAGAAGTTGAAAAGATCTGGAGAGAAATAAATCATGAACAGTAGCAACATGAGGAGCAAGCAAGTGACAGTTCCCATAAGGAAGAAGAAAAGGGAAGCTGAGAATAAGGAAGCCAACAAGCAGGTATTAGATTAGAAGAAATAGAAGATACAAGCACCATAAAAAAAGAACAAAACAAGATGAAAATTTTTAAAAAGGTTACAAATAAAAGGATAAATCTAGCTGAATAAAAGTGTAGAGCAGGGGTAGGCAACCTTTCCCCTTTAAGGGCCGAGGGACTTCAACTCCCAGAATCCCAGGAGCTATTGGCCAACATGGGACTATTGGCCAACATGGCTGAGGCTTCTGGGAGCTGAAGTCCTTCGGCCCTTAAAGGGGAAAGGTTGCCTACCCCTGGTGTAGAGCATTGGCATAATTAATCATGAAAACCAGGATCCTCACAACTGATAAAAAGCCCTGGTGTCTCCTTACAGAAAGTGCTGGAACAGATCTGGCCTGATTTTATACCTGAGTTCCTAGTGATGACATAGGCAGGTGAAAACCCAGTGTAGCCCTTCAGGAGACATTAAACCATTGCAGAGATAGCAGCTGCAGTAGCAGCTGGGTGACACAGCTTCTCTTGTACACTTTGGAGAACTTCTTCCTCTCTTACTTGTACATCTGTATTCTGAACTACTTTTCACTGATGTACTAAAGCTCTGCATTTAAATACTTCTGGTATCTGTCTGTCTGACTATGTATCTGATCATCCAACCTCAGAAGGAGAAAGGCAGGCCAGCTACATTGGGTCTAGCTTAGACTAAAGGAGAGGTCTCCCTCTAGTCCATCTGCCATGGTACAGGCCTCGAAGGGAGAGAAGAACTGCTAGACCTGATCTCCTTCCCCACTGCCATTCCTTTCTTCTTTTGTGTCCTGTCTTTTTAGATTGTAAGTCTGAGGGCAGGGAACCATCTAATTAACCATTTGTAAGCTGCTCTGAAAGCTTTGTGGTTGAAGAGCAGAGTATAAATACTCCAAATAAATAAATAAATAAATATCTGGTATCCATCTATTTTATTAACTTTCTTTATATATTTATAGCCCACCTTTTCCCCAAAGATGGGATTCAAGGCAGCTCTTGCTTTTAGGTGCCTTCATCTGATGTTAATAATACCATTTTCACATTGTTTATATTATGTTTGCAGTTGCTATCTTTTTCTCTTTGTTTTGTTCTATTATTTTTATGTACTGCAGTATGCTGTAATTAATCATATATTTTAATATGATGGAAGAGCAAGTACTGAAAAGTGGCATACAAATCTTAAATCAATAACCCTAACAGTTTGAAATTCAACAGCACCATAAACCTACTTGTGGTGGAGTCTCCTTTGGAGGATGTGAAAGAGAAACTGGATGATCATCTGTCAGGAGTGTTTTGACCGTGTATTCCTGCATGGCAGGGGTTTGGACTGGATGGTCCTTGGGGTCTCTTACAGTTCTATGATTCTATTACTTATTTGAATATTTCTATATCTTTTTTCATACAATTGACTCCTATGGCAGTGACTAAACATGAGCTATCCAGATTCATGTTTTCCTAAACATGTTAAAGGTAAGAATGGTAATTCACATAAATCACACCCACAAGCACCAATTGGTCATGCCAGTCTTCTAGTGTCCATGCATATGCCATGTACAGAAGGGCCCTATGAATCTATAGATAATTTTCAACATGCAAATGAAAACTCAGCCAGGTGCCTTTTTTTAACCACAGTCCCCTTCACCAAGCCTAATGGCTGGTGTATTATGATGTCATAGCTTTAAAAGTAATGTTTCCAAGCTGTGCTCTAGTCAACCAGGATTCCCATTCAAGTCATGCCAAACACTGATGGAGACATCATGGGATTCCTGATTGGCTATAGATCTCACTCATACTTGCATGCACTTATAGCTCATGTGTACTATATATGCAACAGAGAATCCCTACAGACAGAGCAGATGCTTTACAGGTATTTGAATTTGTTTTTAACATCTCCAGTTGAATTGATCTCAGGTGACAGGACTGCAGGAGACTCTAGGTTATTTTTTTCCAGTCATAGGAGACAACTCTAATAGGTAGACCATTGAATCTGCCTTGGTATGATGCAATAGCTAAGTGGATGGTAGTGAAAGTGTATAGAATGTACACCCAGAATTTTACCTAAAATTCCTTGTAAAGAAATCAGATTTGGCTGACTGCACTTAAGTTTCAATTTTGGGAGAACAAGCCTCTGAAACCTCTTGGAGAGAAAGAAATATTTCCTTCTCTCTCTCTCTCTCTCTCTCTCTCTCTCTCTCTCGGCTTCCTTTTGTATTCTGAAAAATAAGGGTCTTTTATTTTTATTTTTTTCCTCTTGATATTTTCTTTTAAAAAATAAGCACAGTTCCTGCAGCTAACCCAGTCTTCTGTTCAGATAGTGCCTTGAGACATCCTTGATATTAATGATAATAAGGACTAGTGAGAAATTATTTAAAATAATTGATTGAGAGTGACTGGCTGTACCAGCACTTCACAGTAGGAGACCCAATCCTTGAAATGCTTTTATACAGAGCTGGGGCTTCTTGGAACAGTTATAGCAACAGTAAAAAAAAAAATGCTTCAGACCTTCTCCTGCTTCCATGGTGCTTTGACATAGCATCAAAGCAGGACCATCTATCAGTGCTGTTGAAGAAAGAGCCACAGTGTTTTAAAGATGACAGAACTAATTTCTAAACTGAACTTTTAAGTGTTGTCAAATAAATTATTACTGACTCTAACACTTTGGTAGTGGATTTTATGGTGTGTAATTGGCCCCAGTAAATTCTTTAAAATTGCCCAAAGGGAGTTTTATCCTGGTGTGTGTGTGTGTGTGTGTGTGAAGATTGGATGGTTGCAGATCAACAAAAACATGTCTCTTACATAAGGGAGCTTTATTTTGGTTTAGGGTTTGATGTGAATTTGTAGGAAGGCATGCATATGCAAGAAAGAAAGGGGAAAAAGAAAGAAAAAGGAAAGTTGCGTAGTCTCCAAAATTCCACAGGTGGATGGATATAAGAAACAAATTCCTGAACATCCACATTTTTTGAAAAGGAAGACAATTTGCTCCTTACTGCTTTTACATAGCTGCAGGTTTAATTTTTATTTCTTTTGTTTGCTGACATGTTTTACTTTTATGATTATGCATAGTCATGGGCAAAGATGATTATCATAAGCATCTGGCCTGAGATTTGATGGATCTTGAGGGCTACGTCCATCACAGCCAGACTTATGTTGCTTCAATGAATGAACATTCACCTTCTGCCAGTAGATATAATACAGTGCAATGCTTCTCAAGGCTGGAAATAAATCTGACTTTCCCAAACACCCTTTAAAGTTGCCAAAGAATATTTTGATCACATTCTTATCTTGTGCCAAATGTTCTCTCCTTGCTGTCAGACACATTTGTCAAATCTGGATTTCTCGGCTTCTATACTAAGGGAATCTGCAAAATACCCATAATAATTGTAAATAATCAAACAACCCAGTTTTGGAATATGTGTGTACATGTGTATGTATGCCAAAGATAAAACATGTATTCTTTTCTTAAATAAGTGCAAAAGAAAAAAACCTTTTAAACCCAGTATTATTTTTTACGATCCCTGCTTCAAATTTTACATGAAAGGAATTGAAACTAGATTCCAAGTTATTCTGTTTAGGACTGTAGCTTTAGGGCACAAACTCATAGTGGGTTTGAGATGGAAACAGATGGGTTAGGGGTCCACTTGGTTTGATTCCTTAGCTCCAGGTAAGTGCTGTGACCAGCTGTGAAGTGAGAATTTCAAATCATCTGAATCTGGTTGTTCATGAAGCCTGATTTGAATTGGGACATGCCTGATGTTACCAGGAGAAAATCCCTGCAGTTGGTCAACTTGGTGCTTTGAAACTGCCAAAAGGGAAAACAATATTAGGTGCCCCCTTTCTGAACACAGCCAACAAACCACATACAGCAAACATGAAAAACTCAATATATCTTTTATTTTTGTAACCTGCCAGAAACCACAAAAATAAAATTGCAATGCAGTACTAGTTTATGGGGGTTGCATTGTGTAGATTTGTTGTTCATACCATCCTTCATTAACATTCTGACCATACATATATGCCAGCATGTAAGTGAACACCATGGTACATTCTTGACATGCGTCTTTATTTGAAATCCACATCAACTTCATGTTTTGCTGAGAGTACAAGCTGAACTTTGTCAAAAGTATTCTTTGACTCATTTCTACTGATTAGAATTTGCTTTCTGCCGAGTTTTGCATTACTGGAAAGGGAAAAGGTCAGGAGGTTTAGCTTTATTTTATTAAGGTTTTATTGGCATTAGTGCTACACACAATTAGAAAAGGGGAGAAATCAATATATTTTGTTCAACATGATTGAAGTTGCAGAACAAAGCTTTATTTCTGGATAGGAATGTACTGCAAGAAGGGCGTTTGGTGATACAAATCCATTCAAGCTGGTAATATAGAAACAATACAGTGGGCATTGGTTTGTTATGTTTTCCATTAGCTGAAACTAATTGTATATATGAAAATCTTAAAGAAAAGCTATATACAGCAGAGAATGAATGGCTCAAAGATGATATGATTCAATGCACACCAAGATCAATTAAACCATTTTCCCTAGAAGGGATATTTTTCCATTGTATAAAAGTTTCCAAAAGACACTGTTTTGGAATTACCTTCAAGGAAAAGAGCAAATAGAGCACAGTTGGGAAGAGTTTTGAGAGAGTTTTAATGAAGATGGAGGGTGGTAATGTAGAGAATGGAAGGGAAGAGGGAAGAAAGACAAGGAATGGTAAAGGAAGGGAAGTAAAGACTGTAAGAATAGAAGGTTAGGAGTAAGAAAGGATAAAGAAATTAGAAAGAAATCTCCTAGGATAGTATTTATACTACAGTAAGTTAGAGCAACTTAAAAGCTATGTGATTGTTATAGTTTATATCTTTTTTTTAAAATTGATATGCTGAATAGATAATGGATACTAATTAATAAATTTTGGAGGAAGGATTTAGGTTAGGATATGGAATGATTGTACTTTGATTGATTGAATTAGGATCATTAGATTATTTGAATGTGTTTTTATGTTTGTTTGTTTTAAACAATAAAAATTATTTAATAAAAAAAAAGAAGGAGCAAACATGTTTTCTGCTACTCTAGATACTAGGGCATGGAGCAATGAATTCAAGCTACAGGGAAAGAGATTCCACCTAAACATTTAGATGAATTTACTAATGGTAAGAGCTGTTTGACAGTGGAACACACTGCCTCAGAGAGTGGTCTCCTTCTTTGGAGGTTTTTAAACAGAGGTTTGATGACCATCTGTCAGGAGTGCTTTGATTGTGTATTCCTACATGACAGGGGGGATTGGACTGGATGACCCTTGTGGTCTTTTACAACTCTATGATTCTATGATTCTAAGTGGGCAGCTGCCAATAGTTGAGGACTCACTCCTCCATATCTAAGTTATATACATAAATATCTTCATATATTTCAAATCAATGAATCCTTCCCACCAAGCCACAGATTCATTTGAGACAAGGCAATCTGCCCTCAAAGAGATGTTGCCTCTTCAGAACCAGGGAAATCCATTATCATTTAATACTGAGGCACACTTCACTGGTTGGTAGTGAACAGAAGAATTAGATTCATTGTTGGTATATTTAATTATATCCACACATATATATAAATTAGGCAAGGCAGTCAAAAGTTGAATTGATAGCTAAATATTTCTCAGAATTCTGCCAAAATACTTTGTAAGTTAATGTATTAGACTCAGACTTGTGAAATCTGAACAAAAGACCAGTGTTGTGTGTGAAGACTCCAATGCAAACATCTGGGTGTGCTGAAGCAGGACTGGCTATCATTCAGTTTGAGCACATTAGGTACACTTTGGAATTTTTAAAGTCAAGAAAAATGAGGGTAAATGAACAAATGCTTTTTGACAGCTCACAAGAAAATTAGAAATAACAAATAAATGATTGGGCATAAATGTCTATGGTTTATAATAGCTTAGAAATTCAGGCATGCATCTGAAAGAAATAATTACAAAACAAACAGGTTTGGAGACATCTAAGAAGAAAAATAAGTTTTGCCAAAAACTTTGATGACTGTACCAGACATCTCCATATTTGTTGCAAAGTTAACATATCATAGTACTGATACTTTAGAATAGAAAATAGTTGCAAAGACTTCATCTCTCTTAAAGTTCAGTTGATAGTGCATTGCATCTGGAATTATTTAAAGTTTTATTTTAATATTTGGGGGGGGGGGGTGTGCAGGTACATGACTTTAAGTTCAAACACCACAAAGCACATTCCAGAAAAGGGATAAGCACTGATTTTGGAGTCAATGGCCTGAAACTTATTGATCAACCCCAACTAGAATAGTCTCATTGAATCAGTTGTCAAACGGTGAGTCAATACATAAGCAATCTCACTAATTCAATTAATCTTCTCTAGTTGGAACTAACAGTATGATTCAGCTGCATGACTACTAAGGTTCAAAGTAAATATTCTCAAAATACTATGTTTAGAAACATTGATTTCTATCATGTATTTGAAATGTGGTGCCAGGCATTAATCAGAATGGAGAATGCAGTAAAGAAATCAGAAGTCTAGGATTTGTAAGGACAGCTATGAAGGAACTAGAGAAGATCCTGAAGTGTCAAGATATATATTGAATATTAAAGTTAGGGTTGTTCTTGTCATCATATTTCTAGTTTGGTTGTATAGTTGTGAAAGCTGGACTGTGAAGAAAACTGATAGGAAGAAGATAAACTCATTTGCAATTTCTTTCAGTTAGTCTCAAAGGTGCAACAAGATCTCTCTACATACTGATTCTACAGACTAACATGGCTATATCTTTTAATTCATTTGCAGTGTGGTGCTGAAGTAGAGTTCTACAAATACTGTGAACTGCTGAAAAGATAGATAAATGGGTCCTAAAGCAAATCAAGCCTGGACTTTCACTAAAAAGTTAAAATAAGTAAAATGAGAATATTGTACTTTGGACATGTTATGAGACAACAAGGCTCGTAGGAAAAATTCTAATGCTTGGTAAAGTGGAAGACAGTAGGATCTCTTAGGGGATCTTGGTGTTCTCTTAGTCACAGGACTTCCATAAGTTGAAGATAACTTGATTGCAGATAATGATAACAAGAAGGGTGGATAAGAAATTTAGTTAAGTTTTTTAATGAATTTTCATCCTTCATGTGGGGAACTTCTAGAACACTGAGACATACTCCCATATCTCCTCAGGATTTCCCCTTCATTGTGTTCTGTTCACACAAAACCAGTTCTGGCATGCCATTTACCACCTTTGTTAGCACCATACTTCCAGTTATCCATTCCCAGAATTCTGGTCCTATAAAAGAGATAATTGACTGTAGCTGCTGCCACACTCAGAATTAATGCAATTTGACACAGCTTTAACTTCCACAGCTCAGTGCAATGGGATCCTGGGTTTTGTAGTTTGTGTTGCATCAGAGCTGTCTGACAGAAAAGGCTAAATGTCTCACAAAACTACAAATCCCAGAATTCCATAGCATTAAGCCATGACAGTTAAAGCAGTGCCAAACTGCATTAATTCTCCAGTGTAGATGCAGCATATGACAGATTGGCCTGAATACTATTTTTAGTGCTAGAATAGAGTAGATCCATTGAATCAGTTGGCTTTATCTGTGTTGACTCACCATTAAGCAGCTGATGGAACTGGTACTTTAGCTGGGATTAACCAACAGAGGACATTATCACATGGGGGCCAGTTTCATGGTTAAAGAGATAATAAAGTGGAAATAAAGCATCCTGAAAATAAAGTGAAAATAGCGCTAAATTGCGCAAAAGCTTTTCACATGTAATTAGAATAAAAACGGAATTAAGTGAAAAGCGGAAAAAAAAGTTTTAAACTTTCATACACAAGTGAAAAAAAAACGTACATGTACTAGAAATAGGTATGTTTTGTGTCCAGACTCCTCCTTTTCCAGGGCGGGTCCTGCATTTCATTCAACCTTCTCCTCTCTCCAGGACGAAATGTCAACTGTCCTCCATTTGGATCAGGAGTAAGAAGCATGATTTCTGGGGGACATTTTGGAAATTCCTCCTGGACAGAAGGTTGAAATGCAGCACGTATCCTCGAAAAAGGAGGACATCTGGTCTCCCTGGTCACCACTCATTGTGCTTTTCAAAACGGAGGACATTTGCAGACTAATTTCAAACCTTCATTGCTCCCTGTCTATTCTATATCAGTGTTATCATTGTAATAATTTTAAAATCTATTGTAACTATTACAGATCCACCTATTTATTGTATCTCTTCCCCACTCTTTTACTATTATTCATGAACAGCATCCTCTTTAATACCACTCCGTTCTATTGTCACCCACAAACCAAGTCTTTGTCACTTGAATCACTAGCTTCTGCCAGGAGAGAAAAAGGTTTTGTTTTGTTTGTTTTGTTTTTTAAGGTTGTACATTTCCTCAGCCCTTAAGAATGTTACCTAAATGCCTTAACTTAGAAACCACTCATCTCTCCAAGAGCTATTTATAAAGTTTTAAAGATATTACAAAGTGGGATGAACTGCACTACATACTTTCCACCATCCCCGGTTGAATCTCCATGCCTCCACCTCTCCATCAGCCAATGTCCTCTGGAGGAAGAGCTGCCGCAATCAAAATCTATAGGGGAGAGAGTCTCAGTGCCTCTCTTCTTCCCTCCCTCCCTTCCTCTGAGGAGGAGGAGGAAGAGGAGAAGCCGCTGGGCTTCCTGGAATGTTTGACAGCCAAGCAAACCAGGAAGTACACGCAGCCCCATAGAACCATGGGAAAACCTGGAAGAAGCTTTAAAGGAGATTTGTTTGTGCGAATTTGAATTTCACATTACAGTAAATATTGCAAATGCATTTGTTCTAAACTCCCGAAAATAAAAAGATCTCGGATAACACCACTTTGTGACCACTGTAATGTCAGTTTCTGTGTGATGTCGTGTGAAATTGTGAGGCATAAGTGTGCTTTTTGGGGGGATTTGTGTGGGATAAACTATAGATTTTCCCCCATGTGATAACGTCCAGAGTTTCAGCCATAATTTTAGAGCCATATGGACCACATGTCCAATGTCATATATTGGGGAAAAAATCATGTTCCCTTCAGAAGTCAGGGATGGACCACTTCAGTGAACCAAAGGACTATTTTAACCCATCTCTTTAGCCCACAACATCCACTACAAGACATACTTCTCCCTGCTACCCCACTGCTTGGAGAGGCGGACACTGAAACAAGCAGGTAGTGCTTATTTTAAAAGGCTTTTCCTACCCTACTCCTGATTTTGGCAACAGTGACAGCTGGTTTTTAGCATTTCTGCCAGGACATGGGAGGCAGATCACCAAGTTGTGGTTAATAAATGGCCACAACTTTATTGCATAATGGAGGGGTTGTAAATCCATCAATGCCATATCAATTAGAAAGCACCCATAAATCATGTCATAAATCATGCCATAAATCATTCTATCAAATGCATCAGTCATAAATCTATCTGCTGTCTTCATAAGTCAATCATCTATCATAAATCAAAACTACTAACATCATGTAAATAGGGTGGGTGGACTGGGTCTGTTGGAATTGTTGCTGCCACGTGCTCCAGGGCCTTTATAGGCTCTCAAGCTTCGTGAGACCAGGAGCTCTATCATAGATGGATTCAGCTGACAATCCATCTTGCAGCCTCCTTGTTCCTGTGTTCCCTGCTATCTGATTCACGACTCTGGTTATCTGACCTTTGGAATTGCCTTGTGACTACGCTTCTACCTCTGCTCAGACCTGGTGGCGCAGTGGTTAAATGCCTGTACTGCAGCCACTTACTCATAGACCACAAGGTTGCGAGTTCAATACCAGCCAGGGCTGAGGCTCGACTCAGGCCTGCATCCTTCCGAGGTCGCTAAAATGAGTACCCAGATTGTTGGGTGGCAATCAGCTCACAGTTATAAGCCGCGTAGACATCCCATGTGAGATATGAAGCGGTATATAAATGAAGCTGCTTTGCTTTGCTCATTCTTGTGACCTCCTGGATTGTTATCATGTGACCTTTGGACTGGTCTTTTGACTACTTCATTTCCTTCTCCACTGTTGTGCTGTCCTCCGGAGAGGTAAACAGGACAAGACTTCTGATTTCTGGGTCTCATTAGAGCTAGAACGAGACCTGGGGAAAGAATCAACCTGGAAGTCTTGTGGGATTCTTTCCCTCCTTGATGTCAGTGATGGCTTCAATTGCTGCCCGGCACAACAGGGACCCCTCTGGGAGTGTCGAGATAGGTGCTTTGCTCCAAAAATGGCTGTTTGTGGACTTGGAGTGGATTACAAATATAATCTTGAGGGCCAGATGTGCCCATTCGTAATATACACAAAGGCATTTTGTGTTTCCTTTAGCTTCTGGAGTCCATTCAGGAACTATAGAAAGAGCAATAGCAATGAATAAATCATTATTTCTTAAGTTGTTCACATAGCAACCTGAGAGAGGGACATCGATCAAAATTATTTCTTTGATTTGGGAACTGTTTTGGATAACAAGTGTTTGAATAATAACATACACATCTAACACTACTATATTCTATGCCAACTTCAAATCCTAAGCAAATAGTGTTCATCACATTTGGTTTCCAAAGCTTTGCTACATCCAAAGGAACAGCTGCACTGTATTGCTGAAAAATCTCCACTTCATCCCTAAGATGTGAAATATTCAATATCCTAGCATTCCATCATTGACTCTGCCAAAAAGATTACTTGTTAAGCAAAAAAGAGAGCATTTGGCATCATACTTTCTGCTGACAGTTTAAGAGTATGGAATCTAATGAATGCACACATTTGTGCAGCAGAAATATATGAACTTGAAAAGAAGTATGTAAAACAGGAAAAATTTAGAATATTATTATTATTATTATTATTATTATTATTATTATTATTATTATTATTATTATCCTGTCCTTCTCCCAGGACTGGGACTCAGGACAATTTACAACATTAAAAAACAATATAATTAAAAGTATATAGAAATAGTACATTGAAAACAGAATTAAATTACTACAATAATTAAGATGTTTAAAATATATTAAAACAATATAGTACCTCAGGCTGTTCTTTAAAAGCTTTCTGCTTTGAAAGCATGTCTGAAAAGGAAGGTATTCATATATCTCTGAAAAATATTTAATAATATTTATTTAAAATATTAAATATTAAATATTTAAGCTGTACATTTTATTACATTACATAAACTTCAATAGATGTAATCAGATGTGTGTTTATCATATAAAAAACTTTCCACACTGGTCAGTGTTGTTTTGTCAAGCTCTGACATGCAGCAGAGTAAAGCAGTACAGTTCAGGAATCATTGAGAAGGATGAGAGATATGTGAAAGTAGCATCTGGTGGCTCTATGCAGTGATTTCCAAAGTGGGCACTACCGCCCCCTGGTGGGTGCTGCAGCAATCCAGGGGGGGTGATGGCCACAGGTGCATTTGGGGGCAATGAATAACTGTAAGGGAGTGGTGAAAGCATAAAAGAAAGAAGAGAAGATTTAGAAAAATTGATTTATGTATTCCTCTCATAAAGCTTAATTTTTCTTTGAACAACGTACTGGACGTTGGCTCAGTTCCCGCATATTCCCTCACTTGCATTGAGGTATGTGCAATCGCGCACTGCTACTGTTCATGTCCACTGATTTGCCTTCCAAAACACGTGGGCACTACGAGCATTGCTGCGGGCAACTGCCACTTGTGCGATTGGTCAATTGCAAGGCCAAAGCCTGTAACAGCAGTGGCAGTACTGGCTACTGGTAGTACTATCAGCAGATTTTGAAGCACGCTATGAATCAGGAGATTTCCTGTAATTATTACGGGAAAATTACAGCTTAATATAACTCTAAGTTAGATTGTTGTGATATTGTGACAAGTTAAAGTTAACTAACAAATAGTGCGACTATAATTGGTGAGTATTATTTATTTATTTTGTAATAATTATATGCGCTTTACAATTAATAATATCATGTTTATTTATTTCATTAGTATTTATTTTAGTTTGTTTTTTACAAAAATATTTCAAAACATTACAAAAAAATTAATTAAAAATACCTCCATAAAAGTTTTATTTTTTCTACAGATAATAATGGCTCAACCAAAGAAAAAAATGTAGACAATATAATATTGAATATTTGAAATATGGCTTTATTGAGTTGTCTGTAAACAATACATTACCAATGTGCCTGATTTGCCAGAAAGTTTTATCAAACGAAGCTATGAAGCCTTCCAGACTACAAGAACATTTGACTAAAATTCATGGTGATAAAAAAGATAAGGATTTATCTTATTTTCGAACACTAAAAGAAAAATATATCAAACAACCGACATTGCCAAAACTCTTTTCAACCACAATCTCACAAGATGGCAATGACTTACTTGCTTCTTATGATATTTTGTTAATGATTGCCAAATCAGGAAAAACCTCATACTATTGGTGAAGAACTAATTATACTGGCTGTAAGTGAAGTAATACGTACTGTGCTACACAAGCACAGAGGTTTTCTTGCACATTTAAAAAAGGAGGTGCCGAATGCATTCACAGTACACTGTGTCATCCATCGTGAATATCTAGTTGCCAAAAATGTAAGTGCACGCCTACATAATTCATTACAATATGTAATTAAAGCTATCAACACAATCAGAAGCAAATCACTGAATGACAGATTATATAAACAGCTTTGTATTGAAAACAATGAAGAATTTAATCGTTTGCAGCTTCATACAGAAGTTTGTTGGTTGTCAAAGGGTACTGTTTATAAGCTGTTTAACTTGGTGCTGGAGTTCTAGAAAGATTAAAATGATGCTTTACGATCCAATTTAATTCAATCCAAAAGTGACATCACTTACTTGACTGACTTGTTTAAAAAATTTAATGAAAGCAGTCTTCAGCTTCAAGGTGATGAACTGAATTTAATAAAAACAAAATCTGCTATTTCTGCATTTGTGACAAAACTTCTTCTGTACAAATAAAATTTTGGACAAGAGGAATTCAGTCAGTTCCCAAATTTATCAGGAGCAGAAAAAAAAATGAAGACATACTTTCTTATTGTGAGCACTTGGATGCTCTCTATTCAGATTTTAATCAATGATTTGATGATATTTTGAAAATGAACATACCTGATTAGATTTTGGATCCTTTCTCAAGTGCAAACACAGAAGAATCTCCACAGTTACAAGAAGAACTGATGGAAGTAACTACAAATAATGAATTTAAATTTAAATTCAAAAGCGGCTACCAACAATCCTGGCTGCAAAAGGAGATCCCTATGGCTTATCCTGAAATATGGGCTGTAATTCAACAGTTCTTAATTGCATTTCCTTCATCATATTTAGTGGAATGTGGATTCAGTGCAGTGAATAATTTATTTTAAAAAAATAGTCTGAGAGCAATACATTTATTATTGAATAAGGATGGGGGAAATTTCATTGGACTGACTTGAAAGAAGAAGAAGAAGAAGAAGAAGAAGAAGAAGAAGTAGTTTTATTTCTAAGCTGGCCCTCTGCTTAGCAATCGGGGCGGCGTACAGTAGAACTGCACAAGTTCGAGTGTAGCAAGTCTTTCTAACTAACATGAAGAAAAAGAAAAAGAAAAAGCAGATGGTATTTGAGAAAACTGAACAAAACTGAGATTTTACATCCCTAGCTGAATCACAGTGTTGCACAAATGTTGAAAACTTCTTGAATGCAGTAATGCAGACATGCTGCATCCTGCCATAAAGTACTATTGCTGCTGAAAAGAGCAGTAAGACACAACAGTCAGAAGAATGGAATTTATAAGAAGGTTTATTCCAATTTAGCTATTGGGGTTTTCAGATTTTAGGGTATCAGTTTATTTATTTTTATGATGACATCCCACAGAATTTTGCCAAAGACACAAAACAAATCAGATTGTTCAAACAAATCAGTAAAAACAGTTGATAATGTATTTCCAAAGACAACAGTACTGGTATATCCAATAGTTTATTAACAAGGCAAGAGTTATTGAGATGTATTTCACGGCAATTGATTCAGCAGTATAAAATGACACAGTAATCTCAATACCAACTCATAAATATGAATAATAATAAAATTAATAAATAAATAATCCATGACAGAGAGAAGAACAATTTTTTCAATAATTATAAAAATATAAACTCTGAAGGAAAAAAATCTTAAAGTAGGTAGACCTCTGACCTTTCCCCCCTTTTCCTTTCTTCCTGTTAAAAAAATTCTTTATTTTCAAACTCTTTTCCACAACACCTGAAACAAACCCACCCCATCCCAACTTATCATTTGAATATGGGTTCACGAATGAGCCGGGGAGCTCTTTGTTTTGGTCAGGCCCATTTGTTTGATACGGACATATAGCTCCCATTATTGACCTTTTCTAGGCTGAGACTTTTGATATTTAAGGGTGCATCTACACTGTAGAAATAACACTATTTGACACCACTTTAAGTGCTATAGCTCCATCCTATGGAATCCTGGGATTTGTCATTTTACAAGATCTTTTGCATTCTCTGCCTAGAAGAGTTGAAAACTACAGTTCTTGGGTTTCTGTAGGATAGCACCATAGCAGTTAAAGTGGTGTCAAACTGTATTATTTCTGCAGTGTAGATGCACACTAAAAAAAAAACCTGCTTCAGAGCAGTTTTGCCTTGGGCTGAATGTAGCTGCATCATACGAGGCTTTGGGGGGAGATTTGAGTCAATGTCATGATCCACAAACCAAGGTTTGAAAAGCCACAAAAACATAGCAGTGAGATTAACTAACAATTTATTCAGATTACAAAACAAAGATTCACTTCAGACCAGTTGGAGTCAAATCTAAGGGCCTTTACAGACTGCCAGAAATAGTGCAGCTTGAAGCAACTTTAATTGTCCTGGCTCAATGCTAAGGAATCATGGGAACTGTAGTTTATTGTGGCACCAGAGCTCTCTGAAAGAGAAGGCCCAATGTCCTAGAAAAAATTACAATTCCCATGATTCCCTAGCACTGAGTCAGGGCAGTTAAAGTGGCCCCAAGCTGCACTATTTCTGGCAGTCTGTAAAGGCCCTTAAGATATGCCCCAAAATGTCCCAGCTTTAAAAATTCTCTTTCCAGACCCCCCCTTTGTCCAGCCCCAGCCCACACTCCTTCTGACACATCAAAGAGGTCTTTAAACTGGCCGCTCCACTTCCTTACTCTGTATCAACCCATCTTTCCCAAGGCTTTGTTGATCATCAACCACTTCTTCACTCAGGAACTAATAGAGCCATATATCTTAACTACCCCAGCCATCTATCTCCAATTTGCATTTCAATTAAACTACAGACCTCTCTGCTGTTTGCCTTCCATAACGCTGTTTCTTTATCCCCATCATCTCCATTTTACCATACTGGAATATCACTACATCACTACTACTGTATCCCCTCATATTTCTCATCATGGCAGATTCTGACAGGCTCCAACCCTTCATAATTTTTTTTTTTTAAAAATACTTTGTACTGAACTTAGAACAGGCCTTGTTTAACAGTGTGATCCAATAGTTCATTACAAAGTGATCAATATAATCCAGTTCAGTCTTTGCTGTAAAAAACAACTCTGGAGGCAAAGAAGCATACATGTCTCCTGTTTAAATAACTAAAACTCTCCCCACCTCCAGTCAAAGACTTGGCTTTTTAATCATTGATGCCTTGCACACCGTGATGTTTATCTGCCAAAATCACCTTGTCAGGTCCTCACACTGATGCAGCAGAGCTGCATGAGAATTTTGTTCTATTTGTTTTCCCCAAGTAATGCCTTGGGTGCATTTGAAATTTGAATCTAGACAACAGCAGTTTGTCTTCTAGGTATTTGAAAGACAAAACTCTCTTCATAGATATCCAAAGGAACCAAGTTGCTCATTGTTATTAAAATTTCAATGGTTCTAGCTACCACATCAATCTTGCAATAGTGATGCACCAACCTGCCCACATTTTTGTCATTTTTTTCATTAGTTTTTGGCAATTATATGAATTTTATTATTATTTCATTTGTTTTAGTGATGCTTTTAGCTGTCTTCAGTGTACATTTTTAATGGAAAGGTGGCATTAAAATGTAAGTAAATTAATTTGATTTTTAATAAAGTTCCTTTAGGTAAGATGAGACAGGCAAAGACGGATTTCATACATTCCTAATTTGCATACATACAGGTATGTACATGCATACACTGGAGATCTCTCCTGATGCTTGGAAATCTTCTCATGTCTCTTCCTCCAAGAAGGCAACATGGTGTCCTCATTGTCCCAATGAAAAGAATGATATTTTTTTTGTACACAAAATGTGAGACTGAGCCATTACCCACAGCATCACAAACCTTTGCAAAGCTCTGATGGCTTCTTCTTTGTTTGCATGGACTTTGGGGGATTAGAAGAATCATGTGGCTTGTTTGCATCTTTTTGAACAAACCAGTCATTACATATTTGCTCTTTGTGCATGTGCTTTGCTTTTCAAAGGGAAAAGACACTCATTTCCAGCAGAGACATTCTATGCATTTGGCAAAGCCCCTGATTTCCCCACAACCAAACCCCACTCTTTTTCTTCCTCTTACTCTGGAGGTGAGAAATCTCACAGGAACTCAATATTCCTCTTTGAGGTGGTTTGCCATCTCAAGATAGCCTGAATCAACAATAGTAAGCAATGTATTTTTTAAATTCCTAACATATATACTGTTTGCTACCTAAGTGAAATGATAGACTGCATGCGGTGAGAAGGACTGTTTTAGTAGCTAAACCAACAACCATATCATCTCATACCTCCCTTTTGTTAGAGATATTGCTGCTGTGTTGCCTACAGTACTTAGATAAAGCTGTAAAATTCTTGAACATCCTGATTGAGACTAAGGGCCACACTTTAATAACATGCATGCAACAATGAATGATATAATCTAAGTGTCTGTAGAGAAACACAGAAATTACAGTATATTGTAAATTGTTGCAGGCTACAAAGAGAGGTGGGAGCTTGCTTTCAGTTCTGGAAAATTCAGATTTCTGTCTGAAGATGTAGTAAAACTGAGCCTCCGCTTACACTAGGCTTATCTATTTATGATTAAACTGAAGTATTACAGTTTAATCTATATCTCTGCCTCTTAAACAAGCCGAACTGAAGAAGATTGAACTGTTCAAGGAAGGAAGTTCTGGCCATTTTGTGTGTTTCTATCACCTCATTTTTAATATTTATTTATTTCAATATTAGCTGATGCTCTTAAAGTAGCTCATTACTAAGCAAGGTATCAATGCACAGCCTATGACATTGGGGTTTATTGCAATCTAGAGAACTGTTGTGTTTGTTTGTTTCGGTCCAATTTCAGAGTGAGGGACAATCACACAGACTTTGAAATGACACTCTTCAAATCTGATAGGGAAATTTGGATCCAGTATGGATCTACCCATCAGTAGTCCTCAGATTGCCACCCCATCACCTCTCCTCATGCCTGTGTCTTCAAATCTGGAGATTAGAAAAGCTAATTGAGGGACTGTAACTCCCCAAACTTCCCCAACTAACATGGCCATTCAGCATCTGGATTTTGATAAATACAATCCTAAAAGTAACTTTCCCAAGCTCTGCTTAAGCATGGATGGGGAACTGATAGCTTAATGTTGAAGACAGCCTTACCATGTTAAGTAATCTGCAACCTCAGGACATTTCAAAGTACTTATCCTAACAAATATAATCTTTTCAAGTGTGTAGTGCCATCCTGTTCTAGACCAATACCTGCTGGGAATATGCAGATGATGTAAAGTGTGATCAGAAAAAACTCATTCTAGGGTGATGGTGGCCCTCGCAAGAACTCTCCAGGGTGTAATTCTCTTCAGAGTGTAACCCCAGGTTCAATGAGTTCTTTTTAAAAAATGTGATTCCACTATTCAGTATGAGTATGTGTATGTAAAGAAAAAAGAAAAATTCTTTATGCTGTACATACCCAAAGTCCAAAACAACAATACCACAAAGAACACTTAGTGTAACATCCTGATTGAGGATGTACATACAGTTCAAAGATATAGCTGTGTTAGTCTGTAGAAATCTGTACTGATGTAGAGAGATCTTATAACATCTTTGAGACTAACTGAAAGAAAGAAGTTGGAAGCATGAGCTTCAGTCTACTTCCTCAGATGCTCATGCTAGTCTCAAAGATGTTACAAGATCTCTCTACGTATGTACAATCCTATCAAAATGGTTTCTTAAATGTTGGGGGAGATGTTGTTTCTTAAATGTTGGGAGAGATAGAGGCAACTATTTATTTTTATTTGAATGATATTTTAAAAAAATAAAATGAAAGAACTGAAAGCTGCAGCTAGCTCTGCATTTCTTAACACAAGTTTTAGCTTTAGAAATTCTCCTAGTTTACAGGTGCCGAATCTGTAGTTCTCCAGATGTCTCTGGCTACAATTCCTGTCATCTCTGACCTTTGGCCAAGTATCTGGGGTTGATGGGAGTCCAGCAATATTTAGAGTACTACTGCAAGTTTCACACCTGCATCCTACTGGACTCTCTGAGTTGGAATTCTGATAAAACAGGAGATCCTGGGAGTTCTGCCCACCTTCAAGCAAATGCAAATATCACCATTCAACATGGGAAGATCAGAGAACTAGTGTGGTGAGGACAGTACATATAACATTACTGGAGAAAGTGTTGACATGTGCAACCATGTCCAGTTTTAGTTCATAGTGGTTAATAATTCTTCCATAACCTGAAGGTAAAAAAAAATCTCAAAATTCAAAGTATTATGTTACCATTTCCTATAGCTGAGATAAGTCTTAGGATCAGGATGTTGTTCCCTTTCAAAGAGTATGGTTATCTGCATAATTCCCCCCCCCCAAGGAATTCCATTTTTACTCCTTTTTGGATTGAATTTTGGCATAAGACATAACTATGCACAGGACTGAAGCCTTATTAGCTGTTCTATAAATGTGAGGAGTGACAAAGAATGCCTTCTGGTGTGGTATGAAAATATTTTGCTGAAGCTTATTTGAGATGACATTCAAAGAAGGGCATCCCAACCTCATTCAAACATGGTCATTAAGCCACATCATCATCTATTCTCTGTCTGTATTTATTCTCAGCACATATGATTGTTCAACTGAGAGGAAAGAATTTTTTTTAGGGGAAAAAAACATACACAAGCATGATTTATGAGCTTTTGCTGCCATCTTCTGATTAACTGACATTATTTGTGGATGGAATTCTGCTTCTCAGTTGAAATGATAACCTTGCTATGTCCTTCTCATTTATGTGTTTAGCATTAGGAATAACAGAACTATAGCTGGAATCCTACCAGAGTGCTATGCTAGTCGTTCACTTTTTCCAGGGTCACATGATGATGGCAAAGAAAGGCAAACAAACTGGCAGCTGTGAGCAGCTCATTTCTCCTTTCTTTTCCTTCCTTCATGCCACTGATAACAGTGGTCCTTTTTTTCTTGCTGATGTCCCAGCAGGATAATAGGATCCAAGTATATTCCTTTGCCAATAGGATCCCAGTCTATTTCTGACCCATGTTATTTTTACATTTTACTCTTTTTTCATTCTACCCCATTTTTTAATAAATCTGCAATGTTTAAAAATTGCATAGAAATTCATATTTAAATAAATGAAATAAGCAATTCCAAATTATAATATATATATTTTAAAATAAACTTTAATACATTTTTAGAGCCAAGGATAACCAAGTTCCAATCAACACATTAGCTGGACATGTCAGGGCAGAATTAATGAAGGCTCAATTCTTCTAGGATCTCTAGTTTCAGTATTTTCTGGAGAAAACATTTTGTATTCTTCTTGCTCCCACTTTACTGGAGCTTGTGGTCTAGTGGGATTTACAGACCACTGAAGATCTATCTTTTTTTTTAATGAAGAAAGCTAAGACCCCATTTTTTTATGCCTTGCATCTGTCCATTAGCTACTCACTTAAATCACAGGTTGCGCACACAAAAATCCACTATGTAAATCTACCTTTGTAAGATGGGTTACCTTATCCTTTGCTATCTGATTATTTCCTAAAGAAAAGAAAAGTGATCTTAATGATGGATCTGAAAAATGTACCATTTTGCGGGGATCTTCTATCATACCAGTATTATCTTTTAACTTTCAGCTGAATTATTTGCCACTGCAGTATATGTGCTGTCTTGATGACTGTAATATATGGTGCTACCCTACATATTAAGGGAGTTCATAGGTTCACAAGTACTCCAGTGTCTGCAGTTGTCTTCCAAAGAAAATTAAAAGTATGGATTTTAAAGTTGACACAGGTATTTGAGGGTTGATTTTTAGACTAAAATTACAGTATTCTCTCTTCTCCATCTGTATCCCATTGCATTCCTTATGAAGAGCAAAAGTATTGTATTAGTAAATATATAGTTTTTGGGATAAGATCAAAGACCTACTGTATAATATACAGAATTTGAAAACTATTAGAACTGTCAATTTATTACTGGTGTTAACTTCCTGTATCTTAACCAGCTATTAATTCATAAATAATGCTGAAAGGTCATGGGTGAAGAGAGGATCATAGAATCATGGAGTTGGAAGAGACCACAAGGTCCAGTTCAATCCCCTGCCATGCAGGAACTCTCAATCAAAGCATACCCAATAGAT
>JAIPUX010001880.1:98239191-98250057 GCA_020142125.1 Phrynosoma platyrhinos | reverse complement strand
GCGTCTTATATGCCGGAGTGTCTTATATGCCGAAAAATACGGTACATATTAACATTAAAACAACAGTTATCGGTAAAAGTTAAAGTCGGAAAAACTCCATTAGATCCTTCTGGGGGTACATCTAGAAGAGGAAAAAAAATCTCTGAAAGTAAGAGAGATTCCAGATCTTTTTGTTTTGATTGCATATTCCAAATTCAAACTCTTTCTTGAAATATCCTGGATTTCCTTCACTCCTTCACCTTGTGCAGCATTTAAGAAATTGAACTTCTGCAATTACCACAGAGATTATTTTTCAGGATTCATAGTTCAAATGCTAAAGTGCTTTAACAATATTACACTAGTGACACATTAGGATTTTGTTTTGATACAAGCATTACCCCTTCCCTCAGTTGATCTCTGTTGAATCTGTGTCCTGGAAACAATAACTCTGTTTACTGGCAGCAGTCATCTTAGCTTGTTGGGATGATATAAACAGACAGCCAAGTAGAGCTACATTTCATTTCAACAAAAATACTGGGTTAACTTAAACTGCCCTAGGAAGTCAGAATCTTTGGTAATGCCAAGAGCTCCCAGGAGCTCATTCTTTAGGATGAAGAAAATGTCATGTAGATCTCCAAAATAAAATTGATTTGTACAGGAGCAAAACATGGAATTTTCAAATACTTTTTTCTCATTTGGAAGGGCCCTCACTTAGGCTGACAATATTTACTGTTGACACAACAAGAACCTGCCTTACTACATTATCATATCACTGTCTCAATGACAGTTTTTCCAACTATGAGATGAACTGAATTTCTATTTAAATTATAAGTTATTGCTAACAATAACATAGGTTTTGGTGGTTTGACCCAGACTGTGCATATTCCTTCCAAAGGGCCTGCTCCCTGCTGTTCTTCTACTGACAAAGACTGTTTTGTTAAGTAGATTTTTGTCAACTGACTGCTTGCTGTGGATAGGACATTTAATGGAAGGTGTTGTCAGGGCTGTAGCTATGGGGGAGGAATGAGGCAAATGCTCCCCCAAATAAGAACTCTGCACTCCACAAATAAAATTTTGTTTCAGTCCTCAAATTTCTTGCATTGTGATAACTTAAAACTTCAGATATTTAGAGTATTTAGAAATAGAGATTTGGCACCTAAATAAAAGGGACAGACAAAATTACCAAGGAAGTGTGAACACAGCAAATATGAGTTTTAGGTGTGAATGATTTTCAGTGCCTCACTCCTTACAATGATAGAATTTTGGGGAATTGGAAAAAAATGTTATTGTGAGGCACAGAAAGCTTATGGGAGCTTATGTCCTCATTTTGCCCCTACCATCTAGCTATACCCCGGGTACTGTAACTTTTCACCAATATGATGAAAATTGCTTTTCTTGGCTTTTCTTTGTGTTCTATTCTAATCTATGGTTTAGTAGTATTTTAGTATTTAACTAAATCTAGTACAGCAGCAGAAAGTACACAAGGTAGAGTAATAACCAGGTCAGTGGAGGAGTACAGAAAGATTTAAGGATGGGAGGTGGTGGCCAAGGACCACAGGCAGTCTGTGGCCATACTTTGGACAGCCATTCTGGAAATGTATAAGCAACCACTTTACAATAAATGTCCAAGATAATGCTAGAAATAATAGCACATTATTGTTTTGACCCATTAAGTTCACTGTGACTTATGCCATCCTTATGATTGAGTTTTCTTCCAAAATTTGTTCAGAAGGCATGTGCCATTTCCTTCTTTCATGGCAGAGAGAGGGTGATTTAACCAAATCCCCAAAGGCTTTCCATGCTAAACAGGTATTAAAACCCTTATCTCCTGGAGTCCTAGTCCAACATTCAAAACCATTCTGAGTCTTGCTGAAATTTATTATTATTATTATTATCTCTCAATATTGGGACTCAAGGCAGATAACAACATATTTTTAAACAATACAAATTAAAAACTATACAAAAGCATTAATAAAAGTATAAATATAAGATTTTAAAAAAGCAATCAAACAATTGATAAAGTGAAAACATCAGATATTAAAGTTTATTAAAAGACTAGGAGCTATGCAGATGGGCGGCTCTGGGCCACCTCTGCTAGCAGCGGATGGGGCCATAGCAACCCTATGCTGCTACCCCGATGCTTCCTTTTGCTGCCCCTAAAAGAGCGGCAAAATGCCTCTCCTTTTAGGGGCAGCAAAAGGCCACCCTAAGAGGCAGCGCAAGGCTCTTCGGTGCCCTTTCAGCACAACCTGTCTACATCCTGTGCCGGGAGGGTATTCTGACACCGCGCGCCATGCAACCGGGCACACGACAGCATCAGAGTAAGGTTGGGGTTGCCGGCATGCATCTGCCCTGCCTCAACTCCACCCCCAGGCTGGCCCTTTAGGCCAGTTTGCACCGCCCCTAAATCCAAACTTTAAAGCAGCACTGCACAGCATTAGAAGCCCAACCCTAGACAGTTTGTAAAAAGCTGATGGCATAAAAAATGTTATTCTGAAAGAAGTCATACTCCCCATGGATAGGTTTTGCTCTGTGATGGGAAAAAATGCATTTTATCATTTTTAACATGATGATTCTATGTCGCCAGTTCGTCACTACCTATTCTAGGCAATTTCCTGAAATTATTTGCTTCGTTTCCCCCTCCCTCTGGACTTAGTTTAACTGACTTGCAAGGAATCTGTGTAAAGAAGTAAAGTGGACTGAAGTGGCAGTTTCTTGATCTGAGATAGCAGCCTGTTAGGAAGGTGTCAGTTCAGCCACCACACTTCTAGGAGATGAAGATTGCTGTGCAGTAACATCAAAACCGACAATGTAGATGAAGATTTATTTTGTGTGTTTTTTAATGTCTCAGTTCCTTTGGAAGCACTCAGTAAGGACAAGAGAAGGAGATGAATTATTCCCTAACCAGAAAAAAAAAAGAGAAGGCAAGAGTAGTGGGTGAATGGTAGCCATTGCTTTGAATAACTTATGCAGTTATTTAATAAGATCTGCAATGAGACAAATCTATATGGGAATACAATTGAGGAAGGGTTCTCCTATAATCATCTGCCAACCAGGTATCAAAGGAAAGCCCACCCCTGGTTCAAGCATAATCCCTTGCTTACATCCAACTAACCACTTTCTCTTGAGTGAGATCCTTTGACTCTCCAATGAATATGTGAAAATCTCTCCATCTCAACTTATTAGCTTCTCTGACTTCCACCTCCATTTTCTTCCCATCCTTCTTTGTATTCAGCTGTGGGATGAAGATGAAAGAAGAGGAACAGGGGGCAGAATCCATAGGGGAGCCTCTAAGGCGAACAATAATTCTTAAACATAGGTGGCTGAAACTTGGAAGAATATAACAAAAAGATGCACAACTATCAAGAACCATGTTGCCCATTTTCAACTGTTCACTGTCCTTTTTGTCTCAGGTTCTGTCTGTATGGTCCAGAATACTCTGGGAGCATCCTGCTCCCACTCTCCATAGCCATTCAGTGGCTAGTGCACAGTGGAGGTGATCACAAAAGCATCAGGCTACATCCCTGAAGACAGAGAATAATGACATCATTTATTATATCATCAGGAGGACTCGAGTGCATCTCAGTAGATGACATCATTGGTTTACATCTGAGTATGGGAAAACAGCCAAACACTTTTCTAATTCTATCTTACACTCTCCACCAGATACTGAGTGGCCAATGGGAAGCTGCAGTGGCTAAAAGGTGAATCTGATAGCAATGAGTAGGCATACATAATGCATAATTGTTCCCATAGATTTATTAAACTTCAAATGTATCATACAGGATCTCAGCCAACATGGATCTAGGGAAACACTCTATTTTCTCCAGGGAAACACTCTATTTTCCACTCAGATTGCCCAGGATAGGATGAAGAGTCAGGAAATCCTCATTTTCTGACATTAATCTGAAAGATAGTGTAAGAGAGAATTCTCAAACTGATCACGGTATTTTATTGATGAAAATACAAAAAAAAAAAAAAAAGTGGGAAATATCCCATCTTACCCCCTCCCCTATGCAGCAGAAAGAAGACAGATCAGAGCAAATTGCTACCTAGAATGTGTATTTCAAAATGCACTTTAAGATCTGAGTTCAAATCTTAAGTCCACTATTAATATTCTAGGGTTATTTGAGACACATTTAAAAGCTCAAAGCTAACCTACATGATATAGATTGTTATTGATAGGAACATCTGTGTTCAGAATGGTTTTGTTATTTTTTGTTTGTTTGTTTAGCATTACTGGAGAACTCTTAGAGAAAGGTAGGTCTTTTAAAAATCTTGGTAGAATTTTGGCTCAGAAAGATTACTGTCATGGCAACTGTTCCACCTTGACCACCTTTGTCTTTCCTTTCTTTCCTCCCCCCCCCCCCAAAAAAATTCAACAGTTGTGTGGATGAGTGAGTGGGAATGAGGAAAACCATGCATCTTATTTATTCCATCTCATGGAGGAAAAGTGTGCATAAATATAGATGATGGTGGTGATGGTGATGGCGATGATGTGCAGGACTAGTATGCCAATGGACCTTCCTAAGCTTCCATGGCTCCTGTCTGCAACCAAAATTTTCAGAATGCTCAGTGACTCAGCAAGAATACCAATTATGCTTATCTGCGGGACCAGGGGTGATTGGGGTACAAAGGAAATGAGCTTATTGCCTTACAATCAACCTTCAACCTTCCTTTCCACAAAAGGACACTGAAAGCTCCATTGCTGATGGTGCAAATTCAACAACTGTCCCTTACTTGAAAATTTATACTAGATTGAACTTGACACAGTAATGCTAAAGTGACTATAATTCAGTGTGATCTCCTTGCCATTCAGAGTCAATGGCCCATTCATGTGTAAATGCACAAAGTCAGGAGAAAGTGTTCAGCAGATATTGTAACCTTGATCTCTCAGTCTCCCTCTCTCCCTTTTAGTTGCACCCTTGACCTTTAAACAATGAGCCTTACTAGGCTCCTGTAACAAAGTGCAAATACACATTTAATGCAGAAAAGGAAACAGCTCACACAACGGGACATGTGGGGGAGGGATTCTGCCTCTAAAGACAAAGCTGAAATATCATGGAAAGGAAATTGTATGAACTATTTAGTGTTGTAGTGGACCAAGTCTCATCAATTTCAAGCACTCGAGTTTTCATTCAGCAAGGTTTCTCCCTCAGGGTTTCCCTATACCCTTTGAGTTTAGCTGCCATTCTCACAGTAGTTGTGATTGAGGCATTCCATGTCTCGGCAACTATATATCTATCCATACATGAAAATTAGGCATTCTGAAGTTGGTTGGTGTTGAATGGGCAACTAACACTCATTAACTTTACCAAAGATCTGCTTCTACTAGGTACGCAACTCCTCCGATACAAAAACCTTTGCAACATATTTATTAGTATGGATCAACTCAGCTGCCAGCAGTTTTCACTTTCCTCGAAGGCATAACTATGGGGACTGTCATGATGAATCCCTGGACTTCAAAATTCATTATTATGGTTTTGTCCAGAGAAGGGTGTCCCAAAGGTGAAAGGTATGGAAACCACATCCTATGATGAGCTGCTTAGGGAGCTGGTTATGTTTAACCGGGGAAGAGACGATTGAGAGCCTACATAGTGACCATGTTTAAATATTTGAAAGGCTGTCATATGGAAGAAGGAGCAAGCTTGTTTTTTGCTGCTCCAGAGACTAGGTCATGGAATAATGGATTTAAACTACAGAAAAAGAGATTCCACCTAAACTTTAGGGAAAACAACAAGTGTAATCCTTAGTTCAGCATCAAAAAGCATGATTGGATATGCAGACATCCACAGCCAGACATTTAAAAGTTGAGCTTTTTTGTGTTTATGAAGAAATATGCAAATTGCGATAAGTCCTTAATGAAAAATCAAACAGAATGAAAAAAATCAGCCATTCCTAGAGTAAAAACAGTTGTGTTGTCTCTAATTAGGATTGCCTGATCAGGATAGTCACAGTTCCTTAGGTTTCTGGGTCCAAACTTGAGACTTAGGGATGGCCCCTGGTGATTTCTTTAAGTTTTACGCACTAAGTACTAACCATGGTTCTTCACAGCATGTTGTTCAAACATAAATACTTGAGCACTGGCACACACAGAGAGAACATATGTTTCTGTTTAGAAAGAATGACAGAAATCTTAACGTGAAATTATGAGATTATCCTTTCCCACATATTTAGGGAGATGGGATAAGGAACATGTACTAGCTGAAGGAGTGTGGTGGCTTAATGGTTAAGATGCCAATTCTGATGATCAGAAGATCAGAAGGTTGGCAGTTCAAGGCCAAAGTGCCGCATGATGGGATGAGTTCCTGTTATAGTCCCAGCTTCTGCCAATTTAGCAGTTTGAAAGCATGCAAATGCAAGTAGATAGATAGGTACCACTTCTTAGTTGGAAGGTAACAGCATTTTGTGCAGTCCTGCTGGCCAAATGACCTCCGTAGTGGTCCTCAGTGGTCTTCAGTTTAGAAACAGAGATTAGCACCACCCCTTACAGTCAGTTATGATTAGACATCCCTATCAAGGGACTACCTTTACCTTTTTACTCTGGCCTACATGTTTCTAGCCAGAAAGTAAATTCAGGGAAGAGTAGAAGAAGAGCCCTGGAACCATGAGGAGGTCAATAACTAAATGAATATATCCTCCCCCAAAATCCTTTGCAAGTTGCAGCAACAAATCAGTAAGGGATGGAAATTGCAGGAAGCTAATCTGGGGATTTGCATTCAGCCTTTTCCTCTTGCCTGGAGCTGGGCTCAGTAAAATTGAATAACTTGTACTTTTGTCTTCTGCCTCAAGATGATCCATTAAAACAAGATTCGAGGCAAGGCCCCTGAAATCTGGCACCCCTGTCTCTTTTAAGGATGAAACCCATTGTAAATCATGATGCACACAGCTATAAAACCAAACCAAAACTATAAAGCAAAGATCACTGAGAATCCTAACTGAACTAAGATACATAGAGACTCTGAACTATTTCATATTCAAAAGCCTCATAGCATTTCTTTTTTAAAAATATTAAAATAATTAAGGATAACTTGGAATTTGTTTATTTTTTATTAAAAATTATTTAGATGCTCCCTATAATCTGAGTCCCTACTCTGTAGCTTACTTTACTTGTGCATAAATCTGGTACTGATGAGAATACCTGTAGTGCATGAAGAAGGTCTTAGGTTCATTCCCTAGCATCTTCCATTAAAAGAATCAGTGCTATCCAGACTAGAAAGGAGCTTTGAATGAGCCTGGAAAGTTTTTGTCAGTTGAAATAGTTATTACTGGTTTAGATGTCCTATGGTATGACTCAGTATATCAAATACATATGTTCACTTCATCACATTTTCAGTATGGCAATAGCTGATTTATAGTGAGAAAGCAATGAAAGACATTCATGCACCTCAAGAAAAACAACAACCCCTAGAATATGCTATATCAGAAGGCAGCAGATTCTTGTTTATCCATTCACCCCTTTCCCAGCCATTGGCATCCAAATCTGTTTTCATGCTCGTGGGCTTCTTTTGCTATATGAGGCATTCTCTGGAATGTAAACAGACATCAGATCTGATCTTGCAAATGTCAAGAATGACTTCAGGAGCTGTATCTTAAAAATGAAAGGTAAGCAAAGGTAGCTTACTAATATGTAAAACTCAAGCCAAGCGAAAAATAGAGCAAATTTATTTGTTTCAAGATGGGTTCCTGTCCTCTTAGGGTTACAAACTCATTTGTCCTTTGTGGACCTGAAGTACTGAAGTCTTTAAATCTTCAGAGTATTTTCCTGTACAGAACAATCTATTTTTTCTTATCTTCTGAAATTATATTTTCATGGACAAAATGTATCCTTTGTGTTCTCAAGAAGGGTTGTGCACACCCACCTCAGACAAGGCTGAGTCTGTCATGTTTCATTATGTGATATAACATGATATACCCTGATGAACAAACCTGATATGACACAAAAACTTGGAGGGAAAAGTCTGTTCTTTAAAGATCCTGGAAAATAATCCCCCCCCCAAAAAAAAAAAGTTTGTTCCTTGAAAATACTGGAAAAGGAGGCACAGAACCTTTTGTCAAAGAACCTTTTGCAGTCTGTTCTTCAGAATTTTTGTTAGAATATGCAAGCAAGTTGATCAGTGACTCACCAGGGGAAAAAAATATTAGAAGTTATTGAGTCAGGCTCCATAACTTGCAATTTGCCAAGGTAAACATCTCTCACCAAGTAGTCCATCTTACAGAGAAAGAGAAAAAGTTTCTTAAGCCCTTGATGGGCCACCATGAGTGGTATACATTGGAAATTAACAGAACAATGTTTTGTTTTGTTTTTTACTGCTGGAAATGAACCACTCAATCAAAAACAGATTGAGTGGAGGGAGTATCAGAGAAAAATGCAGACTTTTGTAATTTTTGCATGCTTTTGGAAAAAAACACCATTTTTGAAAATGTAATAATGGTTGCCCAAATGCAAAACTAGTAAAAGTAGTAGCACTGGATGGTTTGATTATGCCTTTGGGACCATTCAGCAAGTTCTGTTGTGATTGGTTTTTGATCTGTATGCCTTAGGTTCACAAAAGAAAATTATACTAGTTCTATCCAGAAATATAAGTTGTATGCAAATCATTTTTGTACAAACTGAAAAAACTTTAGAGAAGGAAAATGACACCTTGGGCTCGTGATTCAGTCTCTCAAAGGGGTTACTGACTTGCTGTACAAATGTTGTTCATGCTGAGACAACTCACATAAAATCTCAGGAGCAATGACATTTTCCCCACAACCCTATTTCACTGCCCAGGATACAGGGCCCCTCAATCACCCCCCACAAAAAAAAGCAGTCCTGCTTTCTCCCACATTCCACAAAACCACTTAAAGCTGGCACAAGAAGTGTATTGATTCAGGTTCAGTGGAAAAGCTTCTGATGGATGAAATGCTATGAAAGCCACCTACATGAACACTCCTGAGACTGAGTACTAAGATTAAAGCATATCAACTCCTGGAACCCCTTTGTAATATGGGAAGAGTCAGATGCTGGGAACTATCAGGGATGCTTCAGCTCATTCATATGAGAAGTCACTACATATACACACCCATAGATCACTCTGTTCAATGGTGCTCACCACCTTTGCATTTCATCTAAATCTGCCCATGTGAAGCCTTCTTCCACATAACCTGTACCATCAGATGCTTTTAAACATCTCAGTATATCAAAAGGATGGATCAGGAACAATCTTTCGTCTATCAATAATTAATAAACCAAAGTAACAGCCCTTGCTTTACCAAAATTTAGTTATTGTACTGCAAATATATGTAGGATTCTAGTTGTAACTAAACAATTTAACAGGCTATGCTTCATTATAATCTCTCTGTACTCAAAAATGTTACTGCATTCAGGTGTATTATATATCATTTTTGATGTCAACATCAGAAGCCCATGAAGAATTCAGCTAACATTCAAATCTGAAATATATAATTGCATCCTGAAATGTTCATTCTGATTTTCAAATCATCATTATTATTATTTTACCTCACCTTCTGGGATGAGCTCACATTTAATATAAATGTATAATTATGTCCTCTCATCTTTATCTGTACCTCAGTGTTCAAAGGGGATGATTAATTTATTAAAATAGACTCTTGCTTTTCAACCATAGTTTTCAAGGCAACTGATGGCATCACTTTGTATAAAAGCTTATTGGAAATGCTTTTTTAAAAAATCTGAAAACCTGGGGGGGGAAACCAATGCCCTAATTATAAGAGAGAAGGCAGGATGAGATAATGAAATCTACAAGTCTTAGTAGGACTTATGCCCCCCCCCCCCCCCCCCCGCTAACAAATTTTATTCACATCATTGCCTCCCTCTGTCCTAAAAACAGTAGCTAAGGGAGACAACAGAAAAGGTTAAAGACCCTCACACAAACCTATCCTGCTCTATAATTTGAGCATGGAACAAAACTGGCTATAGGTTGAAAAAAGTAATGATTCAAGTAATAATCCATGTATTGATACTACAGGTCTGGATCAATGCAATCTTTTCATATTAATTGTCTTAAACCATCAAAGTGGACACCAACCCAAAGTAAATGGTTCCACAAATGAGAGAACTAAAAGGGATACCTTCCATGGCTCATCAGAAAATAATTTTTTAAAAGGCTAGGAAATGAAAAGAAGGGCTCTAGCCAGAGCAGATGGGTAGGAAAAAGTGGCTTGATCCTGGGTTTTCGGAAAGTAGGTCGAAACCCTGCTGTCCATACCACCTGCTCCTAAAGTGGGGTGCACCCCCATGGGCTGTCTACACTATGTAGCATCAAGTCCCGCTGTGCAGTTATTTCTTTTTTGTCACTCCCCCACCATGCATGTGCACCATCACACAAACACACTGCTTACAATCTCCAATTACCTTCCTCCTCCCATAATGCCATTCCATTAGACGATCACTCGTATGACCAGTCATATAGTTGCGTGTGTGATAAACTGCCTGTACAGTGCACTGGTGCACACAGTGTTACATTGGCAAAACACAATTATACACTGTATACAGTGATACATTAGCAAAGCACCCTATACATGACCCCTTCACCCCCCTTCATCCCATGCCCACCTATTGGATAGTTTGGTTTGTGTATGTTGTAATTAGATCCATCGCCTTATTGGTGATTGTATTTTTGCTTTGCTGTAGTCTTGTAGTGGCACCAGGCTGTTTATATGCTGGTTTGATGATGCACATTTTCTGGCTTGTATGTATGCCAGCTTCTTTTTCCTCTAGATTTTAGCCCCAGAGCATGCCTTCATTTAGCTTTCCACCTGCTTTTGCCTCTTGCATCATCTAAACAGCCCACCTTCAAAACTGTTAGAAGCCACTTTATTTGGCCAGTGTGGACTACTCTTAAGACTCTTTAGACGGGGGGGGGG
>JAIPUX010001880.1:98174532-98188971 GCA_020142125.1 Phrynosoma platyrhinos | reverse complement strand
GTTGATGCAGCTGAGGGACAAGAAAACTCTGGGCACTCCCAGAACCTAAGTTATGCTCAAAATGGCTCACAAGAATATCTGATGAGAATAGGGGTTGGAGAGGATGGAAGGTCTGGGCTGGGGTAGGCAACCTTTCCCCTTTAAGGGCCAAGGGACTTCAGCTCCCAGAATCCCAGGAGCTATTGGCCAACATGGGATTATTGGCCAACATGGCTGAGGCTTCTGGGAGCTGAAGTCCCTCAGCCCTTAAAGGGGAAAGGTTGCCTACCCCTGGTCTGGGCCTTCAAAGTCCTGCTGCAAAAGCAAGCAATGGATTATTAGCTAAAAGTTGGTATCTCAGAATATCAGAAAATGGCTATAACATCATTTGCTAGATGTTATTGTTTCCAAATCTTTATAAGTAACAATATTTATTAACATAAATCAGACATGGAAAAATTTAGCATATACCTTGAGACCACAACTACTAAGACCTAATAGTAGTAATTGGTTTTTAGGAAGATTTAGGAAGGATCCAGTCATGCATGTTGCCCAGTGTCAGTTCTCAGTGGCCCTGGAAGAGCAAAAAAAATGTATTGTTTTGTATCTATTGTGCTGTAGCCTGGTGTGAACACCGGTGTGACATAGTGGTTAGAATGATGGACTAGGACTCTGAAATACCAGGGTTGAAAATCCCTGTTTAGCTCTGGAAACTCACTGAGTGACCTTAGACAAATCACACACACACAGCCTGAGAGAAAGACAATGGTAAACTCACTCTGGAAAAATTTGACGTAGAAAACTCCATGATAGGATTACCTTAGGGTCTCCATAAATCAGAAACCACATGAAGACACACATAGAAACACACAATTTATCCTTCAACTTTTTCCTAAAGGTGGGACCTTTTTCCTAAAGGTCCAACAAAAGTAGTCATAATATATGAATAAACATCTCATCATACAATATTTAAACCACATTGAGAAACTGACGATATCATTATTTTTGGCAATAAATGAAAAACATCAATTTCATTTATAAAAATAAGGCATAGAAAATACCCAGATTTAGCTAACAAATCTTTCACTAACTGAACCAAATAACTAAAATGCTACTAACAGAAAATAACATCATTATCAAAATGAAGCATTTTAAATCATTCATAGTCCATTGAAGCAGCAACATTGCAACAATGCAGCAGAAAACAAAGAAGCATTATTCACCATCAATACTAGCACCTGTTCAACCCATAGCATGCACCAAGTGGAGTGGTACCATTAAGGTACTTTCATCTTTGTTGCTAGAATAACAATCCTGTTCTCCCAAGGTCAGGTAGAGAAGAAGCCATATCTTTAGGCAAGGGAAGGCAACAATCTAAGGTGGCAGATAATGGACATTAGTAGTAGCAGCTCCCAGTTGTTTCCCTTGAATCTTTTAGCCCTTCTCTTCTAGAATCTTAGATCATAGAATCATAAAGTTGGATGAGACCAGGAATACACAATCAAAGCATCCCCAAGAGATGTCCATCCAGTCTCTGTTTAAAAACCTTTGAAGAAGAAGACTCTGCCACTCTCTGAGGCAGTGTGTTTCACTGTTGAACGGCTCTTGCAATGGCAAGGGAGGAAGCGTCACAAGGAATGACCACAGTACACCCAACTGGAAGGAAAAGGACCACAACTTTATTGGAAACAGCTGACAGATAGGGTTTGCCTGAAATGCATGGGGTCTGGATCTGGCATTGATCAACCCCCTGTTGATTGATGAACCAAGTTGCCTGATCATGGCCAGGCTTCGGAATGACAAAGAGGTAACTGGCTGATCACATGTTTGCATCCCAGTAAGCCACTTGAGTGTGTGTTCAGATCTCTACCACTTCTCACCAGGGGCTGCTGGTCCAGCATTGCCCCTGCAATGGCAACACTGCAAGACTCTCAGCACCCCTGGGTCCCCAGTTTTCTCCTGATCCAGTGCACTGCAGCACAGGAAACCATAACCACCAGATCCGAGACCCATGAAACCACCACCAAAGGCTGGGCCCACTCCCAGGGCCAGCCTTCCACCAACCCTATATAGCTGTAGATCACCTCTGTAAAGCCTCCCCCCCCCCACCCCACAAGGCAGTCCCAAACAAAAGTTCATTGTCAGGTGGATGTAGCCAGCAGTTGCTGCTCTGCAATCACCAGTTCCAATGGGAGCCACGTACGGGACATTACCCAGGAGCTGCTTGAGTTGCTGCCAGCTCAGTAAAGAGCCAGGTGAAAATGGCACTGCCTACCAGTGCCACGTGGCCTTAAATAGATCCACCAGCCAATCACTGACCTGGAGGCCTGCAAGTCCTACCCCTTCTGGCCTCCCTAACCAATCCCAGTGCCTCTCTGCCCTGGCACCAACCAATCAGGTGACACTTCCACTCTCAATGCACTCTGAGAGCTGTAGTCCAAACCCGGGGCCAGAAGTGCCACCTCTGACCAGCCCAGGCAGCCAATCAAGCCCCCCCCCCAGGCCCTGACCCAAACCAGCCACAGAGAATGCCAGGGCAGGGACCAGCCCAACATGACACCTCCATACTCCATGACAACCTGGCCAGCCTGGTGAGCTGGGCAGCCTCTTTTATCATCAGGACATTTTCCTAAAGTTTAGGTAGATTATCTTTTCCTATAAATCCATTGCTCTGTGTCATAGTCTTTGGAGCAGCAGAAAACAAGTTTTCTCCATCCTCACTATGACATCCTTTCAAATATTTAAGCATGGCTATCATGTCATTCCTTAAACTTCTCTTCTCCAGACTAAACATACCAAGCTCCCTAAGGAGGGATGCAGATGGGTGGCCCTGGGCTACCCTGGGAAACAGGATTGAAGTCGAGGCTGCCCCACACCTCGGTCCCAATACTCCCTTTTGCTGGTCCAGAAAAGAGCAGTAAAATGCTGCTCCTTTCAGAGCTGGCAAAAAGGATGCCTTAAGAGCCACCGTGCGTAATGGTGTGTGGCATCAGGAGTTCTCAGGGAGAGGTTGGGGTGGCCGGTGTGCAGCTGCCCCTCCCCATCCCTTCCACAATGGGCCTATCTGAAGAGGCCTTAAGTCACTCCTCATAGGGAATGGTTTCCAGACCTTTTACCATTTTGGTCACCCTTCTCTGACCACACTCCAGATTGGTGACCAGAACTGGATATAATATTCCAGGCGAGGCCTGACCAAAGCAGAATAGAGTACTACTATCACTTCCCTCTATCTGGAACTAAAATCCTATTGATGCAGCCTAGAACTGCATTGGCTTTCTTAGCTGCCACATCACATTTCTGACTCACACTCAGCCTGTGGTCCACTAAGACTCCTAGATCCTTTTCACATGTACTGTTGTCAGTCCTGGTGTCACCCATAATTTATCTGTGAATTTCATTTTTTTCTGCCTAAGTGCAGTACCATTCTTTGAAATGACAGAGTCATATGTGGCACACAACTTGTCTGGCATGCACCAATATCACCTGCCAAACTGGCCTGCTGCCTTCATACATAATAAATTATACTTTCCAAATGCCAATGTTGAAGTAAATGTCCAATGTCAGTCCAGTCCACTCTTTTGATTAAATAGAGGATGCATTGTGTTAATTTTAAATAAATTGAACAACAATGTAGCTTTGTTTTCATAGTCAACTTTGCTTCAGATGCCAAAATGATTTGAAGTCGTGGCCAAGCCTTCCAAGATTTCCAGCTTGAAGGTACTTAACTTTGACCAGAACATGTCAGCTACACATATAGTTTCCATTTTGTTCTGAGTAATTCACGGCCATTCTATTAAAGCAGCATTCCTCCATTAGTGGAGCTAGATCTATTTCAATCATTCAATCAAATTATGTATAAAGATCTATAAAGCCAGACTGTGCCTTCAAAAGTAACATTGTAGTTCTCTTGATGTTCAGCAGGCTGGATAACCCAGTGTTCAAAGTACTGTGTCAATGTAAGATCTGGTTCAATGTTTGATGCGTATAAAGGTTTATGCTTTCCAGGGGTCAATAGTACATATACTAGAGGCACCTCTATGATCACAAACCATTGGTTCTGATGTCAGATTGGCTCAGTAGTACTGGGGTGGACAATATGAGCTGTGCTCAGTTCACATTGTTTAATTATCAATATTAGCCAAGTACATGAGTCACACTACACAGAGATTTTCATTGTTATAGTCTGCTGAAGCAACATCAGTGCAAAGAATGGGAAGATATCAAACATTATGTATGAACTTCTTTAAAAAGCAGCAGCTAAATCCTGGGCTTATTCCACTATATAAGTTGAAACCATCCTCTGCCAAAGAGTCCAGTCTGTTTCAAAGCAAAACAGAAGTCAAAGGTGAAAAATTAATAATACTGCGACATGGTCTGGCTTGCATTCTAAAGCACCTGTGATGTTTATGCCTTTGCTTGTTTGCATAACTAAGAAGGGACATGTTCCAGACAACATTTATTTTTTAAAAATACTACAAAGCTAGATGATGCCAGTTGGCATTTTGTAGGAGAAGTAACAGCTCTATTGTCAGTGCCCCATAGGATACAAGTGAATATACAGAAAAAGGCAGAAAATGTGATTAATCATCATTATGTCTTTCATGCTTTTCAAAGCCTTCTGTGATACCCAATTGGCCTCAATTATTACAGCAGTAACTAGTTGTATTTCTGTAGTTTATGTTCCAGTACTGTTCTTGTATGAAAATAAAAGTTTAGAAGACTGTCCATTGTTGTTTTAAAACTTGGATTAATTGAGGTGATCAAAAAAGTCACATAAATCCTTTTCATCTTAATTGGGTATCTCTTCTTAACTGTGTCAGACTTCTCAGTTCTAATGTTTGATTTGTTTTTAATTTGCTTTTATTCTGAAGAGCAATTCTTAGAACTGTAAAGTGGGAGTCATGATGTAAAGGCGTGGCATTTGACTCTCTAGTATGATAAATGTGCCAGAAGTGCACAGGTCAAGCTGGAACTGATACATTTGTAAGGTAAACTAGTCTTAAGCTAAGTTGATTATTAACAGCATGGCCTAAATCAGGTGTGGGAATGGTGTGAACCTCCAAATGTGGTTGAACTTCAGCTCCTAACATTCCTAATCACTGACTCTAATGGCTAAGGTCATAGGGTGTTGCACTTTCAGAACATCTGGGGAAATTCAGACATCCCACCACAGCCTAAATCCAATTGCTAGTCTCAAGTAAACTTTAAATTGATGCAATGTAAATAAGTGTTGATTGTCAAATTCTCTTTCATGTAATGGGTTTATTCTAGTTTAGACTAGTAATTGGATATAAACTTAGTACTCTGAACTACACCTGGGAAGGGGCTAGTTTCCAATGGAATTGACACAAAAGCAAGATAACATTCAGAGACTTCCCAGCCCCATTAGCATCCAAGCAACCACACTTTTCATGCATAGTATTTTACACACCATGTTCAAATGAAGCCTCAGACAATGTTCATTACAGTACTTCCTCGTGGACAAGTGTGACTCACACTGGTGTCTGAGTTGCTTAAATCAGCCTTAGCAACTTCAAATGTAGTCACATCTGAATTCAGAGACATAGGGCCTCTGCAGACAGGCCCAAAGGGGCAGCAGAGAGCCGCCCCGGGAAGCGGTGGATCAGGGCCAAGCAGTGGATCCTCCCTTTTGCCGCCCAGAAAAGAGCAGCAAAATGCTGCTCCTTTTATGGGTGGCAAAAGGCCACCCTAAGAGCTGGCGCATGGCTCTTTAGCACCTCTTCTGGTGCAGCATGTCAAAATGCTGCTCTGGAAGGATGTCCTGACGCTGTGCATCATGACATGCATAACAGCATGCGGCATCAGGACGTCCTTGGCATGGGGTTGGGGCGGCTGCCCCTCCCCATCTCTACCTCCAGGCCGGCCCTTTGGGATGGTCTGAAGAGGCCCATAGTCATGTTAGTCTGGAATACTGGTATGCAAAGCGATCTTGTAGCACCTTTGAGACTAACTGTGTGGAACAAGTTATAGCATAAACTTTCATAGATTTGGTCTCCTTCCTCAGATGCAACATAGCTGAGTTACAACCTGAGTTTGCTAAAGATACTCCAAACAATCCACTACCTCTCTCTCTCAAGACAGTGAAGAACTCAGAAGCAATGCCAAACTCTGTATGGAGTCCTTGAAAGGCACTTTAATACCTCAATCCAGATGGTTATTAAAATGTATTTCTCCTCACTGTAATCACAGAACATCATGCAAATGGGGGGGGGGGAATCCATGCTGAAGATGGACCCATCAAATCTCACTTGTCTAAAAGTTCCATAGCTCAGCATGGCCACAAAGAAGGGTTTCATCTGTGTCTTGACCAGGCAAACCTAGTTGTCAGGTTATGGAGAACACATTGATATGCAAGCAATTTGTAAAAATAGACAGGCTTTTGAAGAAGGAAGTTTTAATCTGATAACCTGAGTTAAATCCCTCCATGGTTTGAACAGAAATCACCAGTGCCTTGAGTTGTGCCCAGAAATTAAATGGATGCCAGTACAGTCTTGGTATTATTATTCACTTATCTTTGCTGTTTAATTCTGTACCAATTGAAACTTCAGTACTTTTCAAAGGTAGCCCCATATAGAGTACACTGCAACGGAGACATGTGTGACCTACATTACCCTATTGCCTGTCACAGACTCCATTCCCTCTGTAAGCAGTTGAAATCATAAATGGTCTACATGCATCTTGCACTCTGACATCAGTTCATTGTTTTCTAACTGGTCCATTGACATCTTTGGCAAGAAAAAGACAATTAATTATGTTTTTTTTTGTTTTTGTTTTTTTGTTTTTTATAAAAACAAACTCTTTTCTCATGAAAAACAGCCTGGTTTGATTTAAGTGTGATTGCATTTGAATGTAATCCCTGTTTCTCATTTTAAACATGACAATAAGTCAGCCAAAATTTAGAATATCATAAATTAAACATTGTACTTCAGATCTGACTTTTCAGTCATTAATTTAATGCCTACCCCCATCAAAATCCTCTAATTGACTCATGTCACCTACAATTTTTTCTCCTTTTTACTTTGGATAGCATATATGCAATTTTCTCCATATTTGGCTGATATATAATTCATTTACTATGACTAGCAAATAAGGAACATTGCTGTTCACCTATAAATCCAGTGAAATACTGTGGGGTGCAATTAGAGTTTCCCAGGGTATTAATCCTTTTAAAAGGGAAAAAAATATGCAGTCAAAAGTTAAACTTGTTAGAGTTCAGCTTTCATCAGCAGAACAACAAAAGTGTGGGTCAGACTATTATTTAAATCTGTCTTCTTAAAGAATAAAGATTAACTGAGAAATAAACAACAAACATGCAGTTTGTGCTTTAAAAACAAAAAATAACAACTTTGATAAATACATAAAATAACTAAAACCTAATCTAATTGGTGATAGCTTGGGTAAAGAGAAATATATCTCACCATCTTTTAGATAGCAGGAAGATGGGACAACAGCTGTCTGCTGACTGTTACAAGCAGTTTAGAATCTTGGAAGACAATTGTTAAACTGCCTCCAAGAGTGACAGGAGTCACATGATAGATAGGATAGAATGAGAAAGATAAAGGGAATCTCTGTTTAACTAAAGAGACAGGAGAATGCAATGCATAATTCTTCCAACAAATACCAGAGTTACTTCTTGTAGTTATGGCCATCCACCATTTGAGGACAGATATTATGAAAGCTGAAAGGCAGATACTATGAGCTTTTGCTTTTCAGTGTTTGCATATAGAGAGCATATTGATACTGCTATAGCATCACATCTGTCAGTATTTTTTTTTAAAAAAAGGAAAAATAAATCATGTCCTTTTCATGTCTGGATCAGCCAGTAACAGATGCATAAGACACATTTGTTTCATTAATTTCCAGACATATCTATTTTTTTCCACATGAGGTGGTTGACATTTTTTCTTCCTTTTTTACGACTATCTCAAATGGAACACCATAATGCATCTCTTTGGCCATTTCCTTTCTGAGCCTGTCACCCATTTGAGATGCCATCCTGGCTGGCTACACAGTTGTCATCAAAAGGCATGGTAAACAAAGGCAAAAGAAACAGGTATGTACACTGGAGTGGGGGTGGTGCTTTCTCCTCTGTGCTTCCTCACTGGCTTCCATCTTCTTGACAAAAACCAACCTCCTGGTATTTGTGAGAAGGGAGTCAAAATGTAGTGATGGTTCAAATCCTCCTTCTAGCACTAGTGGTGGCTGCTTCCTTCTTCTTGACAAAAACCAACCTCCTGGTATTTGTGAGAAGGGAGTCAAAATGTAATGATGGTTCAAATCCTCCTTCTAGCACTAGTGGTGGCTGCTTCCATTTCAGTAGAGTCATGGATGCGAGCAAAGTACAATCACACCTCCCTTCACCCCCTCCCCTTTCACCTATTCCCCCTCTTTGACTGTCTGTTTTGTGTATGTTGTACTCATCTCTATGAGAGGTTCTATGGTTTATCTTTTGGGCATTGCCACCCCCACCACTTGTATACAGCAGCTATGTTCCTTTTAAATGCACTCCGGTGACAGGGCATTTACATGAACAATTAGAGTTAGGGTTTAGAAAGAGTGCCCCTTTACAGCCACACTGGTGTTGGTACATTTATACTCACATGTGAAGGTGCACACTTTCTGGGAAGTGGAAAAAAGCAGCTTCTTTTTGAAATGGCTTATTTCCCCATAAGATGGCTAGAGGGCTCTTTCCATTCGACTTTAAAGCATGCAATATCTAAACTCCCTGCCTTGAAGCCAATCTGAAACCTGCTTTTGCCTGTCTGTTTCACCCCTTACTTTATAGTTTATAGTTAAAATTTTTGAAAATTAACCATTTATTTTCGATGTTTCATAAATAACTGATATTGATTTAGGGCCTCTACAGACTGGCCCAACGGGCTGGCCTGGAGGCAGAGATGGGGAGGGGCAGCTGCATGCCGGCTGCCCCAACCCCAGCCCAATGACGTCCTGACACCATGTGCTGTTATGCACGGTGCACAGTGTCAGGACATCCTCCTGGTGCAGAATCCTGATGCACTGCACCGGAAGGGGTGCTAAAGAGCCATGCAACAGCTCTTAGGGTGCCCTTTTGCTGCTCCTTGCAGGGGCAGCAAAAGGGAGGATCGGGGCTGCAGCACGTGGTTGCCATGGCCCCGATCTCAGCTAGCAGGGGCAGCCTGGAGCCACCCGTCTGCACAGCACCTCAGTTTATTTAAGCACACTTGCAAATCTGAAACTACAAGCCACCTGCCTGTAGAACAAAACACTCTCTTCTCCCATTCACCTCTACATCAACTGAGTGCTCACAAGAGAGCACAAAGGCTGGTATAAACCAGATCTGGATCCATGTGACATTTTCCCTCCAGTATTTAGTGAGGCCATACCCCTGTAACTGTAGAAGCAACTAACATGTGATACTGCAAAAGAAATTACATTATCACCTACCACTTTTGATCCCAGCCAATTTTTTTTTAATGTTCAGGAAAAAGAGTTGTAGGTGGAAAGTAGCTGAAACTTGGGGGGGAACTCTTACTTACAACTGTACAACTGAAAATGTTACTGAATGCCCACAGACCCACAGATCTTTGTATAAGACCTGTAGACCTCAGATACCTGTAGATTTAGTAAAGCAGACTTTTTACAGATCTACAGGTCTCTGAGGTCTACAGGTCTTATACAAAGATCTACAAATCTCTGGGGACCAAAATGCCCTGCTCTCATGTATCGGTATTAATTTGGGTGGGAGGAGCATGCTATTCTTACTTTTCCTCAGACAGCAGAATATTTTGCATAGGCCCTGAACAAATTTAGTACAAGCAGCTACTGAAGAATTTAGTAAACAAATCAAGCCATTCAAATTATCCTGCAGATGATTAAATAAGATGTACTGTCCTCAATAGGACTTACTGCTAGGATAGTGTGCATATGGTTGCCATCTTTGTAACCCTCAAAATAATGTCTTCACAGAAAATAATTCAAGCACAAAAGCACATAATTTTTGCCTTGCAGTTTGCAGTTCATGAGACATGGTGGCTTAATGGTTAAAAAGCTGACTCTGATGATCACAAAGTTGGCAGATCAGCAGCTTAAGACCTAAGTGCTGTGTGATGGAGTGAGTTCCCATTACTAGTCCCAGCTTTTGCCAACCTAGCAGTTCAAAAGCATGTAAAAGTGCAAGTAGATAAATAGGTACCACTTGGTCAGAAGGTAACAGCATTCTGAGCAGTCATGCTAGCCACATGACTATGGAGTCATCTCTGACAATGCTGGCTCTCTTGGCTTAGTAACAGAGATAAACACTGCCCCTTACAGTCAGACATTACTTGACAATCATGTCAAAGGGGAAATCTTTATCTTTTACCTTTGCTGGTCACCTTCACAGATAAATCTAGTTTTTCTCAATAGATGCATCCCTTAAAATGTTTGACAAAATGCTCTCACGTTAAAATGTGAATGAAATTATTATTTTCCAAAAGACATTAGGATGGTGATGTAGCATCAAGTAGTCTTTTCCAAAAGAATAAGATCTCATCAGCCACACAAGACAGCCAAGCTTAAAACCTGCTATATGGAATGATGGATCAAATATTTGTGATTAAAGATCCTCAGATAGTCTCTGGGTTAAGAGACCATGAAAGTTGAAAGGCATATGCTATGAGCTTTTGCTTTTCAATGACCAGGTCAATACTTTGGATAAATCAAATATTAGCACTACCTAGAGCAAACTCATTCAAATCTACTGTTGGAAGCATGCACCATTTCAGACACTGTTAGATTGCAATTCCCAGCACTTGGCATCATTGAATATGCTTCCTATGGCAAGGAGCTCAGCCAAGGAGAAAAGGACCTCAGTGGTGGTGGTGTTAAAACTGCCCCCAACCCCTGGCTTGTTAACAGCTGACCTGCAGGGAGCTGAGGCAGGGAGAAAGAGACCTTGGTGGTGGTGGCATTAAAACTGTTCCCACCCCAGCTAATAGCTGTCCTGCAGGGAGCTCAGACAGGGAGAAAATGTCAGGACAAGCCAACTATGCTCCCAGATTTCAGACAATAAGCCTTGGTGAGATGAAACAACAAAATACTTTTATTGTAAAACAGAGAAAACAGTGACCAGCAAGCACTTAGGTCAGTACTATCTGTTCCTGCCCTCCTGTCACAATATATAGACTGGAGTCAACTAGCCCCACCTGTTCACAATATAACACTTTAATTTCTACTCAGTAACTGTAGTAAAACTCCTCCCCTTCCCTCCTGAACTGTCATCAGGTGAATATAACACATACATTTTGATTTCTACCTGGTAACTGCAATAAAACTCCTCCCCTTTCCTCCTGAACTGTTGTCAGGTGAATATAACACATACAACACCCATCCTCTCCTTCCCACATCAAAACTTTATTATCCAGTACAAACAACGCAGACTTAAATGTATACATTTCTCCAACTCAATCCATCGTGACAGAACTGAACCCAATTAGGTTCTGGCAGAAAGAGATCACTGCAACAGCATTAAAACTGCCCCCCAACCCCTGGCTTGATAACAGCTGACCTGCAGAGAGCTCAGGCAGGGATAAAGAGGCCTCAGCGATGGCAGCTGCGGTGTTAAAACTGTTGATGCAAACCATGATCTTTTTTTTTTTCAAAATCTTTTCACTTCCTTGTCCTCACTGAAACTTATGATACTGTAACTTCTGCTGCCCTCTCATTTGGCAGTCTTTCTTTTACTCATACTAGCCACCAAACTGATAGAGGAGGGGGAGTTGGCTTTCTGTTAGCTCATCTATGCCAGTTTCAATTATTATCATTTCCTCAGACTCATTGCTTTTCTTCATTTGAGTCTCACACTATTAAATTTGTTTCACCTCTCCAGCTGAGGGTTGCAGTTGTCTATTGTCCACCTGGACCATCAGCCAAGTTTTTCTGATTTTGATTCCTGGCTGATGTATTTTTTGTCTAATGAAGTTCCAGTTTTAATCACTGGGGACTTTAATATCCATATGGATAACCTTAACAATCCTACTAACACACGTTTTAGTTCCTTGCTTTCTTCCTTTGGTTTAGAACTGTACTCTAATTCACCTACTCACTCTTTTGGACATTGTCTAGACTTTCTTACTGAAAATGTGCATTTTCTGAATATGCATTTTCTGAATTGAATTTCCACTATTTGACCATCAACTTATTTCTTCTGCTGTTGCTCATAACCCACCTCCTCACTGAACTACTTGATGCTTTTTTAGAAACCTCCATTCTGTTAATTCTGAGACTTTTGAGCAGGCATTGGAATTTTCTTTGTCATCTTTAAACCTTAGTAGCTCTGTGAATTTAGCTGTCTTTCTATTTAACTCTACATTATCTTGAACTCTTGATTATTTTCCCCTTTTATAACTCACACAACATCTTCTACTAAGCCACAGCCCTGGCTTACTCCAGTTGTTCGTTATCTGCAATCCTGTTCTTGAGCAGCTAAGTGCTTATGGAAAAAGTCCAGTGAATTGCCTGACTTTACCCATTATAAATTTTCTCTGAGGATGCCAGCCACAGATGCTGGTGAAACGTCAGAAAGAAACTCTTCTAGAACATGGCCACACAGCCCGAAAAACCCACAAAAAATTATGGATGCCAGCCATGAAAGCCTACGACTTTACATTATAAATTTGTTCTCTCTTCTTACTAATGTGCTATTTCTTTGGCAAAACAGAATTATTATGTATCATTGATTAGTGCTAACAAGCAGTGCCCCCAGCGTCTTTTTTAAAAAATACTTTATTGATTAAAATAAACACATACAGCTAGTAACAGTATACAAAATACATAGAACATACTACAATTACAAACAAGACATTTATCTATCACATCTATCTACATAAATGACATACATATACAATACATAACTTACAAAACAATACAATACACTACTACAATAACATTATATAACAGTACAAACACTACAGATAATAAACAAAACTTCCTGGAGAAGGAGCCCGGTCCTAAAAAAAAAATTCTTTTCAGTACCCTTTTCATTATGAAAACCTGAAGCTAAGCTTCCTATAACAATTAACCTCAATCTCCAATTTACATTATTAAACTTAGAACTAACTTATAATCTATCTCCATAACTTAGATAGCTTAAACCAGCTATAACCAGTAGACACCTTAGCTTCTTAACTAAAATATTCAACTATTCGTTTTAACCTTAATTATCTTTAACCTTATATAATCCATTCATATAGTCCCTAAACGGTTTCCAAATCCTCTTGCTTATTTCTACATTATGCCCTCTTAATGTAGTGGTAAGCTCATCCATCTGCTCAATTTCACAAAGTCTATTTAACCAACACTTGACCACTGGGATTTCTTCCGATTTCCACATACTTGCCAAAACCATCCTGGCCGCAGTTGTCAGATGAAATGTCAATTTCCCAAACTTACATTCAAAATCTGAGTTTTCACATAAGCTCAATAAATAAAACTTTGGATCCAGGTTAAATTTTGAATGTAAAATTTTTTCAATAATACCATGAATTTTTTTCCAGTATTTCTGGACTTTTTTGCAGGACCACTACATATGCATGTAAGTTCCAGTTGTTTTCTTACATTGCCAACATTTATTTGATGTACCTTTATATATTCTTCCAATTTTGGCTGGGGTAAGATGCCACCTAAATTGCATCTTCACATTGTTTTCCCTAAGATCACAGCAGGGGGAGTATCTAACTCTATTTCTCCACAACTTCTCCCATTGATCCAGATTAATATTATATTTTAAATCTTGGGACCATTTAATCATCATATCCGTGATTAACTCCTCCTCCATTTCAAAGTTCTTAAGATACTCGTAAAGCCTCGCTATTTTATGTCTCTTTTCCGAACAGATAATTTCATCAAATTCACTCCTTTCCTTTCTAATACCAATTAATTTTTGATCAGAGAGAAACCTCTCTCTCAACTGTCTATGTAGGAGCCAACCACACGTATAGCCTTAATCTATTATTTGCTGATGTTTTTTGAAGCATAGCTTTCCATCCAGCTTATTCACCTCCAATAAATCATCATATATAATCCACTTCCCTTCTTTTATAACTTCCCTTTGATGAAAAGCCTGGTGAATTGACACCCACCTAGGTAAATCCGGACTGACTCTCTCTTTATACTTTAGCCAAACATTAAATAAGGATTTACATATAAAGTGATTCCCGAAATCTTTGTGTACCTTATGTTTTCCATAGAATAAATAAGCATGCCACCCAAATCTAAGTCCATTATCTTCAAGTGCTAAGATCCCCTCATTATCCAACAAAAAACATTCCGACATCTAAACAAAACAACAGGCTGCATAATAAACTTGTAAATTAGGCAAAGCAAGTCCACCCCATTAGACTTATTTTGTAAAAGTTTAAATCTCACTCTGGACTTTTTCCCGCCCCAAACAAATTTAGAGATTTCTTTGTGCCAGATTTT
>JAIPUX010001880.1:98148048-98166007 GCA_020142125.1 Phrynosoma platyrhinos | reverse complement strand
ATTAGATGGAAGTTTATTTTAATGAATTTTGTAGTAGATGTTTGAATGATAGCTGTATAGTTTTGTGTGTTTAGAGCCCTGGTGGTGCAGTGGTTAAATGCCTGTACTGCAGCCACTCACTCATAGACCACAAGGTTGCGAGTTCAATACTACCCAGGGCTCAGGCTTGACTCAGGCCTGCATCCTTCCAAGGTTGCTAAAATGCGTACCCGGTTGTTGGGGGGCAATGAGCTTACAGTTGTAAACCGCTTAGACATCCCATAGAGCGATATGAAGCGGTATATAAATGAAGCTGCATTGCTTTGCTTTTGCTATAGTTTATGTTTTTTCCCTTTGTTGTTGTTGTTGTAGAGTTATGTTATGTGTTTTGTATGTATGTCATTTTAAAAATTTATAAATTAATAAAGACTATTTGAAAAAGTAATATATTCCTGGACTTCCATAATTTTCACTCCATATTATGCTCCATCCTTTCACTGTATTCACGCACTTGTCTATATTGCTTTGAGTGAACCAAGTGGGTAATAGCATCCACTCATAAAAGTCCTATTAATCCTGGGTGGTTATTTACAGACAAGTGGCAACCCAGTGATTTATTGATATGCTCTGGTGCCAAATACAGAAGACTAACTGTAGGGACCTGATTTTGAAGCTGTCAGCCATTAAAGCTGACATTTATCTTAAGGTCACTTTAAAACTCACCATGTTTTTCATTATCTGTACTAACTTAGCATGCTCTGAGTTGGCATTTCTTGAGAGTTCCATTGTTTACATAATTGAATGGTGGCACAAACACCTTTTTGCACAGCACCCTTCCTTTGGCAAAAGAAGGCAATGTGAAATACACCCAGCATCTTCAAAGTAGCAAATTTGAGAATGAATGTTTAGGCTTGCCCCAGCATCCTCTGATTGACTATGGTTTTATCCTCCTAGCATTTTGTTTGCTGTCAATTAACATTACATATTTTTTCTGTAACCTGTTAAAATAGAGGCAGTGTTGTTGGTTTCTGTCTCTCACACACAAACTCTTTCTGTCCCCCCTAACTTTGATGGACTTTGTTCAATAAAGTTATCCTTATTGAATAAAAGCATTACTAGACAATGCTGCACAGCTTTTGAATTACACTGACTATATTAATGTCACAAAATATTCCAAACTGTCAAGGTGTTTGCCTAAATACTTCAAAGCAACATTAGAAATTACACAATCCAGAATGAGAATTTAACTATGAAGAAGATGCTGTTGCAGCTCCTTGTCAAAGGCTTCATTCTTTTGCAAATGATATGATGGTTTTTTTAAAGGTATTCTATATGGTAAGATTGTTAAAGAAAGGAAATCTGCACATGTTCTAGCCTGTTCCTGTTTCTAACATACATGAACGCACAAGTGAAGTTACATGAGTGAATTCTCCAGAAGGTATAATTATGAAGAGTAATGGCCACTTTACATGGACATTACTCCACACAGCTTTTAAACTGCAATCACAACAGGAAAGAAGTGGCTTTGGCAGTACTCATTGGATGATGATGCTTCCATTCCATAGCTGCTCTGTCTCCAACCCATTCCTTTTCATTAACAGGGAAAACTCATCAATGAACTGGCAAGCACACAAATCCCCAAATATAAAATGCTACTCCCAGGGCAGTTGTGCTATCACCAGTCACATGATGTCAGTGTCCTCTTCTCCCCCTATCCTTCACTATTCCCAAGCACGCTGATTACTTTTATTTATTCATTCCTATTCCTTTTCTTTCATTTTTTTAAAAAAATTCAATCAGGGTAGCATGGAATAGAATGGAAAAAGTGGGGAAAACTTTTTTTAAAATAACCTAAAGGCATGGTGCATAAGTCAACAAGAAAGTGTGATGGGGGCAGCCACATCATTCGTGAAGTTCAGAAGTGTGGTGATGGCTTCTCTACAAGCAGTATGTTCCCTTTTTATTTTATTTTATTTTACTAGCATGACTGATGTGAGAATGAGAATCATGCAACTTGGAGGGCTTGGAACTTGGATGTCTTCAGGGATCCTGGTAGATCATTCTGAAGACAATCCTAATATATGGGGAAGCTCCAGCAGCATAGCCTTAGCCTCTGCATTTGATGGAGTTTCCACATATACTGGCAGTTGTCTTCAGAATGGGAAAATAGGCAGCCAGGGAGCAGGTCATCACAAAGCCCTGGATTCCATGGCAAAATTATTTTCAGTAAACTGATTTCACGACAGAGTTATTGAGCAGCAATTTCAAGAAGAAAATGAAGTCTTGGATGTATATTGGATGTTAATGGCCAGAATGATCAATAGTCTCAACAGGGAGATTCCCTTGTTTAAATTTACTGAAGACATGGATTTCCTGTAACAGCACATGGAATCAACCCTCCATATCAATGGATTCTTTATCCATGGAGTGAACCATTCATTGCTTAAATTTAAAAAAAAATCCAAAAGCAAACCTTGATTTTGACATTTTATATAAGGGACATGGTTTTACTATGCCATTCTATGGGACCTGAGCATCCACAGAGGTTCTAGAACCTCATGCACAGGGGGGTTCTGGAACCAAACCCCACTGGATGCCAAAAGCCCAGTGTAACTTTTTTATGGCTGTATGCCACATTAGGGTTATACCAAACCCTCCAACTGTTCCAGTTTAGCAGGCATAGTCCTAATCAAACATCTGCTGTCTCACTTTGTCAGCTGCTTTTAAAAGGACCCAATTATCCTCTCATCTTGTGCACATATATTGGATACTCAAGTGCATCAAATAATTTCAAAAGAAAAGCCACTGTGCTTTATTGATTATAGCAAAGCCTTTTATGGTATAGATTATGGAAAGCTTTGGATTGCTCTTGAACAGGGGTAGGCAACCTGTCCCCTTTAAGGGCCGAGGGACTTCAGCTCCCAGAATCCCAGGAGTGATTGGCCAACTGAGGCTTCTGGGAGCTGAAGTCCCTTGGCCCTTAAAGGGAACAGGTTGCCTACCCCTGCTCTTGAAGAAATGAGTGTGCTACAACATTTGATTGGCCTGATGTGCAACTTGTATTTAGGACAAGAAGCTACCGTTAGGATAGAATATGGAGAAATGGAATGGTTTCCAATTAGCAAGGGAGTTAGACATTTCTGATTTTATATCCCTATTGGAAAAAATCTATACTGAAATAAAACTTGCATGCTGAAGATATCATATGTAAAGCAGGGTTAGAGTCACAGAAAGGAGGCAGGAAAATTGTGGGAGGGAATATCAACAATTTAAGATATGCAGATGACACCATATTACTAGCAGAAAATAGCAAAGACTTGGAATGGTTACTTTAAAAAGTCAAAGAGGAGAGTGCAAGGGCAGTATTAGGAAAACTGAATGACCACAGATTATTTGCATAACTTTAAAGTAACAATGAAAACACTGAAATACTTCAGGATTTTCTATACCTTCTTTCAGTCATTAATCAGAATGGAAACTGCAGTCAGGACATTGGAAGAAGACTAGGACTTGGAAGGGCAACTAAGAAGGAAGCAAAGATCCCAAAGTGTCATAATATATCACTGGATAAAGTTAAATGGCCCATGCCATCCTGTTTCCAATTACTATGCATGGTTGTGAAAGCTGAAGAATATTGGTAGGAAGAAAATCAACTCATTTGAAATATGGTGCTGTAAAAGAGTTCTACAGATACCATGGACTGTTAAAAAGACAAACTAAAACCTGAATTCTTCCTGGAAGCCAAGATGACTAAACTGTCATATTTTGGACATAACATGAGAAGATATGACTCACTAGAAAGGACAATAATGCTTTATAAGGTAGATGGCCTTAGGAAAAGAGGAAGACCACATTACTAATTGATAGACTCAATCAAGGAAGCCTGAGTCTGCAAGATTTGAGCAGGGCTGTTGATGATAGACTGACTTGGAGATCTGTCATTCATAGGGTCACCATAAGTCAAAGACATCTTTACAGCAGTAAACAATAAATAATAGTTGTTCTAATTTGAATGACATTAGTTTTAACTCATTCAAGAAAAATGAAAGAATGGATCATCCTTGCCAGGCAAGTGAAAGTGTTTGATTATCAACCATAAAATAATGAGACCAGACACATATATATGGGAAAATAAAGGGCTATTTATTTGACCTATTCAAATACTAATAAACTTGACTTTTGGGGAAACTACAAGAAGGGGTCACCACATGACCAAACCCCTCCAGCCTACCCTTTGACAATACACCAGGCCCCAAGGTAAATCTAAGATATTGGATAGAACCCTTGGTCCAGCCTATTGGAAGGGAGGGCTGTGTTCATATTGTATGTTTTAGTGAATGGTATGTTTTAATTGTAAGCCACTCGGATTGGATTACCAATGGGCGGGGTATAAATAAATTTTATTATTATTATTATTATAAAATCCCACAAGTTTGTAAGAGAGAGCAAACCCCCCATGTCAGCCCCAAAGGCAGGTTCATTTCCAACTCCAGGTCCCTTGACCTGTAAAGGCTGTCACAGAGCCCAACCTTTAACTCAAAGGGGGTGCCAATGGTGAACACTGAACTACTCATATTTTTCTCCATGACTTCCCCCTGGTGACAATGACAGCATCCTATTTAATGACTCGCCAAACCAATTTTTCCAAGTCCTAATATGAACAGTATGGGATAGGAAAAAAAAATGTCATGGAGATAAAAATTCCTAGCCGGCCCCAAAGTGACCAGCTAAACTCACACTGGATATTGGGCAGGAGAGATGTGCCATGTTTGAAATAGAAGGAAAGGCTGTATAGGGGGCATCCACACAAAAAGCCACTGTGCTCTGCCCCCTATCACATGCCTCTGGCTTGGCTAATCAGTCAAGCCCCAATTATCCTTGTCTCCAGTCATGAAGATCATCAAAGGTGTACTTTCCCTTAAAAGTGACAGTGCCACTTAGGTCATGTCTGAATTATTATCCTCCTCTTGAAAGTATAAGAGCAGTTGCAGGTGAAGAGCAGAGTGTTGTTCAATTGTTTCTTCTTCTTCTTCTTCTTCTGCATTTGCTTCTGCTTCTGCTTCTCCTCCTTCTTCTTCTATGAACTTTTGGAATAAGCTTTCCCACTGTAATTTTGAGTGTATCATTTTTGAGACGGGTAGACACAGTTTCAGCTAGAGTCACAGCTCATGCAATGGAAGTGTCAGGTTCTCACTCTCTAATCTATTGTTCACAAGCACAGCAGGCAATTGATAAAAGTGGCTTGTCAGAGTGAGACTGATGAAAAGGCATTTCATTTTCAAACCTTCTCCCTGGCTAATAAGAAACAAGAAAAACTTAGGGGACACGATTCAGAATTCTACTGACTCTTTTTTCTTTCTTTTTTTTTAATCTTCTTACCTTAATTCAATGGATTCTAATATGCAATGCCTTTTGCATTAGCTAAATGTACAGTTAAATACATTATTCCTGACAGTTACAGAAAATGAAAATTATCTTAACATTTTAGCTGAAGGTCTCTAGAACAATGTGACAAATTCTGCCTACTTGTGGTAAATTTGGCACCCAAATGTTGCTACATGGTCAGCTAGTAACAGAAAAGATTTTCCAAAGTAGTTTTCTATGGAGGGGGGGTGTTGCTCCTAAAAAACAGAAAATCTGACAGCTGGTGGCCTCTAGTAGAGTGGTGTATCTTCTCTGGACTCCACTTGAAACTTTAAGGAGTAATCCAACAAAAATGGTTTGAGTGTGGACTAAAACTCCAAGAGATTAGGATACAAATCCACACAACCATGGAAACCCTCTGTGTGACCATGAGCATATCACACTATCTCAGCCTTAGAGGAAGATAATGGCAACCCCCTCTCCCACAAAAAAAATTAATCCACAAATCTGGTTCTGAAAGCCCCAGAACAGGTTCACCTTAGGGTCACCATAAGTTGGAAATGAAATGAAGGCACACAGCAACAAACAACAAACACCAAAATAGGTTCAACACCTTGACTATATTGAAGCTCAGACAAGATCCATCATTCTAATGGCATGGAAACTAAAAGCCACCACTGCCTCTAAATTGGTCAGAAATATAAAGAATTGGCTCAGTTGACCAGTGCTGATGTGAATCCATGACTATTTTATCCTTGCTTGAAACAATGAATAACTACATTTGCATTCCTCCTGCTGCAAAAGAAAATAAATATTCCTCTACAATATTGTCAAATTCCCAAAATGTTGTGGAGGAATTATTCTGTGAGGGAAAAAGAAACACATTTGCACACATATAAAACCCTGTTGGTCTTCTTGTTGATGTTTTTGTTGCTGCTGCTGCTCTTCTTCTTCTTCTTCTTCTTCTTCTTCTTCTTCTTCTTCTTCTTCTTCTTCTTTTTCTTCTTCTTCTTCTTCTTCATTTAGTGCCATCAGTGTACATTATAGCCACATCAATGTTTTATATGCAAGAAATTCATTTTCTGCACACAAAACAGGGCGTTTTGCACACAATATTATTTCCCACCAAATGATTCCTATTTTTTTCCTTTCAAAACCTATGAACTATAAATAATATAAATAAAAATAAAATAATAACGGCCTCCTTCTTTAAACAGCACCTTCACCTCTGCTGTCAGAAGTTTGTCTCCATCCTTTCTGAGGCTACAAGCCCTTTTCTTAGTCAGAGAACACTAAGTTTCTCAGGAAGACTCTATGCTTTTGTATCAGGAAAACTTTGAGGTGCTGTTAAGATAAAACATGCCAATTCAGGCCCTTTAAAAAAAAACATCCCTGAAATTGCCTTGAAAAACTAGAGACAAACTGGATCTCAAAGGAGTGTTTGTTTTTTGTTTTTGATTTTATTTTTATTTTTTGCATTGCTAATGCAATTAAAATTTTATTTCTTGGACTTTAAGAATTTTCCAGTACTCACATGCCAGAAGGAGGAGAGGCCTGCCTGCATGAATACCACTCCATATCATCTGAACTGAGAACACCAACAACAGCAGCTTGACAAAATACAGGCCTATGACTAACATCCTTTTTTTTTCCTCCTGCATAATTTTTAACATCTTTGCCTTATGAAGAAGCCAATGGAGCTTTGAAAGCTTGCAACATATATTTTGTGTATTTTGGTTGGTCCAACAGAGGTATCACAGGGGGATGCAGACAGGTGGCCCTGGTCTACCCTGGGAAGTGGAGGATTGGGGCCGAGGCTGCCCCACGCCTTGGCCCCAATCCTCCCTCTTGCTGGCCCTGAAAGGAGCGCAAAATGCAGCAAAATTTTTATTCTGGGTATGAGAGCTGCTATTGAATTGAGTGCTGCCAGTCTTAGAAGCCTTTCTGTTTTCATGACTCTGTTCCAATTGGTTTAATTGGTTTTTTAATAGGGCACCCGCACGGCTCTTCTGTTTCCGGTGCAGTGCATCAAGATGCTGCACCGGGAGGACATCCGCGCCATGCATAACAGCACGTGCTGTGATGATGTCTTTGGGGAGGGGTTGAGGCAGCTGCTGTATGGCTGCATCTCCCCATTCCTGCCTCCAGGATGGCCTAAAGGATCATCTGTAGAGGCCCTCAGTTTTGTGGATTTTGATTTTATTGTACTGATCTAATATGGTTGGGTGATCAAACCTGATCTGTATTCAGATCGCACTCAGTAGGTCAGCCAGCATCTCTCAGAGTAGTGTACCTCACGGGATTATTGTGAGGAGAGGATGGGGGAGAACCAAATTGTCAGGATGAATGCATCCAGAGGAAAATGTCTTAAATGAAGCAGCATGAGACAAAGGCAAAAGGTTACTATAAGTCATGTGGCAGCCATTGGAAGGGTGCTTTGTCATAGGAAGATGACAACAAACAGGCAGGACATGGAATCACCAGGCTTCAATACTGCAAAGTCGTGTCACATAGTGAACAGGAAACTGTGTTGCACACCACTAAAGGATTGGATTAGAAGCTCCAGCAATTAATATGTATATAAGGGAGGAGCTCCAATACCCTGTGTGGTGGTGTTGATGTATGTAGAGAGCAGAGCATTTTGTCAGTCAGTGTGAGATATTATAAATATCGGAACAAAAATTAAAAGCCTCCTTGAGAGTACTCAGCATGTTGTCATGTCTGCAGCTTTCTCCATGTGTGGGAAAAAGAGTTCTCCAGCCTGCACTAAACTGTACAGCAGAGCTTTCTGTGGTGTAGTGTTCTTGGTGCACAAGCTTCAGCATCTAGACTTCGGGTCAAAATCACACCAACACAAATATGCTTCCCTAAGCTAAGGTGATCAAGAGAGGGATAAATATGTAATGATACAACAGCAGGCAAAACCTGTGACAAAATATTCCAGTTGATCCATTCCATTCCAGGATCCTCCAGAAGGAGTAATTGTGTCAGGAGGTTTCGGTACTTTGTGGTTGTTTACATGACACTTTAACTGCCTTGATGCTATCTTACAGAATCCTGGGATTTGTAGTTTGGTGAGGCACTAGAGCTTTCTGAGGCACCAGGCTGAATATCTCACCAAATTACAAATCCCAGGATTCCATAGCATGAAGCCAGGTCATTAAATTAGTGTCAAAGTGCTTTATTTCTGCAGTGTGGCTGGTCTTATGGTGGTTCATATATATGTTTATTAAAAATTGCTTGGCTTGATTGAAAAAAAAATCACATTTTGGAATACAGTTCCCAGAATTCCTTAACCCATGTAGCCATGGGTTGGGGCATTTTGTGAGCTCTAGTTCAAAGTGACTTTTCCAGGCTCTGCAAGGCACCTTGAACCAACAGACTACCTCTTTGAGTTTATTCCACAATACTGGTTTGGGAATCATGCAGGCTGATCTTCCAAAAATCACCTCCCCAAAAGTTGAGCAAACTTTCCTCTGAGGTTCTTGTGTCTATGGGGAAAATAATGCCTGAAGTTTTTATGTGTCCTCCATCAAGAAGACTACTGTACTACAGATTGTTGGCAATTGTAAGCAGCTCTGCTATTTATTCCAAGGCTATAATTCAATTAACTCTAAAAAGAACATAACGTACCAAGCTTGGGTTGCTCTAATTGCTAGAAAACTAATTGATTATACCAAAGAAATGATATGTTCTGGACAGATTAATTTATCCCTCGGGCAATATGCCAACATCATTAATGTCATCTCTAATTCTCCCTTGTAAAATGTAATATAATCTGTGGATCATTGTGTTATATAAAATGAAAACCAAATTGTTGTCATTTCAATACTTTGATCACTTTATGGGAAAATCTTTACTCCTCTAGTATTCTGCATTAGCTGTGGAATGTGAAGAAGAGTTAATGAAATCAACATATTCATTACCTGTCCTTGCAACAAGGAAAAGAAGATAGTATCATCTTTTCATTTTGCTTCTGAGAAATTATGGAATATTCTGTTGTGGAGATTTATAAATAACATTTTCATTTGCTTTAAAAATATAGGAAAAGCAAACATGTGACTAGATATTTTTTTTAATGAGTACCTCATTGATTTTAATTTCATTGTCTGCAATATATTCCTGTTGGCTTTCTGAAGAAAATAACTTTCCTTTTGGTAAATACTGTTAATTTAGTATCTTTGAAGATAGATAGAACACTGTTGCCTAAGGCATGTTACGTGAACATCAGCCTCATTGAACTTAATGGAACTTGCCTCAGAGTAGATGTGCATGGGATAGTGCTTTAAAACACAATACTGGTCTCATTCTAGCAAACTAAGGATGGAGACATCAGGCTATTTGCACTCCTTGTCAGTTCTGATGTGTTCTGTGGTGTTCTGCTACTTAAAGGGGGAAAACTGCATTTAAATTGTATAAATTTCCCTCTGAGATAGATATTCTATACACATTGTTCAACCAAGAATTACACTGCCAAAATGGAGATATATTCAATACAAAAGATATCTATTTTGATTTGTATATTTGTTCAGGAAAAGCAAATTAGATCAGTTTGCATCTAATGCAAACCAAATTAAATTACCTCAACCTGCAGCTTGCATTCCATTTAACCATACATAGCTGTGCAGGTACTTCCTGAATTTACTTGTGTTGAAATGAAATAATACCAAAAACAAAACAAAAAAACATCACCCCAAATAAAAAAAACACTTGGCTCTTTCTACTTCTTTTGGGTAATTGTCCAAATTATTATTATTATTATTATTATTATTATTATTATTATTATTATCATCCCACTCCCCCCCACCCCAAATTGGAACTCAAAGCAGCAAATTCTGTTCATCTGAATTTATCCCTGTGTTTTAGAAATCTGAATAACCCAATCTCATTTCTAAAATGGAATTTAGATATTAGGAATATTCACTGTAACCCAGTTCAGAAAGCTTACTTTTTAAGGAAGAATGAATATGGTAACATGCTGAAGACATCCACAACTGAGCAGTGGTGGGATGATGTTCTGGGAGCCCAACCATTATCCTACCACTTTTGAGCTACAAATGGCATGTCATTGTATTAACTATTGCCAGTAACTTTTCAATGAATCTGTCCCATATGGCTTTCATATGCACTTTGCCACTAATTTCTACCTTGTATTAACATTCTTTTTGAGACGTGTTTTAGAAGAAGTAGGAAGCAGGGAAAGGCGTAGCACAATAATGTTAAATTATGTATTCTATTTTTACCAGGAAAGGAAGATAAAGGGCCATGTGGCAGAAAATCTTGCCTAAAAGGGGTGGGGGAGAAAGAATACCTACATTTCTCACCTATACATTCTATGGCTTAAAACAGATAGGACGAATTCATGTGTTCCACAAAAATGAATATCAATATGACTATCACCAGTTTTTCACATCCTTCACTTTCTGACACCAACAAAATGAATGCCAGCCGAACACTCTTGGAAATATATGGACATCTGTTGGAAATGTGATGTACATAAAGGTACTTTTTATCATATGTGGTGATCATGTGAGAAGGCTAAGATGTATTAGAAACAAATACAGAAATTGAGGGAAATTGTTTTAAAATTTAAATTATGGCTGAGGCCAGAGTTATTTTTGCTAGGTAAATAAAATTAAGGGCATTAATTTCTTTCTTTTTTAAAATAATATTTATTAGTTTTTTAACATAAAACATTTTTTAAAATCTATTTAAAATTACATACAAACAAACAAACAAAAAATACAGTCACCCCTCAGTTCTTGCAGACTTTAAGTCCGTAGTTTTCCATGTTTATTCATAAATGAATTAATGAAGAGCCATATGAAGATGAACCCCAAATTCTAAAAAGTGCAATAAGAGAAATAGCGAAAAACAATTCACCAGGAACAGATGATATTCCAATTGAACTGCTGCAATCCATATTGACAGATTCAACTCTAGTGCTAACCAACATATATCAACAGATATGGAAAACCAAATGATGATCAATAGATTGGAAGCAAAAAATATACATCTCCATCCACAAAAAGAAAGACACAAGAGACTACAGCAACTATAGATCCATAGCAATAATCTCCCATGCAAGAGAAATCATCTGCAAAATTCTGCAACATAGACTCCAACATACATGGAGAGAGAAATCCAAGCAGGGTTCGGGAAAAGAAGAGGCATGAGTGACGACACTGCAAACATATGATGGCTAATGGAGCACACCAGGGAATTCCAAAAGAAAATCAGCATGTGCTTTATAGACTATAGCAAAGCCTTTGACAGCATAGATCATGAAAGTCTATGGAATGCCCTTAAAGACATGGGAGTGCCAACACATGTGATAGTCCTGATGAGGAATCTGTACTCAGGACAAGAGGCTACTATCAGAACAGAACATGGAGAAACAGAATTGTTCCCAGTTGGCAAAGGAATCAAACAAGGCTGCACCCTCTCACCCTATCTGTTTCACTTGTACAAAGGACATATTATAAGAAAAACAGGCTTAGACACAGAAGAAGGAGGAGTGAAAATAGGAGGAAGTAATAGCAACAATCTAAGATATGCAGATGACACCATAGTACTAGCAGAAAACCTCACAGACCTGTAACACCTACTAAAGAAGATCAAAGAAGAAATACTAAGGAAGGCTTAATGTTGAACATAAAGAAAACAAAAATAATGACCACCGAAGATAAGTTCAACCTAGACAATGAAGAAATAGAAATAGTAAAAGCATTCCCATACCTGGGATCAAACATTGATAGAAATGGGGACTGCAGTCAGGAAATCAGAAGAAGTCTAACAATGGGGAGAGTGGCAATGAAAGAACTAGAAATGATTCTAAAATGCAAAGATATACAACTCAGAACAAAAGTTAGAACCATACGAGCCATTGTATTCCCTATTACCATGTATGGATGTGAGAGGTGGACAGTTAAGAAAGAGCATAGGAAAAAAAAAATCAGTGTTTGAGATGTGTTGCTGGAGAAGAGTGCTGAGGATCCCATGGACAGCCAAAAGGACAAATAAGTGGGCCCTAGTGCAGATCAAGCTGGAAAACTCCCTGGAAGCCAAGATGACCAAACTGAGACTGTCGTACTTTGGACACATCATGAAAAGAGAGTACTCTTTGGAAAAAAACAATAATGATGGGAAAGGTGGAGGAAAGTAAGAAGAGAGGAAGGCCACATCCTACATGGATGGACTCTATTAAGGAGATCATGGGTATGGGGTTGCAGATATTAAGCAGAGCAGCAGAGGACAGAGAGTCTTAGAGATGTCCTATCCATAGGGCTGCCATGAATCGAGATCGACTCGAGGGCAGTTAACAACAACAAAATATATAAATACAAGCATCTAAATCTATCTTTTATAATATTTAGTTGTCTTGATATATAATCTTATATCTATCTTCATGTATCTAATTTCGTCTACTAGAAGAACTCCATGTTAAACAATTTTTCCTTTTTTTTTTTTTTTGCCAAACTGTTTCTATCTTATTGTGTTCAAACTAATTCTAACTCATACAAAGAATTATCACTTATTGTATATACATACCCACAAATCCAAGGGCAATAATTTCAAAGTGATGAATTACATGATTATAGCAACAAGACTGATATATGTCCAGAAGTGGGGAAATGATTTTATATTATATACTATTGGAAGAAGGATGGCTTGATTATCAACCTCTTTGAAATGGCCAAAATGGGGGTGAAATGGATGGTCAAAATGAAGCAGCTTCTGGCTGCTTTAGATGTATGCTGGTCCTTAAGACAAGAGCAAAAACGATTTGTGATAAACTGACTCCTGGTGGTGCCAGTCAGCCCCTGCATGCATGGCATGTTTTTGGAGTGGGTCATGTGGTCAGTGGGACCTACTTCTGGCTGGAGCAGATTTGGCCACTCTTTTGTGGCCATCTGGTCCAGCCCATGGACAAACCTGCAAAATTGATTAAGGAGAAATCTTTGGATAACTTTGTTTAAGTTTGGGAACTATTTCTGTCTTACACCAAGAAAAAAAATGGGAAGATTATGTTTGTGGAATTTGATGTTTAATGTTATGCTGCTATATTTTACCATCAGAAATAGTAATGAATGGTGTTAGGAATATAGAGAAGTTCATTATAACTATTATTTAGTCTTTTATTCTTGGATTTGGAGAGTCAGAAGTCAGTTATGTGTCTCTTTTCTTTTTATATTATGTTTGTTTTGTAGGTAGATTGGATTGGGAAGGTAGGGATTTTGTATGTATTAGTATTAGTATTTTAGTATAATGTTCTGTTTTTTATTTGTATATGTTCAATGTATATTTTAAATTAATAAAAGTATTACGTTTTTAAAAAGAAATATATGGACATCTGAGACAAGATGTAACCCATTATATTATAATTCTCTAGAAATGTTAAATGGTTGTTTCCATATGGAAATGCAAACCTAATTATTTTTCCCCCAGCACTAACTTGAAGACTAATTGATACCAGCAAGTCCAACAGCACACTGCCATTCCTCTTTAGCCATTACTAGGTCCATAGAGTTCACTGCAGCTTACCCCTACATATATGGGTAGAGATTTGCAGCTCAAATCATTTGAATTGATTTTTTTAAAAAAACACTCATCATTCAAATGTGAATTTTCCTTCATTATTTCTTGCTGAAAACTTTGGATCATGAAAATATAATATCTGGTGCATTTAGTCTGTTAGCAAATGTTCATCTCAGCTATACCTGACATTTTCTTCAGTTCCCTTTGTTGAATATATTTACCTGGGCTGCCAAGTAAGCTTTTAGCAAACACCAGAGAAGCCCATGTGTATGCATTTTGTGAGGGCGAATGAGTTACACATTACCATATAAATCTGTTGTTTTCAGAAACTCATTAAGTTGCAAATCTCATCATTACTCAACTTCCAATAACTGACATATAATGCCTAACATTTTAACCATTCTAACATAAAACAGACATGATAACAATCAAATCTACTTGCTCTTTTTTGTTGTTGTGATCTTTGCAGAGTCAGTATGGAAAGGCTGAAAAAGGCAATTTTAATTAATAAGATGACACTGATGCATAATCTGTAGCTATTTCATAGTGTATATTTTGTGATTTGTAGGTCTTTTCTACAAATAGAACTTGAAAGCTCCAACAGGAGGAGTCAAAGATATGTTGATCCACCGTGCACTTTTCTGCCACACTTGTTACCCATGCAAAAAAGTTGCTCCTCTTGCCAAAAACTTCTGTCCTAGAAAAAAATTAATATTCATTAGAACTGCCATAGCTGTCTAGCAAAATTAATCAGTACATCATAATTAGCTAGGCTTTGCACATTTTTAGCACACATCTTAATAATTCTTAGAAAGTGATCTAAAGGATTTAGAAAATGGGAAAGCTCTTTTTATAGCAAGGAGGTTATCTTGTGGAATAAATAGACTACCAAGAGTCCTATGTTTAAAAAGCCACATTGCAACATCCAGTCACATTCACTTTAGAATGAACAAGAAATTGGTAATGTTATGTCTCCCCCTTGGGCCTTAGCACTTGTCCAGCTGTGCAACAACTAGTCTACAGAAACAAAAATTTGATTCACTCATGAACAAAGTGCATCAAATCACCCTGCAAGTAGAGGGACCATACTAGATCACACCCTCTCTCTCTCCCTTTTGCAGCCATGCCCTGTTCTGAATGTGAACCTTTACATTTTTCAAGAGGTGTTGTCATTGTCATTGTCATCATCATCATCATTTATATCCTGCCTTTTCCTCAAAACTGGGATTCAAGGTAGTTTACAAATTAAAATGAGTGCAGTATAGCTAAGAACATACAAAATATCAACATTAAAATAGAAGTAAACTATTCACAATATTAAAATAATGTAAAAACATACAATTAAAAATAATAAGGTTAAAAAACAGTACAATCAAAACAATATACTACTCTCTTAAAAGCACTTTTAAATGTTCAGTTCTCTCTGATGGTGGAAAAAGGAGTCATGATGGCCTAGAGGCAACCACTTTTTAGGCTGTATCTGCACTGCAGAAACAATCCAGTTTGACACCATTTTAATTGCCATGGCTGAATGCAATGAAATTCTGGGATTGGTAGTTTTGTGAGATATTTAGCCTTTTCTGTCAGAAAACTCTGGAGCTACAACAAACTACAAATCACAGAATTCCATTGCATTGAGACATGGATTATTCTGCAGTGTGGATGAAGCCTTAGGAGGCCCTATCTCATGTCCTCAATATCTGTGTCTGTGACAGTGCTGGGACTGAGAGAAAGGCCTCTCCTGAAGAATTCAGGGTCCAGCTAGGCTCATACAGAGATATATGGTCTATTAGTTTGAATGTTAGCTACCTCAGTGGGAAAAGCATTACCAATGTGTTCCCTAAAATAACCTGATCTTAGCTGTTTAAGACTGTAAAAGTAAAAACTAGCACAGGTGGATTTTAACCTGGAAAAAAGGTAGATCTATATACCACAGTCAATATGAAGTCACTGCATGCTATCAATCTATCTGAATCCAGACTAGTTCATAGTGCCACCAGACACAAAACTAGAGAATAAGAAAATATGCAGCTCCAAGAATTACATCAGACAAGCAGAGTAGAAATCAACACAACAAAACATATAAGTTATTTATTTGTTATGTAAACTGCTAATATCAATGCTTTTGAAGCAGCGTGCAATAAGATATGTGCACAATTTAAAACAGATACATTAATACAATCTGCATAGCTTAGATTGTTGATATTCCTTCCTCTTTTTTTACTACTCCTTCTTCTGTGTCCAAGCCTGTTATTCTTATAATATGTTCTGCATACAAGTTGAACAGGTAGGGTGAAAGTATGCAGCCTTGTCTTAACCATTTGCCAGTTGGGAAGCATTCTGTTTCTCCATATTCTGTTCTGACAGTAGCCTCTTGTCCTGAATACAGATTCCTCATCAAACTATCAGATGGCTGGCACTCCCATGTCTTTGAGGGTGTTCTATAGCCTTTCATGAGCTATGCAGTCAAAGAATTTGCTATAGTCTATAAAGCACATGCTCATTTATTTATTTATTAATTTATTTTGGAATTCCCTGGTGTGCTCCATTAGCCATCGTATGTTTGCAGTGTGATCTCTAGTGCCTCTTCTTTTCCTGAACCCTGCTTGGATCTCTGGGACCTCTCCATCCATGTATGGTTAGAATCTATGTTGCAGAATTTTGAGGATTATTTTGCTTGTGTGGGAGAGCAGTGCTATGTGTATTGCATTCAACATCTTTTTATTCCTTCATGGTCTTGAATTATGTTATTTTTATTGTCATAGATCATCCCAGTCCTTGGTTTGAATTTTCCTTTGATTTCTCAATTCTTGTGAATTAGATCTCTTGGTTCTCTTTTTGTTGTTGTCTTCTATTTCCCTGCATTGATCATTGTAGTAATTTTCTTTATTTTTCCATACAACCCTTTGTACTGTTGCGTTCATAATTCTTAATTTGTTCCTATCTCCCTTTTGTTTTTCTTCACTTCTTTTCTTTATTGTTTGTAGTGTTTTTTCTGTCATCCATGTTTTTTTCTCTTTCTTATTCTTTATTGAAAGCGTCTGTCTGCATTCTTCTTTTATTATGTCCCTGGCTTCTGACCATATTTCCTCTGGTTCTCAGTCTATTATGCTCAGTAGTGCAAATCTTTTTCTTATGTTATCAGTAAATTCTGGTTACAGAATTGTAAATCCAGATGGATGCACAATAAAATTAACAAATAAAATAAATAAATAAAATTAACTGTTTACACTGATGAAAGACCACAGCCCAAATCTGATGCAAACCATGATGTTTCTCAAGATTTAGTTGCTGAATAAGAAGACTTCCACAAGCAACCAGAGAATGTGGAGTTCTTTCATTCTCCAGAGGTCTTGCATCCAGAAGAGGCTCCATCTGCAGTGGACCAACCAAATTATGAGGAACCAGATGGCACAGAAGATGCATAGCCAGGTATCCAAATCCAGGTGAGAAGGTCAGAATGCTCCAGTAAAGGTAAGTCATCAGACAGATTCTCTTATCAAGCCACAGAGGAATTAATTCCAAAACCTTCTGATTGAAAGAAGATAAAGGGAATTCCAAAGACAGATTCTAAGTGGGTGCAAGCTGCTAGTGGAGAAATGCAATCTTTATAAAAAGATAAGACATGGACTTTATCAAAATTGCCAGAAGGAGAAAGAGAAATTGGTTGTAGATGGGTCTTTACCACAAAGCTAGATGCAGAATTGTATATTTGTAATTTTTATATTTTTTACAGTTTTAATTCTACTATTTTAATTTTTTTAATATTTTTTATATATGTTGTTAGCTGTCTTGGGTCAAACTTTGGGAGAAAGGTGGGATAAAAATAAAATAAAATAAAATAAAATAAAAAGCTAAATGCAGAAGGGGAGATTCAGAGATACAAAGCAAGACTCATGGCTAAAGGCTACACTTGAAAATATGGTAAGGACTACAATGAAACTTTTGCTGGAGTAGTCACTGACATAACCATCAGAACTCTCCTAGTAGTTTCAGCATACAACAAAATCAGTGTTCAACATCTGGATTTCAGACAGCTTTTCTCTATGGTGATCTGTCTGAATAACTATATATGGAA
>JAIPUX010001880.1:98085854-98107853 GCA_020142125.1 Phrynosoma platyrhinos | reverse complement strand
GACCAAAGCAGAATAGAGTGGCACTATTACTTCTCTTGATCTAGAGATTATTGCATTACTTTTGCTCCCAGCATAGATGCAGGATGTAACTTTAAGAAGGTGGATCTTATTGCATTCACCCATTGCCAGGCAGCAGGCAGTCCATTTGCAGCCCAGGCTTTTGCCACAGATTTTCAAGAACAGGAAAATCCTGTTTGTGAAAAAATACGAGAGAAGCCCAGAGAAGCCCAGCTTACAAATGCACTGCTGGCTCCCCAGTGAAGAGTGCATGCAATAAGATTAGTTTTCTCTCCTCAGCTAGGAGCACTCTGTCTTGCTGGTTTTCTCTCCTCGGCTAGGAGAGAAAACATCATGCCAACAGCATCCTGCACAAAGGTTTCACCTGGTGTGGGGGTTGGGGGCTTTGAGGAGGGAGCTTTGGGGTGGAGCCAAAAGGGCACGCCCCCAACTCCTTGTTCCACGTGGCTTTACTCATGCATAAAGTCACATGGGGCAGGGACAGGAGGATGTCTGCCCTGCGATGTGCCAAGGAGGAGGAGGCAGATGCCCTAATGGGCCTCCTTCTGGCCAGGGCAACTGACAACACTGCTCCCAGAAAGAAGAATAAAACTGGGCTTTAAGAGAGCCAAGCTGGCTTCAGATGTCTATTTGTGTTGGGTGGCAGGGTACTGAATGTGGATGAGGTGGGATGGGGTCCCCTCCATCTAGAAGAGGGATGGAGGAAAGGAGGGAGCTGGGGGGCAAAGGGCCCCCAGATCTACCCCCACCCTCTCGCCCAGCCTTGGGAAGAAGAAGTGCCCTCCCTCCAGAAACCAAAACCAGAATGGTTGGTGGTGGTGGTGGGGAGAAAGAGGGGCATCTCACTGCAGCCAAATGATGGTGAACAGAAACTCAAACAAGGAGGCAGTTGCTCTCTCCCTTGCTCCTCTCAGGTCCAAATGAGAAAGGTGGTCTTGGGGGGAGGGGTATGAATTCATGGGTCTGCAGGCTGCCTGGCCCCAGGTGGAGTGAGGCCAGCAAGACAGAGTGCTCCTAGCTGAGGAGAGGAGGAAGAGGAGGTCCAGCATCTCCAGATGCATCCCATCCTCCATCCCAGGGCCCACATGGCAGCTGCTTGCAACCCCATCACTCACTCACTCCCTCCATCAGCAGCCCTTCCACAGCTTCTTCCAAGCCACTAGTGCCCAGGGAAGGGAGGGGAAGAGGGGCTGCAGGAGCAGAGGGGACCGCTGATTTTCCCCCACCCAAATCCTAGGCCCAAGCCAAGGCTCCTGATCTCCTCTCCCCACTCTCCTATGAACCCCCCTGGGTCCACACCCCACCAGTGGGACTTCTTGGGAGCTCCTCCTTCTAGCCACCCCCCCGACTGCTTCAAAGGTCCCCCCAGGTAGAGTGCATCCAATCTCCCCTGTCCCCTCTTGGAGGACCCCCTCTTGGCCAGTCTTGGGGTACAGAAGGGAACCCTACCCAACTTCCTCTTTCCCTGCCGGGTGGGATAAGAAACAGATGGAATGGGTGGGACATGATAAAATGTTTGTAAACAAAGCACTATGAACACAGCTCAAGAAGTTGGATATCTTTAGCTTGGAGAAGAGAAAACAGAGAAGTGGTATGACAGATGGCCCATTAGTTAAGCATGTGTCACTAAGTAATGTCTCCTGGCCCAACCTCACTAGGGAACAATGACTTCAAGAGAAGGTCTGTTCAGCTGAGGATTGGGGCACAAGGTGTATGAAGGTTCCACCTCCCTCCCATTAGCAAGTAAGGCTATGACACCGAATAGTGATGGGTCCCTGTTCCTGATTGTCTCAGCTTCACTCACTGGTGGGGGAGGGAGTGGAAACATCCTCCACCTTGCAATCCAATCCCCAGCAGAACTGGCCTCCTTTGCTAAATATAGCTGCTAGCTGGTAAGGTGCACTGGGGGCTGTTGGCTGTTAAGATGGGCTGTGACTATGGAGATTATCAGATGGGGAATGGGAGTGAAGCAGATCGCTCTCCCATCCTTATCCCATCCGTGACAGCAATCGCATGAAAGACATTCGCACATGTTGCCCTGGTCCTGTCATTAACCTGTCAGTAATGTGGAATTGAATTAATGTGTTCCTCTTTTAATGCAAAATGAAGGGCAAGGACAGGACAATTCCAACTCACTGATGGGACAGTGACAGGATCAGCATGGTTTCATATGAAAGTCTTTTGTGCAATCGTGGTCACTAGCATTTCTCAGATGGGACAACGTCCAGATCTGTGCAATGTCATCTGAAAGTCTTTCCTGCAATTGTTCAGGAAGGATGGCACAAGGACGGGAAGAGAATGGGACAAGGACATCCTGTCCCCAGTCTGATAATCTCTTATGTTGGATTAGTGAATACAGAGCAGTTTTGGATCTGTAATTCTAGCCATACCCTCGCTCAGTCATTAATCAGAATGGACACTGCCGTCAAGAGATTAAAAGACTAGGACTAGGAGGGGCAACTATGAAAGAACTAGATTATATCCAGGAGTGTCAAGATATTGATAAAATTTGGATTGTCCAGACCAACATATTTTCCATTTCTATGCATGGTTGTGAAAAATGGACAGCGAAGAAAGCTAATAAGAAGAAAGCTAATAGGAAGAAAATCAACTCATTTGGAATGTGGTGCTGAAGAATAATTCTGTGAATACCGTGGACTGCTAAAAAGACAAATAAATGGGACCTGGAGCAAATGAAGCCTGAACTGTCCCTTGAGCCAAGATGACTGAACTGAGACTGCAGTACTTTGGTCACATTATGAGAAGATATGATTCACTAGAAAAGACAATAATACTTGATAAAGTAGAAGGCAGTGGGAAAAGAGGAAGACTGCATTCCAGATGGATAGATTCAATCAAGGAAGCCATGGCCCTGAGTCTTCAAGACCTAAATGGGACAGTAGATAATAGGGGGACTTCGAAGTCACTTTTTCATAGGTTCAACATAAATTGAAGTTGAACTGAGAGCAGTTAACAAACTCACTAGGTTACTAACAATGATAGATACACTGATCACGCATACACTACCTTGTGCTCCTTGGATAATGGGCAGAATATAGCTGTGACAATTCTTTTAAGTTGCACACACACGTGTGTGCACATACACATGCACACATACATCCTTTCCATCCTAGCTGACACAATGAGCAGGAAATCTACTGCATAAGTACTTTGAAAATACTTTTGTTTCATTTCTGTTATTTCTAGTTTATTAGTTTATTAGTTTGAAATGTAAATAGATGTAAAATTAAGTGATTTAAAAAATTCCATATTGGAAAAGGACCTTCTTAGTAAGCAGTGAATGTACTCTGCAACACACACACACACTGGATGAAAAGATAAACCTGCAAGAAAATGCCATGGAAAATCCTTTTCAGTGCTAATGCATATCAGACATTGTACCTCAGTTCATCTGTGACCCTTCTAATACTGCCAAGGTCAGAGAAGACTGGTCATGCAAGTTAAAGTTGCCTGAGGGATCTTTTACCTTACACAGCAAAAAAGAAAAAAGAAAAAGAAAAAGAAAAGAAAATCTAAGAGTTTGTGAAAAGTTGAGAGAAGGAAAGAAAGCCACCACTTGAAATGGCTGGGCCAGCTCTTTACATCTTTTTATTTTAAACTTTTGCCACCTGTTCTAAGAGATAAGCTGTCCTCTGTGTGTCATTTTTTTTTTCAAAATCCATACAAATGCAGAATGTAGATTCTGACATTGTGAAAGTAGACCAAGGGAGACATTGTACTTTCTCACCTATACTATACAAAAATTTGACACTGATATGGTCTATGCAAAATTGGAATTGAACTTCAAGAGTCTGTCTTTCCTCTGGTTTGTAGGCATATATTCCACTGGCACGATAGATAGCTAAACCAGCCAGAGGAAGAAAAATGAGGAATGGATGTTAAATGGTGTTTGGGATCCTGTCATGGATTCTGAATGTAGCTAAAATATAAAGCCTTGAATTGTGATTACAAAATCTTCCCATGAAAGGGATCAAAATTCAGAGGCAGATTTATACATAGGAGATCCCAGGTTCAAATCCCAACATTTTCAAGTATGGATGTGAGAGAGAGAATTTTATGTGAAACACACCAACAAACAGTGCAGAAGATATGGAGGCTGCATGGACCACCCCACTGCCATTCTGGTGTGAGCAGTCTGGATGACGTCTGGCATATTCTGCACCAGAACAGGGTTATAACTATGTTAAAATAAAACTTTAAATGTTCCATGTTGCTCTACCCCTTCATAGAAGATCCAGAACCCTCTACTCCCATGCCATTGTGACTGCCTTCATGGACATCCCACTGAGCCACCCAGCATGTCTGCTACCACTGCAGGTTGCTTGTTCTGACCTCAGAAGCAAACAACCCATGGCAGTGGTGGATGCACAGGGCAGCCCAGGGGAATGTCTGTGCAGACTGAGGGCTAGGTAACTGGAACAGATCAGGGCAGCTGGAGGGCCAAGATACTCCGGGCTGACTCCAAAGTATCCTGGCCAGTGCAATCAAGGCCTGAGCTTGGTGGACCAATAGTTTTCCATTGGAAGCACCTTATGCCTTCTTGGATTAGGCACAGAGAGCACAGTCCCATCAGTAATCAGTGAGTGGCCTTGTGATAATGAAGGTGGCTGCATCTTGCTGTAGAGAGGCTATGCTGTGTCCATAGCACTGTCCTTAATATGGTTGTTCACTGATTTCAGGAAACAGAATGTGTTCTTAAGTGCTCTAATTGTTATTTAATGATTTTAATTTTTGGATTCAGATTGTTTTACCTGTTTTATTATAATAATAATAATAATAATAATAATAATAATAATAATAATAAATTTCTACATGAGGAGTTACTCACTGATTTTGCGCTGGATGGCGATGTTTCACAGCTAAATGCACCACTAAATGCCAACAGAAGATGTACTACTGCCAGTTCAGCAGTAGGATGTAGCCCAAATGTACATCCACACACACAAGAGCACCACACTTGCAACTCTGGACTGAATGTAGGCATTGTGCAGTGGACAAACACTTCAAACATCTCTGTAGTTCAATGCATGCATACATAAGATACCATATTATTTGGGGCATTGCATACAAAATTCTGAGGCACTGATTTTTGAAGATAGATTGTGCCTGGCAAGATATTTACAAGCCGATTGAAACAGGGCCACCCATCTTATATGTGTGTGACCTCATAAGAGTCTGGCTGTGACTGATGGCCTATCTAGTCCAGCATTTTGATAGAAACACAATCAGCAAGACATGTATGCAACTTCATCATCTGGTGCACACACCAATTGCGTTCTTGCTGTCTGAACCCAAACTTACATGCCAATAAAGACACCCTGTCATATTAAAAAAAATGAGAACATTAGTAAACTTCTTTTCCTTTTCTATTCTACTTCCACCTTTTGCATTAGATGAAGAAATGTGATATGATCCAGTGTGCAACTCTAATCTAAGAAAATTGTTGCACACACAAATAAAGTGTCCTTTTCCTGACAGGATAAGGTCATGTTACAGGTTGCTATCGGATGTTATCACATGCTCAAATGCCCGGGCGACTATAACCCATCCCCAGCTGCACTTAGCCTGTTGATTTTCAAGTACAGAAGCTTCCTGTTCTTAGAAATCAGCAGGCTAGGTGCGGCTGGGAGATCGGTTGTAGTTACCCTGTGACAGAATTGGAGTTTTGGTGTGTGATAACATTCAATAGCAACCTATAATGCAACCTTATCATGTCAGAGAAAAGACACTTTATTTGCATGTGCGATAATCTCCTAAAATCACTTAAAATCATTTTTGAAGTGCTAGCATTGTTGTGGTTAGAGACACAAAAAGGCTTTATTAAGTCCACATTTTAAAACTAAACAACCTAATTCACATTTCCCAGATTAATGCAGAGTTTGCACAGCACTTATCCTTCATCATTTTTCTGAATCTGTGATATAGTTTTCTGCTGAAAAACATACTAAAATGCCTTGCAGAGCCTGCATTCAGTAGTTAGCACCATTGTTAGTACCAACTCGAGTAGATCCACCAAATCACATCGGTTTACATAAGTGTTGTCTCACCATTCTACAACTGGCAGAATGAGTTGACTGTGACTGTTAATAGGATTCAAGCATCCTATCATGCATAACACTGGAAGAACATAAAGTTTCAGCACAGATAACTATTTCTTTTTACAAGACCTGAACTTATAAATCCTGTAAATGTTTGTGGGTTATTTCAGTAGTACTGAAAAAGAGTAAAACAGACTTCTGAATGAATACATGCAGACTAGATATGGGCTAGATTTGCAGTGAGTCACCTATCCACAGCTGAAATGTGGTTTATTAATTGTATAAAAGATAGAAGCTTGATAATAGTGACAAATCCTTTCATCACTTTTCAGCCTCAAAAACATCATGCATGTACTCATACAGCTAAAATGAGAAATGATTCAGATGTAAAGCAGCATCCTGTTTCCTCTAGGTGATGGTTGAAATCCAAAGAACAAATTTGAAACAAAATTTGTCATTTTTATAAACTTAATATTTATAAGAAACACTTAGCAAATGCAAATCCAGTACTTGCTCAGTTGCTTATATTATCCATTGTAATGGGATTAAAATGTGAATGGATGAGTTCACTAACTGAAATATTTGTGTTGCTTTTGTTATTGTCATCATCATTGTTGGTCTCATTGTCATTGGCTGGCATTTAGTTTTACAGTTACGGATTTGTAACCTAGAGTTATGGATCTATACCTGGTCTGTATTCAATAAGACTACATAGTCATGTCCGTGGCATGGGTTGAAATTTTTTACCAAGCCACATTTTCAGCCAGCAGCTGCATGAAGTGGAGGACGTTTGTTTTGTTCCCAGTTGAGCGCAAGTAGAACATTTCCAGGTCCCTCTCACCAGTGAGCACAACTAGAGTGATGAATTGCAACAATGATCTTGCTTCTGATTGTCCCAGCCTGGTGGGAAGGGGATGGAAATGTCATATTCCTTTTGCCCTGATTGGCAACTAAACTGACCTCCTTTGCTTGATGCAGCTGTAGCTGCTAAGGTAGGCTTGGAGGATCAAGCCAGGAGATGTTAGCTTTAAATTCATAACTAAGGGGGGGATGCAGAGCTGGAAGAGGTGCAGAAGAGCCACATGGCAGTTCACATGTCACAGCTTGTGGAAGGAGCACTATTTTAGCGCTCCATTCCCAGGCGGTGAAAGGGAGGATTGGGGCCGAGGCATGGGGCAGCCTCGGCCCCAATTCACCACTTCCCAGGGCAGCCCATGGCTGCCCGTCTGCATCCCCCCTTAGTTATGATTCTGAGCCAGAAGGATGTCATCAGAGCACCTGTCATGTGGAAGGGCGGGCATTCCAATGACATCCTCAGGAGGGGAATGGGGCTCCCAGCGTCCGGCTGCCCCTCCCCTTCCTTGGCTTGAAGATGGCACAAAGAGCCATCTGAAGTAACCAATATAGAATATCAGTGACCATCTTTCTTTCTACCTCACTCTTTTCATCAAAACTGTGACACATTAAAACAAATCTGATACAGCTAAAAATATACAAAAGTTCAATATTCAAAGTGAAACAAAATATTTACTACTATTAAAACTATTTAAGGCATATGAAGTAAAAAAAATAATTTTTAAAAGTCTTTGAAAGCACATGTTTTAAAAGTGCAATTCCTAGAATATTCCTGCTAGCAAGGCCAGTGACCTTACTGACTGGAAGATTTTAGAATCTGTAGCCTCCAAAGGAGAGACTTAGGAAGCTGGTTATATTTAGCCTAGAGTAGAGAAGATTGAGAGGTGACATGATAGCCATGTTTAAATATTTGAAGGGATGTCATATTGAGGATGGAGCAAGTTTGTTTTCTACAGCTCCAGAGAATAGGACCTGGAGCGATGGATCTCTATTTGTATTTCCATATTATTATTATTATTATTATTATTATTATTATTATTATTATTATTATTATTATTATTTCATATCCCAACTTCTAGATTCCACCTCAACATTAGGAAGAACTTCTTGATAGTAAGAGCTGTTTGACAGTGGAACACACTCCCTTGGTGTGTGGTATAGTCTCCTTCTTTGATGGTTTTTAAGCAGAGGTTGGATAGCCATCTTCAGGAGGTGCTCAGGAGGTGTGTATTTCTGCATGGCAGGGAGTTGGACTGAATGACCCATGACATTCCAGCTTTTTCCAGCTCTTAACTCTGATGTAAAATAGACACTGAAATCAAGGTTGGAAATCAAGTATCTCCATAAAGACATCCTCAATCTACTAGGTTCAAAGGCTGTATCTACACTGCAATTATTTTTAAGGTGAATTTATTTAAAATGGAGTTTGTTCTCCATACAAAATGTTCATACTTTCTTTGTCCTTGAACTCTCATGGCATCATCTTATTTTTGGTCTTAAAATCACTTCCTCTCTTTTCTACTGCAATTTCATCTTTTACAATCTTCCTCTTTTTTTTTTTCTTTTTTTAAAGGGAAAGAGAGAGAAGGAGTTATAACTCAGCTGTAAAAATTTTCTGCAGCTGAATCTTATAAGAGATTCTCAAGCCTAGAAGCAATTTTCAAGAAATATTAAAGAAATTCAATGGAGTTTTTAAGTTAACAGACTTTACTGGCTTCAGAAGTATTTTGTACTTCGATAACTCAAAAGATGTATTGGTTTTTAAAAAATGAATTGCACAGAAGAACTAACCTTGTATCATCTTTTAAATATGAACTAAATATAACAACTACATGGCTAATATTGCCTAACTCAAACCAGGAAACTAGAGCAGTCCTATTGGCTGAATAGTTTTTAATCAGCTTGATCAAAATAAGAGTCCAGTTTTTTACATATTTAGATTTGTGGTCTAAATGTTCACTTTTCAAAACATTTTTCTAATGCACATTCCATTTATTTGTGCTGCTAGAATGATGTAAGGACTAATTTAAAGATGCATATGCTTTACACTTTAAAATGTACAGCTACATAGAAATTTTTATTGGGATGGTGGTGCTGCTGCTGTTGCTGCTAATTATGACAATACAGTACCTTTTTTGTTAGAAAAATTATTATATAATTTGTAGTATTTTCTGGAAAATTCCTTCACACAATTTTCTGTCATTCAATCTGACAGGAAGAGTTTCCAACATTCCATGAACTTCTGTTTTCTCAAATTCTCACTTGATGTGTTGCCATCATGAAACTTTGGATTTGCTGGCTCCAAGTATCCACTCTGAGTCTCCAGAAGTGCAGTGGCTAGTAGGGAAGGTTTGATGCAACAAGCCCCCTCCCTGAAGGTTCAAGGTATGACTTCTCTGCTGCCCAAGGGTACAGCCAGATCTAATAGTTTTAAGTTACAATTGTCTAGGGAGATGATGGGTCTCCTTATTTGGTTGTCTTCAAAAAGAGCCTGGACAGCTACCTGCTGGAAATGCTTAGGCTGGAGATCCTGCACTGAATAGGATGTTGAACTCAATGACCCATGAGGCCCCTTTCAACTCTATGGTTTTATGATGGTATGTTATTGCCCCACCAAACCTACTTTCATAGCCTGGAAGTATCCCAACTGAAGCATTTCCAGGGTGCTGAAGATCAGAGCACTGGGAAATGACATCCATAGAGTTCTCCTAGTCACAGGGCATGTGGAAAAGAGGCGCAGGAGAGACCCCTCAGGATTCTGTCACAACTGCTTGTCTCAAGGCACCTCATGAGAAAAAGTGAACTGCAGACATAATTTTCTATCATCCCAGCAAGGTTGGGAGACAATATCAGGTCACAACCATAAGTATTGGAGGTCACATGTTGTTGTTCATGATTGTAAACATGAATCCAACTTATTATAACTTACTGAACAGCAATCCAAACATGGTTTCTTGAGGTGTCTGGCTACCCTATCTCATGAAGGATTTAAAAAAATATGCAAATATTATTTTCATCCCTAGGAGGAGATATGGCTAGAAAATATTTTATCCTTTTCCTACTACTATAATATTCAGAGAATGTTCAGAGAATCTTCTGAAAATGCCAAAATGTAATTCTGGGTAGGTTTCCAAAAAGCAACCTCAGCCCTTAGCTGGTAAAATCTCTGAATTTTTAGGGTTAATGTTTTGTTTTCAAGCCAAGCCTAAAACAGAAAGGAAATAAAACAGTAAATTAAGTTGCATAACCATTCTAGCACAATAAAAAGGACTGTAAAGAATAACAACCATTTTATGCCTGATTTTTTAAAAAAGATATATAAATAACTTACATAACATTATTGATAACATTTGATTATTTCTCTCACACATACAAACACACACACACAGGAAGAGAGAGAGAAAAAGAGACTTGACAATATGTTAATTTTTGTGTCCATTTCTTTCTCATTCATAATGTATTTACAAGCTGTTTATGAATGCTCTGGAATGCAAACATTAATTTTACAGCTAGTTACATTTCTTATTCTTTGCTGATTTGATACATTTAATATTGGAATTCTTCATCCAGTTTTATTCATTCAAAGTATAAAATTAAAGAGAAATGAATATTGTTATGCAGGTCACTGACATTCTCCCTACCCTTTCATCTTTGATACATTGCAACTCTCCAGTCAAACAGTTTGGAGAAACAGAAAAGTGTAATTTGGATGTTGGAGGGGGGGCATTTAGGGTAGATTGGCTAAAGGGTATGCTGCCAATTTTAGTCTGCACTACCCCTGCATAAATTGTCAAAACTTGTTTTGACCCTTCTGGGAGCAGCACAGGATGTGTGAACACAGGATGCCTATAGGGATTTGTAAAGCTCCTGTAAAACACAACACTAGACAGTTTCTTAAAATGCTAACAGGGCCTCTTCTCCATGCCCTTCTCTCACTCTCTCAGGGTCCTGTGCAACCTTGGGGAAGTTGAAAAGGTTAATGTGTTCAGAAATTCAGATGACATGTTTTGAAGTACTGGGCCCTGCAGTTTCTTCCCCTTCTTCTGCACATTTCCTGTTTGATTTAGGAATGTCAGTGAATGTTGTAACACTGGGGCCTAGTGAGCAAATCTGGGGGTTTCTAAAATGGTTATCTCAATGGAGGCATAACTCCTAACATTTCACAGATGAAAACCAGGACACATGTGGCCAAGCAATATCAGAGTGTGTTCAAGATGGCATAAGTTATCAGTGTGGAAGAACACACAAACCAAGAGAGTCTGCCACATTTGCCTTTCTCTGAGTCTACTTGGAAGGGTATATGCATATAACTTATAAAGTGGCACAATTTTCTGCACTAGCAATCACTTGTAGGAAAAGAATAACTGATCAAAGTTAAATACATAATTTTGTGTCATGTCTGGTACTCCATGTCTGGTAATAATCTGATATCCCTAATTTATCTTTATTATTTCTATCTTAAGGGCGGAAACCTATAAAGGTTTATTTTTATTTACTTTATTTTATTTTAATTGAAGCTATCTTAAATGTAACAGAAATGAACTATTTACATTCCTAGTTAGCAGATGTTTATCCTAAGTAATGTTTATATGTATTAATTTACTTTTCTATGTTAAACTTTATACTGATGCTGGTCTTTGACCATAATGAAGAATTTCATTCATACTTGGAAGGGTAAGATTCCATCCACCTCATCTTGTCCTGTCCTCTCTGCTGAATTAACTGAGTACAGATTACTTTTGCACTTTGAACTCAGTTTTCAGTAACTGAAGGAACATGAGGACAAGGGTGAAGGTGCGAGGAGGAGATATAAATTGGGACATTTTGAAGGCAGCTGAATAAGTGGGAAGTCAGAGGATTAATCAGGACTCTCTCCACCAAACTGGGACAATTGGAAGGTATGTGAAGAGAGGAGGCTAATGAGACAATGCATACCAAACTCATCTGTGTGTTTGTGTGTTTCTTACTTTTTCTCCCTCCCCATCTCCCAGAAGATCAGGGGAATGCTGTGGATGTTGATAGCTTGAGCTTGCTTTGTACAAGGTCCAGCATAATATTCCTGTGGATTAATTGGTAAAATCAATCAATCAATACTTTAAAAATCATAATTTAAAAATAATTGGGATAAGCTTGCCAGAAAAGACTGGTCTTTACTGTAATTTTAAATGCAGACAGTCTCTTCAGCTGGTAAATCTCTAATTATTATTATTATTTATATCCCACCCCTCTGAGAACAATCGGGGCGGCTAACAACAATTTAAAATTACAAACAATATGACTCCACAAAGACCCCAAAATCCACCCACCCCTTAAAAAAGTATTAAACCAAGGAACTATTAAAACATCTAGTTAAAAAGACATAGAATAAAAACTAATTACAATTAACAATATAATAATAAAATAAAACACATGGAGCAGCAGGAACATCCAACTTGTGAGAGGGTGGGATAAGAGGCTGGGAAATTTATTCTGGAAAGGCCTGCTGGAAGAGATCCATCTTAATAGCCTTTTTAAAGGTATTTATCATTGTAATCTGATGGATCTCGTCCGGCAGGCCATTCCATAATCTGGGGGCGATTACCAAAAATGCCCTCTGGGAGGTTGCCAACAGCCTAGATTTTAATGGCTGGAGCAAGTTTCTCCCAGAAGACCGGAGTGTGTGGGGAGGATTATATGGGAGGAGGCAGTCCCAAATATAGGTTGGACCCAAGCCATTTAGGGCTTTAAAGGTAATAACCAACACCTTATACAGGGCCCAGAAACTAATAGGCAGCCAGTGGAGGGACTTCAATACCAGAGTTATGTGGTCCCTCCTAGATATCCCTAAGACCACTCTGGCTGCCATGTTTTGTACTATCTGAAGTTTCCGGGCCAAGCACAAGGGTAGCCCCATGTAAACCGCATTACAGAAATCCAGACGGGAGGTTACCAGCACATGCACCACATTCTCGAGGTCCCTTACTTCCAGAAAAGGGCACAGCTGGTGTATCAACCAAAGCTGATAACAGGCGCTCCTGACCGTCGCATTTACCTGATTAGTCATCAGGAATGACAAGTCAAGGAGCACCCCCAGACTGCAAACACAGTCCTTTATGGAGAGTGCAACCCCATCCAGGACTGGAGATTGCAACCCAATTCCTGGTTTTGGGACCGCTACTGTGAGCACCTCCATTTTGTCTGGATTCACTCTCAATCTATTTTTCCTCATCCAGCCTATTACTGCCCTAAGATGTTCATTGAGAGGAGAGACGCCATCGGGAGTCGAGGCCGACAATCAAGACATGGAGAAATAGATCTGGGTGCCAGCTCCATGACTCTGAATGATCTCACCCAATGGCTTTATATACATGTTAAACAGCATTTGGGACAGAATGGCACCTTTTTTCCAGAGCGGCTGTTCCCAGGCAGCGGCTTCTGGGATCTGCCTGAGAGGAAGTAATGGAACCACTGCAAAACAGTGCCTCCGATTCCTAACCCACTTAGGAGATCCAAGAGGATGCCATGATCTATCATGTCAAAAGCCACTGAGAGGTCTAAAAGCACCAACAGGGCCACACTATCCCTGTCGATGTTCAGATGCAGGTCATTGGCCAAGGCAACCATGGCAGTCTCAACTTTAAATCCTGTCCTAAAGCCAGTTTGAAATGGGTCTAAATAATCAGTTTCATCCAAGACAGCTTGGAGTTGAAGAGCAACCACCCTCTCAATTACCTTGCTCCAAAATTGTAACAGAGAGACTGGGCTATAGTTATTCATATCCAGGGGGTCCAGGGAAGGGTTTTTTTCAGAAGCAGCCTAACAGCCGCTTCCTTTAAACAAGATGGAATATGACCTTCCCTAAGGGATACATTGATGATGTCCATAAGGAACATCCTCAATACATCCCCCCCCCCGGGACAGCCAGCCATGATGGGTAAGGGTTGAGAGGGCAGGTTGTTTTCCTCACTCTACCAAGGAGCGTGTCCACGTCATCGGTACTCACAGATTGAAACTGATCCAGGATAGTAAACTGGGAAGAGCAAGATTATGCCCCTCCTCTCCTGTCCTCTCCTTTCTGCTGAATTAATTGAGTGCAAACTACTTTTTTTACTTTGCAATTGCTTGCAACAATTGAAATAAACAGAAGCAGGAAAGTAGGAGGAGGACAGAGGGACATGCAGTTATACCACTAAGAGAGTGACATATCTCTTGTTATAACTGCAATCATATAATCATAGAGTTGGAAGGCACACTAAGGTCCATCTAGGCTAAACACTGTGGTGTAACTATCCAAAATAATTATAACTTCAGTAATAACAATTATTAGAGAAAGGTAATTAGTTCCTGCCAAGATCTCTAAAATATTTTATATCAATTTATTTTATTCTGTTTATATTCCATCTTTCTTGCAGCAAGGGAATCACAACATATGTCTAAATTGATGACAGCTACATTCAGAGAACTGTGATACTTATTGGAATCCTAAGTTCCAGTCCTCACATTAGTCTGAAAGCTTCAGACTTTCACACAAACATTTGTAAAGATCAGACTCTTCAAGCATAACTATGGGGGGATGCAGACGGGCGACCCTGGGCTGCCCAGGGAAGCAGAGGATTGGGGGCCCCCACAGCTTGGCCCCAATCCTCCCTTTTGCCAGCCTGGAAAAGAGAGGCAAAAATGCTGCTCCTTTCAGAGCCAGCTAAAAAGACGCCCCAAGAGCCATCATGTGGCCATTCTGCACCCATTCCAGCACAGCATGTCAAGACGCTATGCTGGGAGGATGTTCTGATGCAGTGCGCTGTGTGTAACAGCGCGTGGCATCAGGATCTCCTCGGGGAGGGGTTGCGGTGGCTGGCGTGCACTGCCCCTTCACATCTCTGTCTTGAGCATGCTGCAAAGGGCTTGTCTGCAGAGGCCCTATGTCTTTTCATGTCACTTTGATCAGTACTTCCCCATTGCCACCATCAGCAGTCTAGTAATGATTTGATAGGAACAGAAGAAAATGTCTTGAATTACTCACAACCACTGATTTTATTGTTACCTGTAGGTATAGTGGACCCAGACCATCATAGTGAACATTAAGATTTATATTTTTAATGTAAATACTCCTTTCTTTTGATAGGCTACCAACACTGGAGATCAAAACTCAGACAAGAATCTTGTTGTTGCTCTATCTTTGTAACATTTACCTAACTGTGAGGAATTGGTACAGACTATCTGAATTTTATTAGCCATTTCAGACACAAACATATGCATGCATACAAATGAAGTTGGGTTGAAGAGTGTTCTTTGCTTCTCCTTTAGGTTCTCTGTGTGACGGTATGTGTTGTTGTATTTTATTTTATTTTTTCACAAACACTAAGAAAATAATACATTTGGAGAATAATTTTATAATTTGCTCACTTAAAGACTTCCCTTAGGGCTTTTAAATATGGAGGTGAAATGTCAGTCTGGATAATGGAAAGCATTCAGAGGGACACAAGACTTCACAAAGAAACCAACTTGCATTTCCTTGGAAGTGAAAATTGAGAAAGGCCAAATGAATGTGAAACTTGGACACCACACACATATAAAGAAAGAACATCCTTTAATGTAATAACATGTAAGAAAATGTGTCTTCATTCTATTTTCAAGCTGTTTCTCTTGTTAGAAATCAAAGATAGCTCTAAAATCACTAAGGAATATACAATAGCTGTGAAGGGATCAAAATGGCAGAGGAATATTTTGTAAGGTTGTTTTGCAAAACGAGATGAGGACATTAGCATTTAAAGCATAAGAAAGGAGAAAAGGAGGAGGAAGCATGTCGTAAGGTGATTCTTATACCAAGAATCCCCATTCTGCACCAGTAGTTGAGGCAAGGTGAGACATTTAAAGTGTGACAGTTTGACTTTGGAACATAAAACATTGTCTTTCTGATTCCAGCCCATTGATCCATTTAGCCCAATACTGTAATCACTGAATGTCAGCAGCTTTCTATGGTACCAGGCAAGATTCTTTCCAAGGCCTACCTGGAGATATATGTGATAGAACGGGGGGCTTTCTACATGCAAAGTATATGCTGTACCAATAAGTTACAACCCCTCTCTAAAGCTACTCTTCCAGGGATTATTTCTGAGGGTCAAAAATGTCTTTCAGTCCTTCTTCATCCTCAACAAATAGTCTGCTCCTACAAGAAGAAAAAAAAAAAGATGAGTTGGCTAGCATTGGGCTAGATCTGAGATCAACAGAATTTACAGTTCTAATGGGGACAATTCTATACACCCTTGCTTGGGAGTAAGTCCCATGGAACTCAGCAGGGCTTGCTTCTGAGTAAACATGAATAAGTCAAGGATGTGCACTCAGTGATTTCCTGAGTGGTACTGGGTAGGCAGTGCCAAATGCAAAATGCTGCATGTGATCATGTTTTTGCAGGAACAAAGGCTCCAGTGCTAGGAAGATTATGAAAGTGCAACTGAAGAGAACAGTTGCAACTGAACAGCACTTTTGAAAATATGGGAAGAGGCTCATATGATAAGGCTCTTTGTCAACTGAAGAGTCATTGACAGTGCCTGAAGTTATAACCATTTGCCACAAACAAGTTTTGTTTTTTTAAAAAAAAAATCTGCAGGGACAATAATTCTATTGCTTTTTGCCACTTTGAGTACATTTTTCATCTCAGCCAGTGTAATATAGAAGGGCAAAAAATGCCCCATTAAATTTTGGTGCCAAGAAGAAGAACATGCAAACTCTGGTTGTCAGTAGGTTGAGTCCATTCAGAGGACATTAGCATTATCCCCTTAGCCTCATTAGGAAGTAATTAGAATTGAGATCAGGCAGACAAGTTTTCATACACTTTCTTACTTTAAAGGATGTTCCCTCTTTATCTCTCCCTCTTTCTGTGTTTATGTGTCTAACCCCCTAAGCAGACGGCTTAAAGGGCCATCTTGGGGGCAGGGAAGGGGAGGGGCAGCCACACGCTCGGCTCCCCAACCCCCTCCCGAGGTCGTCCTTGGAGCAGCCGGCCCTCTGCACGGCCAGCGCTCCAAGGAGGACCTCCCGCCGCAGCCTTTCCACGCGATGCGGCGGAAAAGTAGACGAAAGTGCGCCGCAGCCTTTTGTGGCACACTTTTGCTGACTTGTGAAAGAAGGTCTAATTTAGTGCTCCTTTCAGGGGTGGCGAAGCTGCGCTGCAGGATCGAGGTGTGGGGATGCCTTGGTCTCGCAGCGCAGCTTCCCAGGGCGGCCCATGGCCGCCTGTCTGCTTAGCCCCTCAGTCTCACATTCATTCAGCATTCCTCCATTTTCACTTCCAAGGAAGTGGCAGTTGGTTTCTTTAATTATATATAAAAGCCAGGCAATAAAAGAGTCACCAGATGCAGTGTACTGAGTATTGGACTATGACTCTGAGAGGCCAAGATTCAAATATCCAGTCAGCCATGGAGACAAGTGTTTGAATCCCTGTTCAGCAATGGAAAACAACTGCATGATCTTGAGCAAGTCACAGTCTCTCAGTCTCAGAAGGAGGCAATAGAAAAAACCCTTGGAACAAATCTTCCCAAGAAATACTTGGGACCATAGATTGGAATCAACTTGAAAATACATAACAAATACATTCAAGTCCACCACTAATCTTTACCTTAGCCATAGCATCAGACCTATTGCTATCCATCACTACAATGGAATTCCAATGGGCCAGAAAAAGACATATAACTCAATAAATGCAAAGTGGTTGCTTTGTTTTACCTTGGTCCGTGAAGGTTAAGGAAAGTGAAATGGAATAGAAAGAAAAACTAGAGCTACCTACCAAGACAGGAAATTGTTTCATGTGCATTCAGATGAGATATCCAGTACAGAAAATCCAGAAAAGTCCAGGAAAATAATGTGTTCAGTTTTGAAGGAAATATGGAAAAACAATTTTGAAAATAAAATAGTGAAGATTCAAGGAATGAATAAAAATATAACAAAATAGTAAAATGTATTTTTTTAAAATGCTACAAAAAACTGAATCTATTCAAAATTGTTTGTGAGCCATCCAACCAGTATAAAACTCAGATAGAGGACAGTGTCCAGGAGCTCTTTTTTTCTCAAAAGGCTGGAAAAGATGCTAGAAAATTCTTTTTATACAATTATAATTAGGCTCCAGTGCTCTGGTAAGCCTCTTTTGATTCACTGGCACTCTGATTGCCTGAAAATGCTTCTTTTTTCACCCTGTCTTGTTGCTTCAGTACAAATTCTGTTATAAAATGGTGAATTTGGAAGCTGAAATGTGAAAAAATCAGTTTTGTGTTGTTTGAGGGGACTGACAAGGTTTTGTCTTATTGAGGTATCAGATATACATGAGCTGCATGGATGTCATCCAGAACAATTGGCTCACTTCTTTCATAATGATTCACTTATTTACCTTGCCTTGAAATATATCAACATATGTCTTTCCCATATTTCAGAGACCAGGCAGCTATCTACCCCTCATTTTTTTCTACCCAGACATTTTTTTAAAATGTGAATGAACCATACTTTTTCTCTGGATCAAGGATTCCCTCACTTCCATTCCACATCTCCTACAGATAGAGGACAGTTTAAAACAGGGGTAGGCAACCTTTTGGAGACCTGGGCCAGTCCCCGAAAGTCCTGGTCTCCACCGGGCTGAGGGGGGGAATGGCGGCGCACGCATGCACCCCCACCGCCGCACGCAACCCCACCTGCGTGCGTGGCCACAGCTGCCGCAGCGCATGTCACAGCCGCCATTTTGATTTCCAAAATGGCAGCCGCAGTGCACACAGCCTCACAGAGGGCAAAACGCGCGGCAGCAATGGCAGCAGGAGTCTGCCTGGGCCGGTAAGTCCAGCGACCTGGGCCAGAACCGACCCGGGGGCCATAGGTTGCCAGCCCCTGGTTTAAAACTACTATTCAAAGCATTAAGCGATTTTTAAAAAATACAGTCATAGTATGCTTAAAATCCCCATTATATGAACAGGGCTATCTTTGCTGTTCTGTCTGAGAAACAGGAATGATGGTAGTCTAAGCTCTTCCATCTGAGAAGTTCAGCACATAATTGTGTCCCTTACAATGTGCCCCCTTACATCATATTGTGACATGTGTTCCACATTGCTTGTTAGTGTGGTCACTATGACAGCATCCCTTCCCATCCCACACTATCCTGGAGTAAAAAGAAAGGGAATGGAGGAAGCAGCTCTCCCATCCTGCCTTTCACACCAAAGGGGGAGGTGACCCAAGGCCACTTTGCTAAGATCAGAAAGGGAATGTGATGAAGAAGGACATGGCTGCCTGCAAAAGCTCCATTGTAAAAATGTGTCCATGTAGGAAGTTAAGGGTTTGCAACCTGATATTTGATTGCAGATTGAATTCAGAGAAATGCAACAAAACTTAAGGCGAGCTTGTTCAACAGTGTTGCCTATTCCTTTTCTTGTTTAACTACTGCAGTGAGAAGTAATTTTCTTGGTAATAAGAATACCTGGCTGAAGGGCTAGGATTCATAACTTTACAGTGTTGTCACTACATCCCTGACAAGATATCCAACCTTTTAGTGACTGTGAGGCTGTACTCATGGACCCAAAGGCCTGGCATCACCCTGTTTAGATAAAGCAAACCAACAGTTCTGGACCAGGAATTGTTGTGGGGTGTAATTTAAGTTTCCAGGATTTTAATCTTTTAAAAAGAAACTTAAATATACAAAGATGAAAGATAAACCTGTTAGATTCTGCCTTTCATTAGCAAAACAGTAGAAATGTGGTCCTGAATATTTTTTTTTATCGAAGCTTCCCTTTCCCAAAGAATGATAACTGACTCAGGAAGACAACAAACATATAGTTTGTAGTTTAAAAACAATAATAATGGCTTTAATAAATAATCAGAAAACAAAAACTAAATCCTAACCTAACTAAAGATAGTTACATATAGCAGGAAGATTGAGAGAAAGAGAGAGAAAAGATTGGCAGGCAGACTAGAGACAGATAACAATTGTAAGATTAAAAGTTTAGAATCTTGAGATAAAGACAGTTAGTCTTAAAGAGGGAGAAGGACCTAAATCGGAAAACCTATCTATATAATGAAGGGAAAGAGAATGCATAAGTCTCTTCAAACAATGGTCAGACCAGATGGCATTCTGGTGGATCTCTTTCAGTTGGAGGGTTGACTATTCTGCATAATCCTTTTAAGTATTTGGCAACTCTGCTGCAATGAAATCTTTTAGTCTTGGGTGACTTCAACATTCCACTCGAGACCAGTTTGTCAAATTTAACAGGTCCAGCTTGGGAATTCATGGAGTCCATGACAAACATGGGCCTATCCCATTTAGTCACTAGGCCCATACATTCTGCAGGTCATACCCTTGATGCGGTCTTCAGTACGGAACAGAATATCCATGGGTAGAGGTAATAAAAACCTCCACATTGTCATGGATCATTTCCTGATCAAGACTGAACTTAGAACTACTGCCCGTCCTGTCAAGGGTGAAGGACCCATTAGAATGGTCCGCCCTCAAAGGTTAATGGAACCAACTGGATTACAGAAAGCCTTAGAGGGGTTAATGGTTTGTAATGCCAGTGATTCTGTCGAAGCTTTGATTAATACCTGGAACACTGATCTTGTCAAGGCTATCAATACGATTGCTCCCAAGCATCCTTTCCAATCCACTTCAAATCATCAATCATGGTATACTGAAGAACACAGGAAGATGAAGAGGGTTGGACAATAATTAGAGTGCCTCTGGTGGAAAACTCGACTCTTATCTGACAGAACTCATCATAGGAAATTTCTTTGTTCCTATGAGAGGCAGTACATGCAGTGAGGAAATCTTTCTTCTCTGCATGTATTGCATCTGCAGAGTTCCGTCTAGCAGAGCTGCACAGTCCACCTGTGCAGAACCCATTAGTTAACCCAACAACGGCCTGCTGTGATGCATTTAACAACTTCTTTGCAGATAAAATCTCTCAGATAAGAGCCAACTTGGATGCTGGTGTTACAGTAGAATCGATAGATGGGGTATCCAGCAACTTCGCTGATGAGATTATACTGGATCAGTTCCAACTGGTGAGTACTGATGACAAGCTCCTTGGTAGAGTGAGGAAAACAATTTGCCCTCTTGATCCTTGCCCTTTGTGGCCATCCAGGAGGGGGATGTCTTAAGGATGTTCCTGAGGGACATCATCAATTCATCCCTTGGGGAAGGTCGTGTTCCATCTTCTTTGAAGGAAGCGGTAGTCAGGACATTTCTGAAAAAAACTTCCCTTAACTCTCTGGATATGAATAGATATAGGCCAGTAGATTGAAAGGGCTGTTGCTCTTCAGCTCCAAGCTGTCTTGGAGGAAACCAATTATCTAGATCCATTTCAAACTGGCTTTAGGACAGAATATGGAGTCAAGACTGCCATGGTTGCCTTAGCTGATGACCTTTGTCTGGGAATTGACAGGGCTAGTGTGACCCTGTTGGTGCTACTGGACCTCTCAGTGTCCTTTGAATACCTCTTGGAATGCTTGAGAGAATTAGGAATCACAGGCATTGCACTGCAATGGTTCCAATCCTTCCTCTCAGGCAGATTCTGGAGGTTGAGGCTCGGGGACAGTTGCTCAGCAAAAAAAGGAGCTTAATTATGGCATCTCTTGGGGTGCCATCCTGTCTCTGATGCTATTTAACATATATATATGAAGCTGCTGGGAGAGATCATCTGGAGACATGGGGCGGGGTGATATCAGTACACTGATGACACCCAGATGTATTTCTCCATGTCTCATTCTACAGCTTTGACATCAGATGGTGTTTCCCCTCTCAATGGATGTCTTAAAGCGGTAATGTACTGCATGAGGAAAAACAGATTGAAACTGAATCCAGACAAAATGAAGGTACTAACGGTAATGGCCCAGACCCAGGTATTGGGACACAATCTCTGCTCCTAGATGGGGTCACATGCTCCTCAAAGGACTGTGTTCACAGTCTGGGGGTGCTCCTAGATCCGTTGGTTTAGATGACAAATCAGGTGAATGTGGTGGTCAGGAGTGCCTGTTATCAGCTTTGGCTGATAGGCCAGCTGTGCCCTTTCCTGGAGGTTAGGGACCTTGAAATCGTAGTACATGTGCTGGTAACTTCTCATCT
>JAIPUX010001880.1:98069912-98081349 GCA_020142125.1 Phrynosoma platyrhinos | reverse complement strand
TTCCAGGAAAGGGCGCAGCTGGCATATCAGCTGAAGCTGATAATAGGCACTCCTGCATTGATGACCTGATTTATCATGTGAAGGGACGGGTCTAGGAGCACCCCCAGACTGCGGACACAGTCCTTGGTGGAGAGGGTGACCCCTTCCAAGACTGGCAGTCACAACCCAATCTCTGGTTTGGGAGCTCCTACTGTAAGTACCTCTATTTTGTCTGGATTCAATTTGAGTCAGTTTTTCCTCATCCAGTCCATTACCGCTTCAAGGCATTGATTGAGGGGAGAACTGCCATCTGCCATCATAGCAGTTGACCAAGACATGGAGCAGAATATTTGAGTGTCATCAGCATATTGGTAGTATCCTGCTCCATATCTTCTAACAATCTCTCCCAGCGGCTTCATATAAATATTGAACAACATCGGGGACAGAATGGCTCCCTGAGGAACACCATATTTTAGCTCTGTTTTTAATGAGAAGCTGTCCCCGAGTACCACCCTCTGAAATCTGCCTGAGAGAAAGGAGTGGAACCACTGAAGAACAGTGCCTCCCACTCCCAGTTCTCTCAGGTGCTCCAAAAGGAAGTTGTGGTCTATAGTATCAAAGGCCGCTGAGAGGTCCAAAAGCACCAACTGGGTCACGCTACCTCTGTCAATGTTCAGGCGAAGGTCATCTACCAGAGCAACCATGGCTGTCTCCACCCCATATACAGGCCTGAAGTCGGTTTGAAATGGATCTAGAAAATCAGTTTCATCCAAGATCGCTTCGAGTTGGAAGGTGAAGGCTCTCTCGATAACCTTGCTCAAGAATGGTAAGTGTGAGACTGGTCTGTAGTTTTTCATGTCCAGGGGGTTCAGGGAAGGTTTCTTCAGGAGTGGTCTAACAGCCGCCTCCTTTAGACTTGATGGAACAACTTCCTCCCTAAGGGATGCATTGATAACCTCTTTAAGAAAGGCCATAAATTCATCACCCCCTGGACGACCAGCCAAGATGAGCACGGATCGAGAGAGCGTGTTGTCTTCCTTACTTTTCCAAAGATCTTGTCCACGTCATCAGTACTCACTAACTCAAACTGATCCAGTTTAATCTCATAAATGGGTTTACTGGACACCTCCTCAGTCACTTCTGTTGTAATCCCGGCATCTAAGCTGGCTCTTATCTGAGAGATTTTATCTGTGAAATTGATGTTAAAAGCATCACAGCAGGCTGCTATTGGGTTAAATAAAGGGTTCTGCACAGGTGGAGCCTGTGACAGTTCCCTTACCACCCTAAACAGTTCTGCTGTATGAGATTCCGCAGACACAATACAGGCAGAAGAGAAAGACTTCTTCACTGCCTGTATTGCCTCTTGATAGGAATAAAGAAATTGTCTATGACGAGTTCTGTCAGATAAGAGTCAAGTTTTCCGTCAGGTACACTCTAGTCATTGTCCAATCTGTTTCACTTTCCTGAATTCTTCTGTGAACCAGGGGTGATGTTTTGGAGCGGGTTGTAAAGGACGCTTGGGAGTGATCGTGCCGATAGCTCTGGTAAGATCGGTGTACCAAGTGTTTACCAGGGCTTTGACAGGTTCATAAGCCTTACCAACCAAGAACCCCTCCAAGGCTTTCTGGAATCCAATTGGCTCCATTAGCCTCTGAAGGTGGACCATTTTAATAGGTCCTCCACCCCCGGTGGTTGGACAGTAACTCTTAGTTCAACCTTGATCAAGAAATGATCCATCCATGACAGTACAGAGGTATTTTTTGCCTCTGCCCATGGATGATAAAGGAAAGGTTATTTTTGTGAACCAGGTTATTTTGCCTCCCCCCAGCCCACTTTCCCTCACCTGCTTGAACACAGAATACCCAGCTGGGAGAGCCTGATTCCAGGTGATGGCACTATCCTCCCCCAGCCAGGTTTCTATAAAACATGCCAGGTCAGCTTCCTCATTCATGAGAAGATCATGGATGATATGAGTTTATTTTTCACTGACCTGGCATTACAGACAATCAGGGTAAGGTTCTGTAGCAAGGTTGGCAAGCTCCCCAACTTACTTTGGGCAACAGGGTGAACTGAAAGTGGGATCACTTTTAAGCATCTATCCTGCCTTCTTTGGTAACATAGTTCTAACCTATTATTGCCATATCTATCTTTGCCCTGTACTACCTCGATAGGCATTCCCACAGTTCCCCCTTTTAACTCTCCCCCAACTCTTTCCATTCTAGTTGGGTTATCTATAATCCACAGAGTGTCCAGTGTTGTCGTCGTTGCTTCTCCAAGCACACAAATTGGTCTTGGCTTTATAGCTGCTCCCACCCTCTCTCGCCACTGCACTGCTGGTGGAAAATTGGAATTGGGCTGGGCAAGAAACCTACCCAGAGCCCTCCCACCATAGTCACTATAGCATGGGAGGGAGAGATGGAAGCCTCTTAAAGTCTCTGCCAGCGTTGGGAGCCGGCCCTTCACTGCCCAGGTGGTGGTGGGATAGTGAGGAGGACAAGCTCTTAAAGCCTCTGCCAGCATTTGGAGCCAGTCCTTCACTGTCCCGGTGGTGAAGTGGGGGAAAAGAGGCTGCTGTAGGTTTGGGTACCCCTGGCTGGCGAGCTGGTGTTCCTGAGGGGTTTGGGAGTGGCTTATAATGCCAGCTCCTCCTGGCCATGCCACCTCTCGCTGCTGCCCTGTTCCAGGAGTCCTCAGGTCCTTCTGCAGCCTTCTGGCCCCAGTGGAATGGGAGGAAAAAGGCTGCTGCAGGCTTGGGTCCTTCTGTCTGGCAAGCTGGTGTTCCTGAGGGGTGTGGAAGTGGCTTATAATGCCAGTCCCTCCTGGCCATGCCTCCTCTCACTGTTGCCCTGTTCCAGGAGTCCTCAGGTCCTTCTGCAGCCTTCTGGCCCCTGTGGAATGGGAGGAAAGAGGCTGCTGCAGGCTTGGGTCCTCCTGGCTAGCAAGCTGGTGTTCCTGAGGGGTGTGGGAGAATAACATCCCTTCAAATACAGGGCTACCCTCTATAATTGTGGTGTCAAGGGCTCTGGACCAAAGCTAACTTAATAGGCCTTAGCTGAAGAACAAAACATTAGAATTGTCTATGCTAGATAAATAAAGGGGACATCTAGAATGCACCCATTTCTCAAGAACCTGAAAATGATACTTTTGGGACTACACCTCTCAGATTTCTGAAGCCACCATGGTCACTGGATTTCTGGGAGATGTAGTTTAAAAAGTAACATTTCCAAGCTCTACTTCACTTCAAAAGTGGCTAACAGGATGGCCCAGGCAAAGTTGCCAGGGTCATCAAGATGGTAGAGGTGTTCCTGTGGCAGATAATCAAAATAGAGTTTACAACATTTATTTGAAACTTCTTTGATGAAGAAAAAATATTTCCAAACTACAGTATCAGAAACCCTCATAGACAGTGCAAGATGCAAAAAAACAAAAAACCAAACAAAATGCTGAGCCAGCAGGAAAGTAAGGTTTTTAAAAAAGTGATTTCTCAACATTTAATTTGGAGGATTAAACTGTCAAAGAGGTTATTGGAGCCAAGAACCATTAATAGCCTCTCAAATTGTATTTATTTAAAAGGATTCTGTCAAATGCATTTTTATCATTTGGGTTATTTCCTATACAGAAGTATTTGTTAAATGCTACTTTCTAGCTTGCTTTTGCAATTGATGGAAACTGATTTTTTTAAAAATAAAAATGACCTATAGTCTTCAATGAAGGTGTCATGAGAACAATTCAATCAGCATATCCTTGTCTCCTCTGTGTACCATGCACTACAAAAAGTTGTGGCCAAGATCCTGAATCACAGGATGTGATGTGTAACATTACAATGACAGAGCTATGCCATTGACATAGTACACAGCATGTCATAGAACTGTGATGATGCACAACAGGGCACTGTGTCAGATGTTGACTGAAATTCATTAAGGCAGCTGCAAATACATAACTATCATAGTTCTGTAGCAATGTAGTGTCTCTCAACCCAATCCATCACATCCCCATTTACCAGATAGCCACTGCTGCATCAATGGGAGCTCATTTTCCTGTAGATCAGGAAACAGCTGACTGATGGTCTCATTCCATCCTGTGAGCAAACTGTAATGTGGCAGCAATTCCCCTTCACACCAGAGATTGTTCACACAAGGGAGATATTGTCTAGCTGCTGCCTAGTCAACAGGGGAACAAATCTCTAACAATCACAGTGGTGTGTAATATATTTTGTAATCTCAACAAAAGGCTGGAAACAGAAGGATCAGATATCCAAATATTTAAAGACCTGCCTGGTGAGACACTCAGAAAGAGAAAGGAATATCCCACACTGACTAAAATACCAAGAAAGCATGACATTTTCTAGAAGTGGGAATATCCCAAAAGAATATCTTTCAATTATGGACAGAGAAGTTATAAAATAGATTCAACTATGAAAATAAGAGAAATAGTTAAAATACTGGAGAAAGATCTGTTAGTTAAAACAGGTATAGATGTGACAATGCCACAAAAAGAGGGTGATGTAACAAACAATGAAGAAAATGCAGAACATGAAAAGGAGATGGATAGAAGTTAGATGACAGAGACAAAATATACCCAAGAAGGAAAAGACCACAGAAGGAAGAAGGGAGTAAGGAAAAAAGAGCAGGAGGAGAGAGGAAAGCAAGAGCTATTATAGGAGAGTCAGAAGAACTAACAGAAGAAGTGAATGTTTAAGAACTCTAGAATCCTCACCTGGAATGTTAAAAGACTTAACTCTCCTTAAAAAAAGAAAGAATATCTACTGTTTTTTGGGAAATTAAACCTTGAAATAATGTCTTCAAGAGACCCATATCTGTAAAAATGATATTAGATTATTTTAAAAAACCTACAAACTATGCAATGTCTTTGTGTCTGCATCAGAAAAAATTAAAGAGAGGGATTGCAATATATGCAAATGATAATATTGAAGCAAAGAAGTTATTTTTAGACAAGGGGCATTTTGTTGGGTTAGAAATAAAATGGGGAAACTTGGCTATTATGTTAGTAGGTGTTTATAGTCCATTAGAAAAACAAATTCTATGATAAATTATTGGATAAATTACAGAATTCCAACATGATAGTATAATAATGATGGGGGATTGGAATGGGGTACTATACCCGTTAATTGATAAAATAGCAAATCTTAAAGTTAAGCAAGGGACCCCCCCTTCTTGTTTTAATTTATTAGACATCTTAGTTTTGGATGGTGTATAGAGATACAAATATGGTCAAGCAAAAGACTTTACTTTTTACTCAAACTCTCATGACTCATGGTTGAGATTAGATATGTTTTTCAACTCTAACCCAATGAAGGCAAAAATTGAGGAAATAGAAATATTACCAAAAGTCTTATCAGATCACTGTCCTGTAAAAATGACTTTGAAAAAATTGATAATATTTGTTGGAAGTTAGATGACCCATTATTAAGGGATGAAAAAAAATACTACTAAAAGAAAAAGATACCTTTAGAATTTATTTATTTTTTTTAAGAAAACATGACAGAAGGCATGGATATCAACACAATTTGGGAAACCAGTAAAGTTGTAATGAGTGGTTTCTTCATTAAACAAAGCTATGAGATAAGGAAAAAAAGAGAGGAGAAGCTGTTAAAATTACAACCAGATATAAAACAAGTAGAAAATCAGCTGAAAAGGAAACCTGGAAATAAAAAAAAATAATGTCACAATTAAAAATATTACAAAAACAAACCTCTCTCTTATTAGTAGAAGTTGAGAAAAAGATGAAATATATAAAACAGAAACAGTTTGAATTCACAAATAAGCCAAGGAGATGGCTGTCTCTGAGATTAAAAAAAGAGAAAAGAAAAGATTAATTTCAAAGATAAGAGATAAGGAAAAGATTTTGCTAAACAAAAAGAAATCAAAGAATGCTTTCAATAATATTTCAACGAAATCGTTAAAGAAATGGTGACATTGGAAGATCAACAAACAGAATATCTGAACAAACAGAAAATCTCAGAATTTAAGGAGGAATAAAGGAAAAAAATTGAATAGAGAAATAACAGTAATGGAGATACTGGAGATGACTAAAGAAATGAAATTAGTTAAAGCACTAGTGCCTAATGGTCTTGGTGCAGTATATTATAAAAGCTTGACAGAAATAATGACACCGAAATTACAAATCTTACTGAATAAAACTAAGGCGGGGGATACCAGACTCTTGGAAATCAACCAATATTTCTTTAGTTTTAAAGGAGAGTAAAGACCTGTTAAAGATGGGAAGTTATAAACCCATCTCACTCCTGAATGCTGATAATAAAATCCTGGCAAGTATCTTAGCAAAAACAATTTAAAAGATAGTATATTGTGGTTTTTTTGTGCTGTGTGGCCATGTTCTAGAAGAATTTCTTTCTGATGTTTCACCAGCATCTGTGTCTGGCATCTTGCCAGCCACAGATGCTGGTGAAAAGTCAGAAAGAAACTCTTCTAGAACATGGCCACACAGCACGAAAAACCCACAAAAAAACTATGGGTGCTGTTCATGAAAACCTATGACTTCACAAATTAAAAAGATATTTTAAAAATATGGATCCACCCAGATCAAAGAGGTTTTCTGCCAAATAGGCATATAAAAGATAATACAAAAAATTAATTGATGTCATTGAATATTTCTAGAGAAAACTGGATAAACAAGTTGTGTTGATTTTTCTCAATGCGGAGAAAACTTTCAACAACATAAGATGGTGATATATGTTAGATGTTATCCAAGAAAAACAAGGAAAGAAAGCTTTTACGATTGGGTTTTAGCATTGTATAAAGAACAAAAAGCACATTGTAGTTTTTTCTGAGACATTGAGCCTTCTCTGTCAGAGAGCTCTGATGCCACAATAAACTACAGTTCCCATGATTCCTTAGCACTGAGTCAGGACAGTTAAAGTGGTCTCAAGATGGATTATTTCTGGCAATCTGTATAGGCCCTAAGTTTACCTAATATAAAATTGTATTATGATGCATGTGTTCTAGACTGACTGAAGGAATGGCTCAGATTAGATAATAGAAGATTGTTATATTTGGGTAGAATAGATAATATTTACAGTTGGCATGCGTACCTATACTATGGTAAAGTGAAAACAAACAGTGGTTTCAAAAATCACTATATAAGGAGATCTTTGTGGAGAATTTGGGGAAAATACAAAAATAAGATAAACAGAAACATTCCAAAAAGGATGTTACCAAATGAAGATCTACATCAAAATGATGATATGCTGGAAAATAAGTGATTAATTTACAATGAATGACTTATAGAAAAGCATAATAAATTAAGATTAAAAACAAGAGAGGAATTACAAACTGAAGGTATAAAATGTAATTGGTTTCGTTACATGCGAATTAAGGAAAGGTATACTACAGATCAAAAAATACATGGAATAACAACTCAAGAAACAGAAATAGAAAAGATTTTATTTAAAGAATCAGATCATCTTGTTGGAAACATAAGATTTTGTTGCAATGGAAAACAGAGGATGAGCAAGTTAAGGAATGCATGATCTGTTGGGCTCAAGATCTAAGTAGCCCAATACATATGGAAGAGTGGGAGGAAATATGGGGGAAAAACTGAAATACAGATTAAACCATAACATGAAATATTTTTTTTTAAAATACAGTTTGTTGGTATCTTACTCTTGATAGATTGGCTAAAATGGAAAAAAAATGACAACAATTGTGAGAAGTGCAAGAAGGAGAAGGAAACACTCTTTCATATGTGGTGGGTTTGCCCAATAGTAAAGAATTCTGGCCCCAGATCCATAAGGGAACACAGGATATCCTTCAATTGAAATTCAAAATGGAACCTAAAGTATATCTTCTAGGAATAATAAATAAAGAAACTGAAAACGAATATGGGAAGATAATCTTTTACATGTCAATGGCAGTGAGGACATTACTTGCCAGTATGTGGAAAAAAGATGATGTACCTTCAATAATTGATTGGTATTGGAAAGTACTGGACTACATAGAAATGGATAAGTTGTCCTGTCTAATTAGAAACAAATCAATAGAAAGATTTATTTAAGAATGGATGGAAGTACCAGAAAAAAATACAAACTAAACTATGGGCAAGTACCAAATATAAGAAACATTGAACTTTTATTTTATTTTATGAAGGGTACAAAAGTAGAAAGTAGTAACGTGAATATGATATGTGAATAACTGTAAATATAGAATCTAAAGTCAATAGTATAGACAAATATAATTCATGATTTAGATACTTGGAAGTCTGTTTTTAGTTAATTGTATTTAGAATAATTGTGTTATAACTGCTTTGTAATGTTTTTCTAAGTATTTGTTGGTTTTGTTTGTTTGTTATATTTTATAAACTTAATATGATATTTAATAAAAATAAAAATTTGGAAAAAAAGTCACCCTCATAGCCAATTGGATCTCCAGGGGAAGGGCAGTCCACAACAGGAAGGCCCCCAGCAGAGAAGACCCTCTCCTGTGTTTCCACATAATGCCATGATCCCACTAGTTAGACACAGAGAAGGTCCCTCTGGAAGTTCTCAGTGCTCAGTCAGCATGTCAGCAGACCAGAAATATTATCAGCAGCCAATTCAACTTACTCTGTGTAAATAGCCACATGACATCACTCTGGAATGCAGAGGTAAAAGAGAGAATTTGGGCCAGCTTCAGGGCCAGAATACTCCAAGAACAGCCCAAAGTATTCTGAGCAGCACAGACCCACTTAGAGATGTATTTTTGTATTTTACTGTCTTGTATCCTGCCTTGAGCCTTGAAGAGAGGCAGGAAAGAAGTAAAAGTTATTTATTTATTTATTTATTTATTTATTTTTCTCCAAGATATGTTCATTCAGGAGGGGTGCAACTCCAATCAGTTCCCATCTTGTGAATCACCAATACACACAGCCTTTGTCTTCTTGAAATTCAGTTTCAATTTATTTGCCTTCATCTATTCTAGCCCATTCATACAAGCCATTGTATTCCCCATTACCGTGTATGGATGTGAGAGCTGGACAGTCAAGAAAGAAGATAAGAGGAAAATCAACTCATTTGAGATGTGGTCCTGGAGAAGAGTGCTGAGGATTCCATGGACGGCCAAAAGGACAAACAAATGAGTCCTAGAGCAAATCAATTTTAAAATATCCCTAGAAGCCAAGCTGACAAGGCTGACATACTTAGGACACATCATGAGAAGGCATGAATTGTTGGAAAAGACAATAATGTTAGGAAAGGTGGAAGGAAGTAGAAAGAGAGGAAGGCCATATACTAGATGGATAGACTTTATTAAAGAGACCACGAATATGAGTTTGCAGGAGCTGGGTAGAGCAGTAGAGGACGGGGGGCTGGAGATGTCTCATCCATAGGGTTTCCATGGGTCAAGAGTGATGCAAAGGCAGTTAACAACAAATTCTAGCCCATTAGAGTATCCAGGCACTAAGCCAGATTCTCTGCAGGCTCAACTAATCCAGGGACAAGAAGTAGATCTAAATGTCAACAGCATACTGATGGTACCCAGCATCAAAATTCCTGATGACTTTACCTAGAAGTTTAAGATAGAATATAAACATCACAAGGATACAGTCAGTCCTCTATATCAACAAATTCTTTATCCGTGGATTCATAGCTTGAAAATATTTTTAAAAGTATAAATTCCAAATAGCAAACCTTGATTTTGCCATTTTATATGAGGGAAACTATTTTACTATGCCATTGTATGTAATAGGACTTGAGCATCCATGGATTTTGGTGTCCATGGGGTCCTAGAACCAAACCCCAGTGGATAACAAAGGCCCACTGTATAATCAAATCAAAGCTGTGACACTTCACAGCTTTATGGAACTGAAGGGAATTCCCCCTAAATCCCAGTGTCACTATCAAAAACTGATCATGCAGATATTACTAGAACTAGTAAAACTATCTAAAATCCTGTTAATGCACATCAGGTGATGAGGATAGTATAGCTTACAGATCATGTTCATTATATGTTATTCATATTCATGATACATATTGGACAGAGCACATGGCTTACTGTGATGAGCACATGGCTCACTCACTCCTGCATCTGAAGATCCAAAACAAATTATTGCTGGAGACAGAATACAACTGATTGGGCTTTGCAAACACTAAACTGATGCCACAGCAGGTGATATTGCTTTGTGTTTATCCCATGGCACTATGATAACACTCAAAGGCCCATAGTCAAATAGGCAAGAACAAGAAGGCCTATGTGAAATTGAAAATCAGGATGCCAATTTCATAAGAACCATGCCATCAGTCTCATTCATGAATGTAAACCATTAATCATTGAAGGATCATGAACTTAAACTCCTGTCAAATTCAAATTACACCTTTAAAAAATCCTATTTAGAAGATGACACCTCATGTGATTCGAATTTTGTGAATGAAAAGAGTATACTTGCCTTCCCTGTTCTATCATGTCCTCATCATCTGTCCTTTCAGCTCTTTCTTAGTTACAGTGATAACTGCTGCCTGTGATGATAGTCTCTGCTATGTTTGCTTTTCACTCATATTTCATTCTTTTCCTGAACTCAGCTTATTTCTAGCTATGCTTATGTGAATTTGTATAAGCTGCAAATGACAAATGGCAAACTCATGTCAGAATATTATTTGCCTAAGAAAATCCCTATGGGGGTCACCATAAGTTAACAGGTGACTTGAAATCGCATACACATGCAGACACACAAATGATCATTTACATTTTTGACACACTCAAAGCAACTGGAAACTGCTCCAAGGCTGTGCTAAGGGGGTAAAAACTGGACTTTTAAGGAGCGGAAATAATCCAGCTCCTGTCAGCACCAGTTTGGGATCGTGGTGGCTTTCCCTTTGGAAGCAAGCCATGTGGTCACCATGATCCCGGCATGATCACAGCTGGAGCAGCCAGAGGGCACTCCTACGGGACCATCTGCTTCTCCCCAAAGATTCCTAGATCCTTTTCACATGTACTATCTTCAAGCTAGACATCACCCAGCCTATATGTGTGCATTTCATTTTTACTGCCGAAGTGTGGCATGGTATATTTTTCCCTGCTGAAATTTTTAAAGAAATATTTCCAGTTGTTTAATATTCTTTTAGCCTCTTTAAATTAATTCAATGTCTTTAAAGTATTTAAAACTGGTTAAATTGATTTTATTATGCCCTGCTCTGAGACCACTTAATAGGATAGGATATAAAAATATTCTACAACAATGACCACAATAGCAGCCTAAGCATTCCCACCCAACGCACGGGCTGTGAATCAAATATATCTTAGGAAAGGGATAATGATGATGAAGATAATGATGATGATGATGATGATGATGATTTATTTATACCCCACCTTTTGCCATAGCAATCAAGGCAGCTTACATTTAAAATCAAGTACATAAAACTACCCAAACAATAAACAGCAAGACAATATAAACGAAGGCAAGTATACTCTTTTCATTAATATCGGAACCATTGGCAATAATCTTTGAG
>JAIPUX010001880.1:97985827-98006674 GCA_020142125.1 Phrynosoma platyrhinos | reverse complement strand
TTCTGGCCCACGTGTGATAGCGTCCCTAATCTTGTCCTTCCCAAGTAGGTTTAGGCAAAAGAAAACTGCTACAGCCCCTCCTAGCTTGTATGTTCTTCCTCATTAATAACTTTTGCCATCTTGACTACACTATCTTATTGGTTGGTCACATGTGTCCCAGTTTTCATCTGTGAAATGTTGGAGGGTATGTGTGTAGGTCCTGAGAAAACAACTAGCAGGCTTTGGAAAAATAAGCCAAATGGGTTTTGGTTTTCCAGGTGTAGACCTTGAGAGGGTTTCTGTTGCTTTAGGAATTGCAAAGATGGGGACATTTTGCTAGTTATTTTGACTGAACTTCAGAACTGTGGCCTAACAATCATAATAGCAGGGTCAGCTCTGTCTCTCAGGCAGCAGATTTCAGGTGTCATGAAAATATTCATTACATAAAGAAGAGAAAATTGTTGCATATAACATACTGAATTTATTAGTTATATGAATGGAGAAGAGAGCCTGAAAGCTGTTGGGGCTGGGAAACAGGATGCTGAATAGAAACATTAATTTCAATGAAAGACACCCCCGACTTATCGGGAGGGAGTTCTTGTTGCGCCGGCCATTTTGGGACAGGAGATGCCTCATTGGCTAAGCATGCAGGAATTCCTGCCTTGGTTCATGCATGCTTAGCCAATAAGATATTTTGTATGGTGTTTGTAAAGCATGCTGGGAAATCTCGTGTGGCATCAAGTGTCACGAGATTTGCTGCGAGAATATGGGGCTATACAGTCCTGCGCTGCCATGTGGCGGCAACCATTTTTTGAACAGCAGCTTAGCTGTGTTCTGTGGTTGTGTGCGTGGCTTTGGGCCGAGAAAACTTTTTGTGTCCTTTCGTTTGCTACTATTAGAAGTGCAGCAACAGGGAGACTGATCTGCGGGTCCTGTGTTCGTCATGTGCAGGGCCTGGGCGGCGCCTGTGGGCCGGTCACCTCAAGGCCGAGAGAGCGGCCTTCCAGCATCTTGGATGCTCAGCTCGCATGAATGCCAGGCTGAGATGGGTCCTGAAGCAGGCAGTTCTCCAACGGGTGCGCAGAACGTTCTCGCTGACCTCCCAGCCTAGTGACACCCCGGTGACTCCTGACTAGGGTAGGTCGGGATCCCACTCATCCTGTGGGGGGTGGGGACATGCCCGGCCCTTCCGCAGGCCTGATGCTTTCCCCCTGCAGTTGGTGGATAGGGGCAACGGTGTTTGTCCCCTGGTGGGGGCCCTAATTAGGACCCAGTGAACACCTTCACCTTGGTGGTTTTTGCCAATGAGGCTTCCTGGCATTTGGGCATCCCTTGGGGGAGTTGGGAAGGGTGGCCCTTCGGGCCTGGTGGTGCAGTCATCTGAGTTCAGGGATGCGTTGGGTGGATCCTTGCTTTAATATCATTTTTGCTACCCACACCTGCGTAGGACAATGCCCCACAGCAAGGCCCAATCTAAAAGGCCTGCAGCTCTGGCTGCATCAGGCTCTGGCCATTCTGTGCCAAAAAGGCCCTCTTGTCAAGCCTGTAGGGACGATGAAATAGTGGCGCAATTAGTGCAGCTGGGCAAGACAATCCAGGCTTGCGTTGCAGTCTGCGAACAGCTTGCCCAGAAGGGGCTTCAGGCTACAGCTGCTAAACCCACTGCCAGCACTTCTGCTTTTACACAGAAGTGCAGCCCACTTAGGTGCAACCAACTTCACCTGAGTCTCAGGTTGTGGAATCAGCACATGGTTCTCCAGGAACACCGGCTATGGAGGTTGGGCAGCCAACCATTGTTGATGTTTGGGAACTCTTGCAAAAAGTTCCAGTTGTGGGACAGCAAGGTGCTGCCGCCCCTGTGTCTGATCAGCCTACCTTGGCTGACCTTTATAACCTTCTTTGAGGAGCAGTTACTACAGGTGATGGTGGTGTGATGGAGCAGGCCTCTGAGGCTGCGAGCAGAGACCAGGCAGGTGCCTCTGCATCTCCTCATGACACCCGAGCTGTTGCAGGGCTACACATCTGGGGATCTTTGCAAACAGCTGGTGATGCTTCCTAGAAACCTGAGACATCAGGTTTGTCTCTTAATTCTTCTCAGGTGACTTGGCCTACCTTGGTATGGGCTCCAGGTGGGCAAATTGGGCAGAGCTTGGGTGAGGAATGCCCCAGCTCCACATTGTTGGGCGCACCTGCAATGGCACCCCGGTCTTCCCAAGTGGCTGACTCAAGGGTGCAGGTTGGACAGCCAATAATTCCTATGGCAGGTGATACTCTATGAGTATCCAACTTGGGAATGGCCCGCTTGATGGGAGTGGACAGAGTGGTGGAATGCAACCCATATGCTGGGATGTCCACTCCTCTTGGTTCTCATATTCCGCTTACCACCAAGGAGAGAATATGGAAAGGGGAATATATTGATTTATTTTCCCTCACGTTTAGGGATCCTGAACCAAGGATCATGGTAAAGGATGGGATAGTGTTTAGCCTCCCTAAGGAGTTCCAGGCATATAAATTCCCTAAACTGGAACACAATTTTGTGAACTGGATAATAGGCTTCACTATCAACAGGGGAGTTATTGAGGAGAAAGAATCTCACAGGTCTCCTGATTGATCTAAGTATCAGGAGATCATGATCAAAGCTTATACTAACTGCCATCACAACTCAAGGGGCGCGGTGTGGTTACAATATGATGAGCAGTTTAGGATGAGGGCTGTGCAGGACCGCTCTGTCATGGAGGCATGTCCAGTCAGAACTGTGGGCGGATGTAATTGTAGGGGCCTCCCCTTCGAGCAGATGTGACAATGGGTTTGTGCCCATGGTTACGCAGCCCAAAGGGCAGAATGCGAGGCCTGGCATGGGAGAGAAGAGACAATATGGCCTTTGCTGGGACTTCAATACCAGTAGGTGCAGGAGACAACCCTGCAGGTTCTAACATAAGTGCAACACCTGCAGGGAAAATCACCCCAGCGCTTCCTATATTAGAGATAAGAAGTCTGGAGCAGGAAGTACACCCAGCCTTCATCACTGGGAGGAAAAGGCCCCATCACCAATTAAATTGGATGCACTGGTGTCATGGCTGCAGACCTACCCCATAGGGATGCCGCTTTGTATATATTCAACAGCTTTTCTATGGGTTTTCGCATTCCTTATTCAGGTTCCAGTGTTTACCATTACGCACCTAATGCTTGTTCTGTTAGGGACTTGCCAGCTATTGTGAGGGACAAGCTGGCAAAAGAAATTGCAGCAGGAAGGATATCAGGCCCACATGATCAATTGCCAATTCCTATGCTCCATTTATCACCCTTGGGTGTAGTGCCTAAGAAGGCCCCATGGGAATATAGGTTGCTCCATAATTTACCATACCAAAAGGTGATTCTGTTAATGATGCCATAGATCCTAGGCTAACATCTGTCAAAAATGCATCTATTGACTCCTCTGTAAGGATGGTTAAGGCTCTGGGTAAGGGAGCCTTGTTAGCAAAGTGTGACATAAAATCAGCCTTTAGGTTGCTTCCTGTGCACCCAGAGGATTTTAACCTCTTGGGTTTTCAATTTGAAGGGCAGTACTATTTCGATAAAGCCATGCCAATGGGGTGTTCGATTTCTTGTTTGGCCTTTGAAACATTTAGCACATTTCTGCATTGGTGCACTGTCAAGAGGTCAGATAACACGGCAATCACTCACTATTTGGATGATTTCCTGATAGCTGGAGACCCTAATTCTTCAAAATGTAGTGACACCTTAGCTGCCTTCCAGGTCTTAATGACAGAACTGGGAGTCCCTTTGGTTGAGGAGAAGACAGAGGGTCCTCACACCCAGCTCACCTTCTTGGGAATTGAGATGGACACCGTTGTGGAGATATCTCGTTTGCCAGTTGACAAGCTGGTGGCTATGAAGGAACAGGTTAGGTTAATGATGGGAAAACATAAAGCCACAATTTGTGAGTTTCAATCCCTTACAGGCCTGTTAAATTTTGCATGCAAGGTAATAGTCCCAGGACAAGCATTTTGCACATGCCTTTACGGTGTCACAAAGGGAGTGTTGGCCCCACATCATCATATAAGAATCACCCAGGGGATACGGGAGGACTTGAAGGTCTGGGAGTCTTTTTTGAACCAATTTAATGGCAATTCATTTTGGAGGTCTGAAATGCTGCTGAGGGCAGACTTTCAGGTACACTCTGATGCTTCAGATGCCTGTTTGGTGTTTACTGGAATGGCCAATGGGCTGTGAAGGCTTGGCCGCATTCCTGGGTTGAAAAAGGTCTGACTCGAGACTTGACATTTTTGGAACTTTTTCCTATAGTTGTAGCTGTACACTTATGGGCAAGTCAATTTGCAAACAAAACAATATGGTTTTGGTGCAATAACCAGGCGGTTGTTCACATATGAATTCCCAGTCCTCAAAGTCCTCCAAGGTAATGTGTCTGGTTAGAGCCATTGTGATTCAATGTTTGAAGTTTAATGTTCTGTTTCAAGCTCACCACATGCCTGGTTTACTTAATCCTTTGGCGGATGCCCTCTCTCATTTTCAGTTCTCCAGGTTCCGTCAGCTCGCTCCCGAGGCTTTGGCACACCCATTGGAGGTACCAGCACTTCTTTGGAGCCTTTGAAATCGACAGGGCTATCCTTCAGTCTATTTCCCCATCTACATGCAAGTCTTATCAACTAGCTCTGACTGCTTTTAGATATTTCTTGTCAAGTGTGGGGGAGGAGGAAGTCTGGCCCATGGGATGGACATTGTGTTTCATTTTATTGTTCACCTTAGACAAACGGGTTTGTCCTCTGTTACCATTAGAGGCAGGTTGGCCACCCTGGCCTTTTTCTCTAGGGCCCGTGGCCTCCTGGATCCTACTGTCGATTTTAGGGTTCAGAGAGCTTTGGAAGGTTGGGCTAGGGAATCCCCTGCATCTAGGGACACTAGTTTGCTGATCACTGGCCCAATGTTGGTGAAGTTATGGCAACACCTAGCTAATACATTTTACACCTGAGGAAGTGACTTTGTTTAGGGCCATATTTGCTATAGCTTTCTTTGTGGCCTTGAGAATTAGTGAGATTGTTCCTGGCTCTTGCAATGATCAATCTGGTAGGGCACTTCTTCTTTCTGATATTGTTTTATCAGAACACAGGATTCAGATTTCAATCAGACGATCCAAGACCAATCAGTTAGCCAGAGGTCAATCTATCACTCTGGCTAGGGCAATTGAGGGTCAGATTTGCTCAGTGTCAGCATTGTCAGACTACTTGAAGGTCCAGCCAAAAGTCTCAGGATATTTGTTTTTACATGTGTCAGGTTTGCCTTTAACACAGTTTCAGTTTAGGGTGGTTCTTAAGGAGATCTTGCGATGAGCCAGTATGCCCATAGCACAATTTTCATTTCATTCTTTTCAAATTGGGGCAGCAACAGCCTCGGCTGTTCATGGATTAAGTGACACCGATATTTGCCAAATTGGCCGATCGTGATCTAAGGCATTTAAAACCTACGTTAGCACCTAACTGAACTGCCTAATTATTGTTAGTTGAATTAATCAACATTGTTTGTTACTTTCAAGCAGGTTTTTTCCAAAGGAAGATCTGGATAATGAGCCACAGTCTTGTGTTCTGGGCAGAGCGCCACATATTGGAGCAGCGTCATGATGTGAGCTTGGAATTGTCAACCATCGGCACTTGCCAGTGGTTCAGTCACAGAGGCATGCAATGGGGAGCCTTGCTTCCTTGGGTCATTGAACTTTTGGTGGCTCATCCGCACCCCCGGGATTGGTGATACACCTGGGGGAGAATGACCTTGTTAAGGTTCCTTGTCTTCAGCTTGCAAAGTGAATTGTAAAGGACATACAAGAAATAAGGAAACCCTTTCCCAGTGCCATATTTTTGTGGACAAAATTATTGCCAAGACGCAGCTGGCCCGGGGCGAGGAAGGATGCTGCCATTAATGGGGCACGACACTGGCTCAATAGAACTGTTGCAAAACAGCTGGGCAGATTGGGCATTTTCATCATTGATCACACTGGCATACAAATATCAGTGCCACAGCTGTACAGGGGGGATGGGGTACACCTCTCTTCGGAAGGTTCAGACATTTATTTGCAATCTCTGGCCGACCATATCAAGAGAGCGATTCACGGGGGGGAGGGGATGCCAAGCTAGGCTGGCCCCCTCTTGTGGTGGGTAAGGAAACCCCCCCACACACAGGGAAATAATCTGGCTAATTAAAATTAATTGGGTTAATTAGGTTAATTAATTAAAATTTGGGGTAATGACATCAGCTAGTAATAATTTGACCTCATCAAGAATTGTTATGTCATAAAGTTAAATATGATGTCAGTTCCAGTTGGGGAGGGCTAAAGTTAATTGCTGTTATTTATTTACATGCTTTGTCACATGATGTGAAGGACCACCAACTTGGGTTGGTCACACCTTCACATACACATGTGGCAAAGCATTATCTGTTTGATTGTGTTTGTTGATGCTAAGAGACCCTGTACAGTAAATAAAAGTTGTGGCCTGTTTATACCCAAAAGAGGCGTCTGTTGTCCTTTGTGCCAGTGCAACTAACCAGTGCCAGACTTCGTTTCATATTGTTACAAAGCTAGGAGGAATTTTAACTGCAAGAAGATGCTTATCTTTTTCCTACATGTACCCAGTATGCTGCCAGTTGCTTTAGCATGTTGATTTAGAGATAAATGGGACAACAAGGAGCAGACATGCTGAGAGTGGTGGAAGTAAAATATGAGAACTACTTAAAAAGATTAACTTTCTCATTATTATACCCCTGTCCCTTGTAAATCAAGCAGCCATTGGCCTTGTTCCTGTAAATATGGAATATTAAATTAGCAGGAGATGAGAGTAAAAGACTCCTTTGGTATGTTGCTGTTGTTTCACAGAATTCATGGTTATGATGTTGCCATGCGTTGCTTTCAGTGTAGTGAAATGTGAGCTCCCGTATGCTTGGTTTTTCTCCTCTATCGCACATTTGCTGAAAGAAAACTGGTGAAGGGTGTTTGCAAGGCTGTACAAGCTAGCCCTGTTCACTACTACTCATATGACTGATGCCTGCACTTCCTGCCATGTGAGCATTCAGCCTGTGTATGAAGGCATTGCTTTATGTCCATGCCAATATGTGTGTGTAGAGTAGATTGTGGAAATTTACATGTTAAAAGTGTTTAGTTATAGATTTTTTGTGGGGGGTTGGGGGCTGTGAGATCATGTTCTAGAAGAATGTATTCCTGACATTTTGCCTGCATCTGTGGCTGTCATCTTCAGAGAATGGTGGCATGGAGGTGTGTGGGATATATATACTGTGTGACCCTTGATTGAAAGGATTGGCATGTAAATCTGTATATTGTTCTGTTGAAGCAAGGCCTCAGGGTGGGAAGATATGCGAGGAGGATTAGTGTTTATTGAATTAATGGTCCATTGTCTGCTGGGAATTGCCATGTGAATGTGTGCATTGTTCTGTTGAGGCAAGGCTTCAGGGTGGAAGGATATGAGAGGAGGATTAAGGTCCATTGTCTGCTGGGAAACCCCCTGACCCAGGGTGAAGTTCATTTGCATTTGCTGAGTCATTATTTTGTTGTTTTTGAGGACTGGTAGCCAAACTTTCCTGTTGAAACTGTCCAGGCATTTGTGGATTTCACAATGAAAGAAGAAAAGGAAGGAACTTTGTCATTCTTGGATGTCCTGGTCCTCTGCAAACCAAACCAATGATTGGGCCACATGGCATACAGAAAACCTACACATGTACAGATACTGTCACAAGAACTCCAATCATCACCCAGGACAAAAAAGAAGCACAATAAAAACACTGGTAGACCACACAAAAAGGATCTGTGAAACCCACTACCTGGAAGATGAACTGAAGCACCTAAACTGGGCTCTACAGGCTAATGGTTACTTCAGCTTAGACATCAGAAGAGCATCCAGACATAGGAAAAAACGACAGGAGTGAAGAAAAACAACCATCCAAAAGGAAAGTATTTTTACCATACATCAAAGAAGACACAGACAGAATAGGGAAAGTGATGAGGAAACACAACCTCCAAATGATCTACAGACCAACGAAGAAAATCCAGGAAATGCTACACTCAGAGGAGGATAGGAGATACCCTCTCATGGCTACAGGAGTTTACTGCATACCATGCAACTGTGGACAAGTCTACACAGGGACCACAAAACATAGTGTTAAAATGAAAATCAAGGAACATGAGAGATACTGCAGGCTGAAAAATCAGCAGTAGCAGAACATGTTATAAACCAACCTGAGCACAAAATGCTATTTGAAAACACTGAAATTCTGGACCATGCCAACAACCATTGGGTCAGAATGCACAGGGAAGCCATTGAAATCCACAAACACCTGGACAATTTCAACAGGAAAGAAAAAAACCTTGAAAGTAAACAAAGTTTGGCTATCAGTCCTCAAAAATTAATTAATTCAATAGACACTAATCCTCTTTACATGTCTTCCCACCCTGAGGCGTTGCCTCAACAAAACAATACACAGATTTACATGCAAATCCTCTCAATCAAGGGCCACACAGTATATATACCCCACACTCCTCCATGCCACTATTCTCTGAAGATGCCAGCCACAGTTGTAGGCAAAACGTCAGGAATATATTCTTCTAGAACACGGCCTCACAGCCCGATGGTTACTACCCATGTCTATCCCAGCGCAGATTTCCTGTGCAATAATCTCCTTAGATACTATAGTTCTATTGAAGCAGCCTAGAATCACATTAGCTTTTTTAGCTGCTGCATCACATTGTTGACTCAAGCAATGGATGATGCAGTGAGTTCTTACAGGGTCTTAATTCTATATCAATTCTAATTAAAATGGAAGTCTGGGCAGTGAATAGCTCAACGTAACAGCAGTTGATTGTAAAGTGTTGGGGTGGTGTTAAAATTATTGATGCAACTGCTGTGGTATTATTATGAGAGAAAGCAAAAAGAAAAGGAGGATTTTCCCCATTGTGCTCTAATATTTAAGGACAGGGTACTTGAAAAATCTTGCCATGATACTTTGTCTTGCTTCTATGCATGATAAAATATTTTAATAGATTTTACAGGAGGAGGAAACAGTTGCATAAAAGCAATGTGTCACATAGCAACAGAGTGACTTCACAGATGGATGTATAAGAACCTGGACAACAGATCAATATCCCTGCTGTTAGTTTTGTTCAAACAAGCTTTTAAAAAGCAGCAAAAAATGAAAACAAAATTTGTTTGATGGAGTAAATAGAGCAGTTGATTGTTTCACTGTTATGCAGCAGTACATGGGTCTTGGGGGACTAATTCTTAGTTTCATGAAAAGCTGACCAAGCTAAAGTTAAAAACAACATGGCTAATAAAAATGCAGATGACAATGTGGTCAACAGCCCACTAAAGCAGTATTTTGCTCATGTCCTTTGATCATTTGTTTCAGATTAAATTCATGATCCTTAAAATACAGAGCCATACAATCTATTTCTGATTGCTGTATGGAATTAAATTATTACTTGTCATGCTTGGCTTGCAGACAGGAGTTCTCATTGCATTTACTTGGATGGTCCTGTTAGGAAAGTTTGAAATAGATTATATTGTTTCCCTTTCCAATCTTTGATTCATCTCTCCACAATCCATACCACCCCCAAAGCTTGACACCCTTGAAACTACAAAATTCATAAATATCAGGACCAACCCAAGACATTTTAAAGCCTGGAGCAGATCAGAAAATGATACCTCTCCCTTCCCCCCGCCCACATACACCACTCACTAAATAAAGCCGGCCCTGCCATTTGGTAGAGTAGCATGTCATCTGAGACAGAAAACACAAGCACATTTCACCATCCTTGTCACTAAATAGCAAACAAATACCTAGCAATTTCCTGTTTCATGACATGCTACCTGAGGTGGCCACTTCACTCTACCAAATGGCAGGGCCAGCCCTGATAAATATAGGTTTAGTTGTATGATTACATAAGATTTAAAGCTGAGATTTAACATATGAGTTTTAATCCTACCTCACTCATATCACTTTGACCTCTTAAGGAGTTTATCACATGTACTTTTCAGCCCAATCTATGCATGGGATGGGATCAGGCTGGAACAGGGAAAACAGATTTTACCATACATGAAATTGCTGATGGTACTATGGAAGCTTTCCATACTGCCAAAATCAGCCAGCAGAGACTGGATCGAGGATGGGTGATGGCCAGCTGGCAGTGCAGCAGCAATTTCATGTGCAGTAAAACCTGTTTTCCCCCATTCCAGCCCAATCCCATCCTGTACACAGATCAGGCTAAAAAGTGCATACAATAAACTCCTTAGTCTTCATAACTCCCTGATTCACAGAATTCCAGTATCCTTTCTAAGCTATCAGTTTCTTTTCTGCCAACACTACAAAACCTTTACTGTACCTAAATGGTAGAATTGCTAGATATCAGGCCCAGACCCAGACCTAGACCTTCAGGCCCCAGCCTTTCTTCTCCAGCTTTCAGGGTGATATGAGGAATCTCAGGGTGAAAGGTGCCTTGAACACTTTACATGTATATATTTCCCTCATTTGTTAGACTGGGATTTTAAAATTTGAACAAGATAGTCTGAGCAACTATAGTTGATATGTAAGGGATGCTGTTTAATGACATCACCAGGGGTTTCCCCTTGTAACATAACTAGAATCTGTCTCTATGGTATTACAAGAGAGATGTCATCCCTAGATTTCAGGTTTTGCCCATGAAATCCAAAAGCCTAGTAGTCAGGAACATTTTTCTCCCAGCCAAACTAATGCTTCACTTTCATCAGGGGAACTAAGCTTTCTTTCCGTGCTTCTTGCATATTCTAACTACTATCCAATTAGTAGTTAAGACATTACATGGCATCACAGTAGCTCATTCCCTTGGGATCTGGGTCCAATTAAAGGAGATTAAAGATTACTGTTTATTATTTATTTATTTTATTTTATTTATATCCTGCTCTTCAGCCACAAAGGCTCTCAGAGTAGCTTACAGATAGTTAATTAGACAGTCCTTGCCTTCAGGCTTAGAATCTATGGTAAATATCATCCATCTCCCAGTGGCAGGGAAAAGGTGATACAAAAGAAACGTTTGAGGTACATAAATTAGAAGCTGGGAACACTCCACATGGAAGTACTACTGGGCCTAAGCATTATTATTCTGTGCCCAGTCCAAATTTGTAACATAGATCTTCTCTTCCCTTGGTCCATCCCACACCTCACAAATATCCCACAGTGCCTAGACTGGAGCATTTCATTGGTGTCATTCAGCTTTTTTTAGGTCTGTTTTTAAGGTTCCTTACATTTCTAACTAATCTACTGTATTTGTATTTATTAAGAACATGGCTATAATCATGTCTATACAGGACTGACAAACATTTTTTTAGATTGTATTCCCTGTCCCAGGTGTCCAGTGGATCTATTTGCTCCAGACTACATGTTTTGGAGCCTGTAAATCACATCATCAGCCCTCATCACATCATCAGCCCTCATTCCATTTATTTATTTATTTATTTATTTATTTAAATCCTATCTCTGAAACCTCAAAAAGGGAAGATAAAATGACAAATTTGCATAAAATATACATATAGTAATTTATATGTGATAGATGTAGAAATTTAGATGTAGAAATTGCAATTATAATTTTACAAGAACTTGAAAGTTCTGGTCACTTCATGGAGATACACCACAATCAGTTAAACATCCTCCAAGTTAATATATAATTTAGTGTTATTTTGTTTTAATTATGGCTTGCAGCTCAGACCAGACCATTCTGGACCTTTAGATCCATATAAAGTATACTCATTCTCCCCCACCCCATTTCCTTATCAAGCTGGATGTTGAGGAATAAGTAATACAGTCAGAAAGCAAGTGTGGGCTGTGGTTAAATGCATGTAGATTGTGCAGTCTAAATGAAAGCAACATTGTCTGCACTGTCAGCATCACAAGAATTAGGAGGACAGATGAGCTGAACCATGAAGGAGATAAAGAGGAAAGTCCTTTGTTGCTTCACTTGAAGGAAGGCCTAAAGGTCTCTCTTCTGAAGTCTTATCAAGAAAGAATATAGTGTGACTGAAAGTCACACTAAGAGAAAAAGGCTAATCCATTCCAAAGGAGGATTAGAATGGGACAGAAGTGTTGGTCTCCCAACAGAGCAGTTGAGTTGATTATGGATGCATGATCATGACCAGATCAAAACAGACTCAAGGACAGTCAAGATGAAACAAGGTGTACAAAAGAAGACTTATGAGTGAATATTAGATGCAGCAGGTGTTTCCTAGTAAAGAAAGCCAATTATCACTTTGTCCACTGTAGAGAGTTTTTCCAAGGGCCACAGAGAGTATGCCTTGAGACTATCATGTTTCTCATGTTTATACACTTCCACGCTATTGAAATATAGATGAAGATGTGGCTAAAAGGAAGCACTCTCATAAGGTGCCCAAATAGCTTAAACAGAAGAAACTCTTCGGTGCTCAAACAGCTATAGCAAAATTGTCTATCTCATCCCTAAGTTGAAAGGTATGAGAATAGACCACCACTACTTTATTACAGGTATGATATCTCCTTATCTCCTGGAGTGCTATGCCAAGGAAAATAAGTTGAGGAATGTAGAAGACAATAGTGTATACCACAATAACTGTAATTAATGTTCACAAGCAGAAGATAAACAACAACTAATCCTGTACATCACCCCCACCACACACACACAGGTTCTAGCAGATTAATAAAGTAGGCACAATCTTCTTTGTAAAAACAAAGGTTTACTTATAAATACACTTGTCCCGCCACATTCACTGGGGTTAGGGGCACAGGGCCCCTGTGAATGTGGAAAACCCACAAACAATGAAAACACTGTGTTTTTACCTGAGAGAACACTCTGTAGGAATCTCTAAATCAGGGGTCGGCATACCTTTTGGGGGTGGGGCCGGTTCCGCTGTCCCCCGATCATTGGAGGGCCAAAGGGGGGGAATGGTGCTGGAGGTGCGCGTGCGTGCACGCTCACGCACGCATGCACACTACTCCCACCATCGTGCATATGCGTGCGTGACTCAAGGCACCATTTTGTGTTCCAACATGGCACCCATGTTCTCACACACATGCGCACGACGGCGGGTGCCATTTTAGAACACAAAACAGTGCCGTGCATCTCAAGCTCAAGTGCACGACAGCGGGTGCCATTTTGGGTTCCAAAATGGCACCCGCCATCGTGCGTATGCGTGCGCAAGTGCAAGTGCCATTTTAGAACACAAAATGGTGCCCCGCGTTGTGCGAATGCAGCAGCAGTGGCGATGGTGGCAGGACCGGCCATGGGCCGGTTACAAGGCCTCAACGGGGCGGGTTTGGCTCGCAGGCCATAGTTTGCTGACCGCTGCTCTAAATCCTCCAGTGCAACTCTGTAGGAATTTTTAAGTCCTCCAGTGCAACTCTGTGGTCAACATCTGCCAGACAATGACCATAGAATTGTGCTGGATGAGCTACAAATGCCTAGTAGAGTGTCCTCTCTAGGAATCTCTAGGTCCTTCAATGTGACTTTTGATTAAAGTTGACCATAGAGTTGCACTGGAGGATTTAGATATTCCTAGAAAGAACATATTAATAAAATCCATGAATAATCAAATCAGCAAAAGTCAAAGCTGCAAATGTGGAGGGACGTGTGTATTAAATGTTTCTCATTGTGAGAAGCGCTGTAATATAGGCTCTTCAAACGTGAAAGGAAAAAAGTGAACTGCAGACTACAAAATCAAGGATGAACTAACTGATGAGGAAGAGAAAGGGCATAGCCAAGGCCAACAAACAGGAAATGACATTAATATATGCTATACCTAAATTCTTAGAGACTAATGCAAACTAGCAAATACTGAGTATAGGCATGCTGAGGTTGCTAACTCTAACAGAAATGGGTTTTTGATGTCTAGTCATGGTATTGACTGTTCCATGTGCAAAGTAACCCTTTTCTGTCTGTTCTGAAATATGCAATAGCATTCTGTAAAACAGATGTGTGACAGTGTTTCCTAACACTGATACACACACTATATTGGCATATCTATGAAGCTCACACTGTACATAGAGTTTCAGGAGATGATGTTCTATCAGTTTTATTAAGGGATGGAAGACCTTTTCAAACTGATAATGTGCCCCCCCACTGCCACCAAAAAAAAAAATTAACTCAGCTATATCATACACATGACATTAGCTCAATAACCAATCAACAGAGTTTTGAATTAAGACATTAAAAATTAATTCATTGACATAATTTGTTAATTTTTTTCTGCAACAAATTTAAAATTCTTTATTTTAATCACTTAAAAGCCAAATGCTATTATTTTCCTATTTCCCTTAATTTAACTTGTTATTGCCATTTTCAACAATTCTAAATTATATTTTAAAATTTAATGACAGTTAAATGTGTTTTAATTCAGATTCATTAAATGGTTTAACAGTAATACATTAGCACTATAGTCAACAACTGTGAATAAAGTTTTACTATTACTTGCAAAGTGTAGAACTGGCCCCATACCCTCAGTTTTGGCAAGCACAGTCCTGATTAATTTCTCTTGTGCCACTTTTTCAGCTGCTTTTAAAATATGCCATGTTTTCTCTTCTCCAACCTTTCCCCTTTGTCTTCAGCTTACTTTAGCTGCTGCAAACAGTGCAAAAGTAATTTTCAGTCAAATAACTCAGCAGAGGAAAGAGTGGAATGTTGCCCTTTCCCTTTCCTGTCCACTCAGGCAAAACCAAACTGCTACAGTATCTCTTAACTTGTGCAGTCTTTCTCAGGAATACCTTTTGTCATCTGGACTGCACTCTGATGTTGCTTAGCCACCTGTCTCAGATTTTATCTGTGAAATGTCATGATACAGACCTTCTCCAAAGAAACCCTGAGTGAACATCCCTATGAAAAGAGGCCTCTTTATACATTAGGGAGCATGAGGACCAATCTCATGAAACAGATGCTGAAATAAGACTCCAGAAAAATCCTTCTGTTATTTCCCTCTTTCTGTGGCCAGAACTGTAGATGCCACAGTCTGTTGTGAGTCCTTTAAACAGCCTGCTGTCTCAGATGTGGTGCAAGACACTTTTAAGTAACTAGTGCTGAAGTCACGTTCAGCTGCCTTTCCATTAGGCTTCTCTACATGGAATGAGGAGGAGATACCATTCTTGCCCTTTGCCTCAGGAAGAAAAATATCTTAGGCCATCCCTGACAAACCACAAGGACAGTCACACTTAACAGCCTCAAATAGTTATCCCTATAAATGCCAATTTCAAATTAAGACAGAAAGATTTTTGTAGAATTCTTTGGCTGAGGTGCCACTCAAACTCAGTATTTCCAATTTGGAACCAAATTTATTCACTAGGTCCTGAGTGATTCATATGTATTCCCTTCCCTGGCTATGAAAAGCATAATCTTCCCTTTCCAAAAAGGGATTATAAATGCTTCCCTTGGTGTCTGTGCCATTCCAATCCTCTTATGGTTCAAAAAAGACTCACAGAAGAAACATCCAGCATTTCAGGTATAAAAACTGACATTCACCCTCTTCTAAAGTTACATCTGTGTATCAGAACTACATAACTCCTTTAACCTTGGAAGCTGAGAGTAAGAATGTAGAAACCAGCTGAGTAAAAGAGGTCAAATTTCTTAAGCACCTTTCAAAATGTCTTGGGCATTTCACACATGCACACTATTGCTTCCATTGGTGGTGGGGGGATTATGTCAAGAAAAATAATGTCATTTTTTAACATCCATTGTACTCAGTATGGAAAAACCCAATCCACTAAGCACCACTAAATCCACTACAAATGAAAGCACCCATCCTCCTAGACTTAGACACTTAGACAGTATTCATGGGAAAAGGCATGTATCGCTTGCTGGTTTCTGTTATTGCTTCATAAAGCTACAATTGCTCCCAGTAAACAGCCTTTTATTCCCTGTAATTTGGCAGTACGTGTTTAAAGTATTAGATGGTGGACATCCTGTTGATATATTAATACCTTGCCCTCATTTCTGAGAGATTTTTAAGCTGACTTCAATGGGTTTTGGGGGAGGTAGCTGATAATACCTCCGTAGTATCTTAAATGGAAGGCAACTGCTTATAAGTGACTTAAATGGGAGGGGGAAAGTGATGAATTACAGATGAGAATGAGGGGTGAGCCCATACTTGTAAGAAGCTCTTGACTACAGGTACAGAGAGGTGGGGAATGTTTTTATGTAATTTCCCCCTACAGCTTCAAAGTCAACATTCATCATTTTTGTACTCTAGTGAAATTTAAATGGATGCACTATGCCTAGCAATTTAATAAGCAAGATGGATCTACATTTCAAGCTCAAAGGCATTCCTGAAGTAAACATCTGAAAAATAGGGAGGGGAGGGGAGGGGATCAGATCTCACAAGGTCATAGGGAACGTGGATGTGATTGCAATGAGTACTGATCTTCAAGAAAAATGTGTACTCAATGAAGTTAGCTGTTATTGTTATTCTCTGTTGAAGCCATTTATTGTTAATGCATTTGCTCTCATTCTGCCTGTTTGTCACAGGGATGCTGCTTGCTCAGGTCTGTATGAATGACTCTTTCTGATCAAGAGAAGTTCATGCTTGTCTAATTATCCACTTGCATTAAACCCCCAGCTTGAGACCAGGACAGAATTTCTTAAATCACCTTTGCTTTTTTTCTTCCCTTGGTAAAGAAATACCTTGGGTTCCTTTTTATGTCTTATGTCAAGAAATTGTTACTCTTGGCCAAAGAGGTAGTCTCCATTTTTACAACTGGCAATTTCTTTGAGCTCTTACTTGTCTATTCATTGTCAGTTGCAAAAGGTGATTTTCTAGTCAGTGTGGTCCAGGTTTTAATCTGAATTGTAAAAGAGCTGTCCATGTTTGCTGTGCCCATTCCTGGAGATGTCTTATTCAGTCACAGTAACATATGCTTTGATTTCATCTGATTTGAATTACTGTAACTCACTCTACATGAGGCTGTCTCTGGAAACTGTTCAGGAATTGCAGAAGATCCAAAATGCTGCAATAACAATGAAGACAAAGATAGTTACAGAGAAAACATAAGTGCTCTGTTGAAACAGCAGCACTGGATATCAGTTCATTTATGGACATCATTCAATATGTTTGTTATCACCTGTAAATCCCAATTCTGGTTAGGTCCAACCTATCTGAAAGATCCTGTCTCCAACATCTTTGCTCTCTTACTGCTATCAAGCAAAGACCTTATTTATCCAGGCCTTTGTCTCTTCACTGGCTATTAGTGTGTACTGTAATTGGGGTGCACTGTATTTTTATCAATATTATTATATTTTAACAACCATTTCAACTGTGCTAAATTACCATTGTTAACATGGTCGGCTGGAAGCCTATTGGAGACATGTCTTTGGGAATTAGTTAGACAGTTCCATAGTGTCTCCGTCAAGTAAAGGGTTACTCTTACATTACTATGTAGGTGAATCATAGAGTTGGAAGAGACCACAAGGGCCATCCTTTCCAATCCCCTGTCATGTAGGAACACACAATCAAAGCAATCCTGGCAGATGGCCATCCAGCCTCTGTTTAAAAATTTCCAAAGAAGGAGACTTTACCACACTCTGAGACAGCATATTCCATTTAAATAAGAGCCAGTTAAATGACCAATTCACATTATGGCCAATGCAGGATGATACTGATGCACAACAGAACCAATGCACATTGATCCTGTTGTACATCAATCCTATTATGCATCAGTATGCTAGCTAGAGAATGCCGGTACATGTCAGGGCACTCTTGCTGGATTCAGGATTACACAATTTACAATTCATTAACAGGGTTTCTTGGTGCCACTGCTGCATAGCTAAGTATACATAGTTACAGAATGTACACTGTGATGGAGGATTCTGGCTGTTGTTTTTTACATTTATTTTAAAACTTTTATTTTATCCCTTGTTTTAGCTGCATTTGATTTAAATTTATATTGTCAACCACATTGGCACCCATATTGGAGAAAAGAGGCTATATATTAATGGATTAATTAATTAATTAATTTTGGAAATAGGCTCAGATCCTTTGATTGCTCCTTAAAAGTTTAGATTGAAAATCAGGAAACAGTCAACACCTCACAGAGATGGAAGCCTTTCATTTTTAATTAGAAATACACAAGCACAGACACACTACACACACATCTTAACTTCAGTAGGAATAAAACAGTTTGTGAGATTATGTTCAAGAGATGAACACTTAAAGGTTTAAGAAGCCCATTCATTCATGCCTTCGATCAATCAATCAATCACTATATTTATATCCTGCCTTTTTCCAGAAAGTGAGACTTAAGGTGCCTCCAGAATAAAAATAAATACAAGTAAAAAACAACAACATATAGCTTTAAAAAAGATAAAAAACAGTTAAGATTAAAATAATATTAAATTGCCTACAGAATTAAAATAATAATTTAATATTAATTTAAAAGCCTAGATTAAAAACAGTACAGCACTATTATAGCCTATTATATAACAGTACAGCACTATTAAGCCTATTATATAAAACAATCAGTTTCTAAATGGCTGCTGGAATAGGGAAATATTTACTTGATAATGGAAAGACAGCAGAGGGAACCAGCCTAGCCTCCTTAGGAAGAGTATTCCACAGTATAGGAGGAGCCACATAGATGTGCCCGTAAAGGTGGTGGGGCTGAAATACCACCCACAAGATTCTTACAATTTGGGCAGGCTCATATTGGAAGATATGGCCTTCTGATAGGCGTTGTGTGCCTTAAAGTTATTTTTTGACTTATGCCAAATCTAAGCTGACCCTATCCTGGGGTTCTTGGCAAGATTTATTCAGAGGAGGTTTGTCATTGTCTTTCCCAGAGGCTAAGAGCATTTGACCCCATCTTTTCACCTTTGGCTCATGGCTGAGTGAAAATTGAGCCTGATCTCCAGTGTTGTAGTCCAGTTCTAAAATCACTACGCCACTCTGGCTCATGGCCTTCTTATAGCCATTTCTAATTCTTGCCCCAGAAACTGCACTGCACAAAACAAAACAAAAAGCCTTAAAAATAACCACCTAGAACTATACATTAATATGTAGCTTCACCTTGATCATTCAGGACAATAGAAAAGTGTTTTAATAATTCAAAAAATGCATATTTACTTATTCCTTCTGAAGGGAAAAAAAGCACATGCTGTGAGGATGATGTATTAGTATACTTTTAGAATATTGTCATCCCAAATCTCTTTTTCTCTCTTAAACAAACACTTTGAGGGGGGAAATATCCATTTTATCTCCTGCTCACTGTATGCCACCATTAGTCATTCCATTGAGTTGTGACATATGTTAAGGTATTCCCTCTTGCATCTTTTACAGCTGCAAATAATAACCTCTTCAAAATTCAAAGGGCATCTGCATATGTGTAATGTTTCATCACAATTGTCACAAAGAATATAAAGTAGTGAAATCATCTGTGTTATTTGCTTGCGTAATTAGGTGTCCCCAATAGGAACTGGCAAACATTTACCTGTTTTGGTGTGCACAGTACCTTTTAAAACCAAAGCCCAGTTTTTCTATAGAAAGTCTTTCAGGATTTTAAATGCTAAAATTAGAGCTGGGGTAAATTTTCTCAGAATCCTTCTGAAGATCCAAAATGAAACACACTCAAAAGAAAAGGCCATTTTCTTGAATTTTCTCTAAATATTAACTTGCCAGAGGGCAACTGCTATTTTCACTTCACGATGCATTAGAACATCATTAAATGCAACCACTGTGAAAGATACAAAATGGTGGACAGCCTCCCACTACATCAGCACAAAAAGAGGCGAGGAGAAGCTATGTTACTGCCATTGATAAGGATAAGTCTCATTTTAAGAAACTGCTGAAGAATTTTTCCTCCTTAATGAAGAGATTGCTAAAAATATTGTACTGACCCTTCTCTTCCCCTAGAAGTAGGATGAAAAAAAAATCTTTTTTATTTTTATTAAAATCAATATAATTACAAAAGAAATAAATGGTACCAGTTTCCTTTACATCATTTTTGATCCTTTTTTACTCATCTGATTCATAAGGTTCATATATCAGTTCTTTACTATAATTTGAGTTATTTCTTCACATGGTTATTTGTATCAAAAAGGAAGCAATATCCTATTAAAATAATACAAAATACCAAAGATCTTATTATAATAATAATAATGAAATTTATTTATATCCCATCCCTTTGAGGTCAATCGGGGCGGCTAACAACAATAAAACGATACATAAAACAAACAAAATCTAATTCCCTCTCCCCCCCCCCTTAAAAGTTATTAAATCAATTTCCAGTTAAAACAGAATACAATACAACAATGATTTTTAAAAACATTTCCAGCGAGTGGCAGTAGTTCTTGAATGCATTTAAAAATATAGCCCTAGAGACCGTCTGAAGGAGGGATTCCTGAGGCCAGGGTTATCTATCCCGAAAAGGCCTGCCGGAAGAGATCCGTCTTGACAGCCTTTTTAAAGCTGTCCAAAGATGTCAATTGACGGATCTCGTCTGGCAGGCCGTTCCATAATTTGGGAGCGACAACCGAGAAAGCCCTCTGGGAGGTAGCTGCAAGCCTGACTTTTTGTGGCTGCAGCAAATTCCTCCCAGAGGACCAGAGAGCGTGAGGAGGATTTTAAGGGAGGAGGCGGTCCTTGAGATAGTTTGGGCCCAAGCCATTTAGGGCTTTAAAGGTAATAACCAACACCTTGTACTGGGCCCGGAAACTAATAGGCAGCCAGTGGAGGGACCTTAAAACCGAGGTAATATGGTCCCTCTGTGATGTTCCAGACACTAATCTGGCTACCCTTTTCTGTACTAGCTGCAGTTTCAGAACCAAACAGGAAGGTAGCCCCATGTAGAGCACATTACAGAAGTCAAGGTGTGAGGTTA
>JAIPUX010001880.1:97960217-97985727 GCA_020142125.1 Phrynosoma platyrhinos | reverse complement strand
GCCGTAATAAATAATTATTATTATCACCCAGCAGCTTCATATAGATGTTATATGTTGTTTACATTCCTAATTTAATTCATTTACAAGATTAGCTTCATATATGCTGGTTTCATGAAATTAATCTGTGATTTTAATTGATCTTCCTTGTGTCTCACCAGTTTGTGTGACTTAATCCTAGATCTTTATGTACTTCTGTTTTTGTTTTAGATTACTGTTTATCAGTAGCATCAGTGAAGGAGTGCCGGCCACACTGGGTGACATCCCAGAAGGGGGGTGACACCAGGTCAGCTCCCTGCCCCCCCCCAGCAGCTGTATCAACTGCATGGGAGGTGCTTCAGCCTGTGCAGTTGCTGCTCTGCCCCTCATGGGAGTTCTTTGGGGCCAGGCGAGTACCCTTGGGGCCTTGCGGGTGCTGCTTGGGGCTGCAGGGCCCAGAAACCCCACCAGAGGCACAGGGCCAGAGGTCCTGCCCCCCCCACAAGCTCTGCCCCCCCACACTGGTTGTCACCCAGTGTGGGAATACCACTGCTGTTTATTACTCCAGCATAATCTTTTGACTTTGTTAACTAGTCTTTCTACTTCTTATATCCTTTGTTATGTAGTTTAATCTTTTCATTTGTTTTTACAGTATTCAATAATTAGTTTCCATTCTAATTCTGTTTCTTTTGAAGGTTTCCCATTTAACTAACAGGTTAATTTGTCAATTTCTATTGCATCTGCCAATTTTCTTATTTCAAATTTCTCCTATTGTTGGATTTTTTTTTCTATTTCTGAACAAAAAGTGTTCTAGCCAAAGAAACCATGTATAGTATTTCTTCCAGTTTCTGTTTTCTGCTTGATTTGATATCTTGTTTGTCAAAGTTCATTTGTACTAACCCTTCTTCCCCCCCACCCCCAGAAGTATGATGAGAAACTTCAGGTGTCATTTGTGCACAGATATTTCTAGATGAGATAGATCATAATCCTCTGTGGCTCAGTACAATTTTACATTATTATATTAGTTTATATGTGACAGATCCTGGGGAATAGAGGGTGGGGAAGAGGATCATACAGTCAAACCCACTAGCCAGTGTAGCTGTGACTCCCATGCCCACTACTCACAAAATGTCCATTTTCACTGCCATTACTCTGGCAGATCAGATCAAGTGTGGGGAAACTTTTTCCATCCAGCAGCCGACCATAATTCCAAATAATTTCTCAGTGCCATTTTTCCACTGGTGAGCAGACCCAAAGGTGAAAGGATGGGATCAAACATAATATCAGCCAGAATCCTGTTGGGGACTTAGGTCTTTGTATGTGGACTTACATATGCAAAGGTTAGATTAGAATTGTGCAGTTCTGTATCATCCATATCCAGTAGAGGGCTGCTGTTATGTTATTGTAGCAGTGCCAGAAATGTTGTTCAATGAACAGCAGGACTGATACACAACAGGATGGATGTGCAATGGTCCCAGTATGATCACATCAGTCCTGATGCTCATTAGGCACCAGTGTACTTCAGGCATTCTTCTGATATCCCATGACACAGGGGTTTCTTAGTGCTTCTGCTACATTGTGACATATATGTAAAGTGACAACAGGTCATATAGGAGTTTGGCTTGTGTCCGTATGTATGTATGTATGTGTGTAATGTTTCAAGGCCATACTGCCAATATCTAAGCCATAGGAGTGGCATTTGAACATTTCAAAATGCTCATTAGGAAACAATCAAATGATAGCATTGTGGGGAAGGAATATGGCTATCTGAAGAATCTCAGGGAGAATAAGCCCTAGAGTCTGAGATTTTCCAACCCGTATCTGAGATATCCTCAAAGTTGCTTCAGGAAACAATCCAGCACTCAGAATGAACCACAGGTAGTGGCAAGGCAGGACAAGAACAATGAATTAAGACTTGTACTGGGAGGTGAGGGCCAAGGAACCACATACTAGGTTCAGATACACTCTGTTCTTTAGTTCTGGTATCCAGATAAAAATGTCTTTAATCCTCATGCAAAGGACAGTACGTTTTAGTCCCCAGAATAGCTTTTATTATAGAATCCACAAAAAGTAGTGGTTTTTCTACAGAAAATAGCAATTCCCCCCCCCAAACCTATTTCCTCTTCAAAAAGAATGGGGTATGTGGAAATCACATGATAAATACACCTTCATGTAAAAAGGGGGGATTGCACAAAACCCCTAATTTTGTGCAAAAAGGCCACATGTGCATTTCTGTGAAGACTGATTTCCTACAACACTTGGGATTGGTGAATATAAAATCAGAATTGCACAGTAGTGTTCATTTTCACCCACTGTGGTGTGAAAAACTGTAGGATTGCAAGGGAGGAGTCCTTATTGAGATGTAAATGAACTTTAAATTTCCTGGACTTTCAATTGCCACATGGCCTAAAGGAAAAGGGGCCAGCCTGCAAAAGATGCCATCCCCATACCATCTTAACTAAAGACAGAAACAATAAAATGCAGGCATCTTACTAACATCTCCAATTTTTCTCCTGTTTGGTTTGTAACATCTTACCTGTTGAAGAAGCCAGTGGAGCTTCAAAAGCTTTCAACAAATATATTGTGCATTTTGGTTGGCCAATAAAGGTATCACTGGTGGATTTTTGTTTGAATTTAATAAAATATTCGTAATCTTTGAGCCAATAAATGTATTGCCATTAGGGTCTTCTTTCATGCCTAGGTTAGGTTTTTGGGGCAGAACAATGGAATCATAAGTGAATTCAGAAAACAAAAGATGCATACAGTAGAGAACCAGCATGCTGAAGTGGTTTGAGCATTGTATAGTCAGCTCTCCATATCCACGAATTCTTTATCGACAGATTCAACTATCCACAGTTTGAAAAAATATATATTTAAAAATATATAAATTCCAAAAAGAAAATCTTGATTTTGACATTTTATATAGGGGACATCATTTTACGATGTTATTGTATTTATCCCCGAGCATCCAAGGATTTTGCTATCCATGAGGGGATCCTGGAACCAAAACGCAGTGGATACCAAGGGCCCACTTTACTACTACTCTGGAGACCAGAGTTCAATTTCCCACTTGGCCATGGAAACCCACTGCAGCTTGGGTGAGTCACACAGACTCAGCCCCAGAAAACCTTTTGATAGATTCACCTTAGAGACACCGTAAGTCAGAGATGACTTAAAGGCACACAAGAAAGCCACTGCTTTTTAAACCAGGAAAAAGCCAGCTTTTTTGACACCATGGCAGCTTTTCAGAGTGCTGTAATGCTGTCTGCTGTCTGGTTGGGCAGGCAGTGTGACACTGGCTTGGGAGCAGTGTTGGGACATGCATCTTCTAAATGCCACACCCAAGCCACCATATTGTGCCGGTCTGTTTTGCCCTTTAGGAAGGGTATCCTAGATCAGCTATTTAACTATATAACTACTTTAGTTGTATAGCTACGTAGCATCTCCTAGCCTGACACACACACCTCATCCTGGCTTACTGGGCAGCAACCACTGTGAGTAATGGGGGTCTTATGTCCTATCTATTAGGATGCAGCAGATGGATGTTCCTACTCTCCTCCTTCCAGCAATCTCCATTGCAACAGCAGGATCTATGTCACAATTACTCGTCATACTGGAGATTGCTTGCAAGAAACACCAGTCAGCCATGCTCCAAACAACAGAAAAACAGGCCACCTCCATTGTCCAGTAAGTCAGAACTGGGACACTTTTACAATCCCTCCATATTCCTACACTATTGAATATGTAGGGATCATGAACATGAGTCAGTTATGAATGTGTAATTCTAGCCTTAATTAGTAGTGGTGTTTTTTCCTAAAAAATATTCTTTTTGCTCTAAAAATAAGAACTGGGAGCATGATCCTAATGTGTAGTTAAACCAGAATTTTCAACTCTTTGCTCCCTCCCCCAATGTGATCCCAATCAGAAGGATGAGGCAAGCCTATAATTTGTATTGCCAAAAATGATGCATTCATATTCATAGATCACTTGTTGTCAAGACAAATTGCTAATGGCCAACACAGCTACCCCTGAATGTTTTCTGTATTGTGAGATACCGCATTGTAGCTGCAACAGGGAAACGAGGAAGAATAGCTTGTGAACTGGGAACTTCAACCAAGGTAAAACCATTTTTTTTCTTCTTAAATTTGGACTGAATCCGCATGTTTTATTTCTACATCCACCAAAATATTCCTGATGCAAACACATTGAGACTTCTTGAGGAACCCATTGTTCTCTGCCACAAAGAGGCCTGTAACCTCACTGGAAAAGAGACATACTGGATTGCAAAAGAGAGATCCCTGATGGGAGGCAAATGGATTTTAAATTTCCTGGTCTTTGAAAATCTCCCTGTAGCCACATAGACAGAAGGAGGAGGAGCCTGCCTGCCTGCCTGCCTGCTAAAGATACCCTCTGCACCATGTACCATCTTAACTACAGACTGAAACAACATGTAGGCATCTGACTAATATCTCCAATTGTTTTTCTCCTGTTTGGTTTATAATATCTTGCATGTTGAAGAAGCCCATGGAGCTTTGAAAGCTTGCAACAAATATATTGTGCATTTTGGTTAGCCAATAAAAGTATCACTGATGGATTTTTGTTTGAATTTGCTAAATGGCCAGCACAAATACCCCTGAATGTTTTCTGCAAAGACAAAGTGAGAGCAATCTGGATTGAAACTGTAGTAGGAGGCAAAGGCATAAAACCCACAAAAAAATCCATATTAGTAATTAAAGATTATTCAAAAATAGTCAACAAAGCAAAATGCTCAAATTATTAATTGCTTCCTTCATGAAGAAAATCAGTAAAGAATTGCTCCTGATGTCCACACTAATGTCCCGAAGTGACTCAGGTGCCTTTCTTTAATTCAGAATAAAAATGGAAATTGCTGGCTATGGCTTTATAGTAGTATATTTTGTCGTGGTTGGTTTATCTTTAGGTTCTACTAAAATAACAAAACAAAAAAAGTTATGGCAAATCTTAATTTTACCTATCTGTGTTTTAGTGCAATCAGAAGTCTGTGTATTTTTGGCAGAGACTGGAAACAACTGTTTTGGCCTGTGGCTCCTAGAATTACCCAACCAGCAAAGCCAGGAACTTTTCCAAACTCTGATTTTTGGAACCAATTATCAATCAGAACAGTAACAAATGAACACTGACAGCAGATTCATAAAAAGAGATGCATTTGCAAACACTGTGTGCATCAAGAGAACACTAAGAAGAGCTTACTGACAGAAGAAACATTTTCTTTTCATTATATTATGGTGCATTATTTATTATAAGCTGTTTTGATCTGAGAAAAGTGGTTTTTAAATCTCTGTGAAAATAAATACAAGGAATAGCACATCCCAGTGTATTTTCCAGAGAAGTAACAATGTTTTCCTCTCCCATACTTTGAGAAGTTTGGGGTTTATTCAAATCCAGAAGTTCTTTAAACAAGAATCACAGAATCACAGAGTTGGAAGGGGTCATCAACCTGCCACACAATGCAGGATTTCCAGCTAAACCATCCCTAGCAGGTAGCTGTCCAGCTGTTTTTTGAAGACATCCAGAAAACTCTACCACATATCGCATCTGTTCCACACTTAATCAGATTACTAATCAAAATATTATGGAGGACCTTATCAAATGCTTTGTTGAAATCCAGATAAATAACATTCACAGCATTCCCATCATCTACTAAACTAGTGAGCTAATTTTAAAAGGATATTAGATAATTTTGGCAGGATTTGTTCTTCATAAAGCCATACTGGCTCTTACTTATCACTACATTGTCATCAATATATTTGCACACAGACTTCTATATAAGCTGTTCTGATATTTTTTCCTAGCATGGAGTTCAGCCTGACTGGTTTGTAGTTTCTTGAATCACTTTCTTATTTTCTTTTTTCCCCTTTCTTTTGCCTTTTTTGAAGAGAGGGACAATCTTTGCCCTTCTTCAGTTCTCTGGAATCTCACCTGTTCAAGATTCTCAAAAATGATGACAAGGGGTTCAGAAAGTTCCTTCAGTACTCTGGAATACAATTCATCTGGCCCTGCAGATTTGTACTCATTTAGGTGTCCCAAGTGGTTGAGACACTGACTCTATTGATCGCAAGATTGACAGGTTGGCAGTTTAAGGCCCAGGTGCCATGTGATGAAGTGAGCTCCCATCATTAATCCCAGCTTCTGCCAACCTAGCACTTCAAAAGCATGCAAATGAAAGTAGATAAATAGGGACCACTTTGGTGGGAAGGTAAATAGCATTCTGTGCAATCATGCTGGCCACAGGATCACAGAGTAGTCTCTGACAACCCTGGCTCTTCAGCTTAATAATGGAGATGAGCACCTCCCACTATGGTTAGACACAACTTGACAACCTTGTCAATGGGAAATACCTTTACCTTCTACCTTTAATATGTAGAGAGATCTTGTAGCATCTTAGAGACTAAAGGGCCATACAAACGGCCCCTAAGGGGTAGCCCGTGCAGCCCCTGGGATTGCTGGATCGGGGCCATGGCAACCACATGCTGTGGCCCCAATCTGGCTCTTTGCTGCTCCAGAAAGAACTGGCAAATGCCACTCCTTTTTGGAGAGGCAAAAAGCTGCTTTTACTGCCACTGTGGAGGCTCTTCTGTGCCCCTTTGGTGCATTGTGTCTACATGCTGCACCAAGGGAGTGCCCTGACACCACATGCCATGTAGTGGGGTACATGGCATGACGGTGCCATCAGGGTGGAGTCGTGGCGGCTGGCGTATAGTCATCCCACCCCAACTCCACCCCCAGGATGGTCCTTGTGGCCAGTGTGTACAGGCCCTAACTGAAAGAAAGAAATTGGCAGCATGAGCTTTGATAGACTTCAGTCTACTTCCTCAAATGCATCTGAATAAGTAGACTGAGGTCTAAGAAAGCTCATGCTGCCAATTTCTTTCTTTCAGTTAGTCTCAAAGGTGCTACAAGATCTCTCTATATACTAATTCTACAGACTAACACAGCTATTTCTTTGATGTTTACCTTTATGTTAGCTAGGTGACATGCTTATTAAACAATGGCCCAACTTTTTGATCATTCTCTTCCCTTGAATGAATTTGGAGAAACCCCCTTTTTATTGCTCTTTGTTTGCCTAACCAGTTTCAGCTCATTTTAATTTTAGCTTTTCTTACACTATTCCTGCACGTTTGGGCTGCATATTTGTATTCTTCCTTGGTAATTCATCCTTCCATCCATTTTTATACATATTCTTTTTTCTTTTCACTTCCACCTTGAGTTTGCTGTGCAACCACATTAGCTTTCTCATATGTTTCCTTTTTTTTCTTCCATAAAATTGTTTGTGATTGTGATTTTTGCAACTTCTTCTCCTCCAAGAACTCTCACCCTTGCTGGGTGTCTTTTTCCTTTAGCATCTCTAGCCATGGGATTCTACCCAGTATTTCTCTGTACTTGTTAAAATCAGCTTTCCTGAAATCCAAGGTCTGTTTTTGACTATACTTTGTGTGTCCCACAATTGTTAATTGTAGCATAACATGGTCACTTCAGCCTAAACTGATGACTGCAATGGGGTCTTGGTATCTGCTGGGATACTTTTAGATACTTGGTATCTAAAAGTATCTTCTTGCTCCTGTATAGTCTTCTATCCTTCACTGGCAGAATTAATGAGAATACCACCTGTGCCACAAAACCCTTCAGCTTCCTGCCCAAAGCTTCATATTCAAAAGCGATCTGCTCACAGATGTTCTTGGTGGTATCGCTGGTGCCCACATGAATCAGGAGAAAGGAATACTGATGAGTTTTGACAGACTCTTTGTGAGTTTCGACAGCTTATCAGTGACATCTGGGATACATGCACCAGAAGACAGCACACTTCTCAATTAATCTTGTCAGGCTGGCACATAGGTGCCACTATACTACTGATCGATGTGTTCACAACCAGCAGCATCTATCTTATCTTCTTGTTGCAGTTGGCAGTTACCTTGGCTCCTTCCTTGGAATATGATATCCCTTGTTGCTGGTTTCCTGTTTAAGCATCTACACGGCTGATATCCTCCTGACGATGTAGGAGGTGGAGAGGTTCTGAATCTCTTCTGTATGGTCTACTGACAGTGACTGTCCTCCAGAATGTTTCTTTAGTGTTATAGCCTTTTTCATTTTCCTTGGCAGTTTATCCCTGTTGGTTCTGTAGAATCAGTTCTCCCTGTGTTCTGTCTATGAAATCCTCATGTACAATGATGCACTGAAGGGACTCAACATGTAGTTGTAGTGTTCTGATCTTCTCTTCTTAGCATGCTACCAATCTGAACTTGCTGCAGGTGTAGTTGGTGAGGGTTTTTGGCACACAAAAAAAACATTGCATATGCAGTGCAGCAGACAACTATGGATCCTTCTGCTTCCATCTCTGCAGTTATATTACTCTTCCCCTTACTTCCTGGGTGGGACATTTGGGATATAATTGCCAATGCCCCAAGGTGCACACTCCCAGCTCAAAAGCTTCCTGCCTTGCCTCTCCCCACCTGGCTGTTTTTGTTTTGTTTGCTTACAAGAACTTCAGCAAAGGATGATGCAGAAGTTTATACAGATGAGCTGCTACTCTCCCAGAGCTTCACCTACAAATATCCATCTTTACCAATCCAATCCAAGAAGTCAAGGCCTTCAAATGACTTCTGAGAACCATTTTCTCTGCATAGATTTTTGTCAGCTGAAGATGCTTCTGTAAGAGTGGGAAAGAGGTTGTAACCAAAATGACTCATTGAAAAGTTTTTACATTTCACCCACATTCAAAATATTTCAGCTCAGTCCCAAAACTGCTACAGTATCATTTCCAGAGCACTCATTGCCAATCTCTCTTAGCATGTTGAGCAATAATTTATTATAATTTTTCCAGTTGAAAGAAGTAAAGGGAACATCTCTTCATTCATATACAGTATGGTATCAGGGGAAGGTAATGGAACTTTTAGCTTGAAAGAGGGCAGAGGCAAAATTGTATCTCTTGCTCAATGGCAACAGAGAATAAATAGAAATTTTTGTTAAAGGGGAAATCCTGTCTAAGCAGCATTCTAAGTTGTTTATTTATGATTTAAGAAAAAGGGCATTGAAGTGCTGGAGGACAAGCTTCTTTTTTCTTAGGAATGCAGAGAGGGATTGAGATCACTTGGACCTGCTGCTCTGAATGAGGGCACACTCTGCAAATCACAAGGATGACTCAAGACAAGAAAGCCCTCTCAGGGCAGTCCAAGGCATTTTCCTACCTGAGATACTTCTATCTTTTATTCAAAAACCGCTAATAAGATATTTGTCCTTTGGGACAATCTAGCACCTCTCCTTTATAGAAAACCTAGCTGAGCTAAGGGATGAATTGAGAACTTTCAAGTAACTAATGGAACATCTCTTTGTCAAATAAACAAGGTACAAGTACATCATGTAATGGTTGTTTACTTAAGAAAGGATAATTTCACTCGTTCTGCAGTTTTATGTTAACTTTTAAAATTACCTTTATAGTTATGGAGGTTTGGCCCCATAGTCTGAGAAAGAATATATCAATGATGGGTCATGCTGCTACATCATGCTCTGTCAAAGGCGATGATGCAACAAGAGGCAAAGCATATCATTTGTAGTATTCAGATTTTTAAAGCTAATAAACATTGTTCCATAATATACTGCAGAAATAATCCAGTTAGAGACCACTTTAACTGCCCCAGCTTAGTGCTAGGGAATCCTGGGAATTATAGTTTACTGTGGCACCAGAGACTCCGACAGAGAAGGTTAAACTAATTCCACATAGCAGCAGATAGACCACTTAGAAGCCTATTATGAAGAATTTGCACAACACTTTGCAGATAAAATTGCTCAGATCTGCTCTTCTATATATATTTTTTTCTATTTACCAACCTTGGATTCAGCAGCAACATTTTCAGCCTAGGGAGCCCATTGCCAAGGGTATTTATGGTTGGGGGCAGTTTAGGGGCCACAAGAGCCCTCTGGCTAGCCAATAATAGCTGAGTTGCAGTACAGACATACTAGCACAGACATCCTGATTAAACCCCAAAAGGTATAAGAAATTAATCTTACCATTTCTAGGAGTATAGATAGCTTTGTTCAGCTCATGTTAGGAAAGCATAGTCTTCATGGTTTGCAAAGCTGACCTTTTTGATGCCAGATTTGTTGAACTATTATATGGCAGAGTGAAGACTGGGTGAAAGAAAGCTTATTGAAAAAGATGAATTCTAGTGAAAAGTCAAACAAGGAGTCTCTACAACCAAAAATGGAAACCTAGCAGATGGAAATAAAATATATCCTAGAGAAGAACAAGACAGGAGCTACTTCTTATTTAGTAAAAATGCTGTAACAGCTGCATAATTTAAACTGCAAATGGAGTCACAAGGGACTTTCTCTTCCCTAAGGCTCTGTCAGGTGGCTTCAGAGGCATGACAATGGAGATGTACCTTGTACATTAACATCTTAGCTCAAAGCAGAATTTTCTGGACAATCACTGTGCTCTATTTATTTTGTGAAAATATGTGATCATGTGTTTTAAGCCAGTCTCTGGCTTGAGACTAACAAGGTCTCAGCCCTAAAATAAACTGTATAGTGAAATAGTTTAGTCTGGACCCTGAAAGCTTCACAAATGCTAGGCACATATCTTTCAGGAATCCTTTATAGTTAGAGATAGTAATTGTAAGTCTGCATATCTAATCAAGTCCTATCAGGGATGTCAACCAATCTTTAGTGACCACTCTGCTGTCCCCTCAATGCCACTATTTTTATGAATACTGCTATAGCAGAGGTTCAAAGAAACTAGTTGCAAATTATGAATTATTCACAATAAATCCTCTTCTACAATAACTAAGGCATAATCAAGGCATATACTCTATTCTATGATATATTACTAACTGATTTTACAAGGGTGAAAGGGTGGGGTGCAGCGAAGACTTCACATTCAAAGAGTAATTATATTTCACATTTTTAAAAAATGATAAAGTAAAGAGTTACATGTTTAATTTTAATGGTAGCTAACTACTTTGGGAAGACTTATATCTCCAATTAATTACTCTATAATGTACTTTTTAAGACAACCAATGTTGTAGAGCAATTGTTTCTGTAAACTGTAAATAAATGTATGTTAAATGAACCAAATCTGTAGACACACATTAACATAACATCTAAATTACTAATGAGAAACCTGATTTGAATAAGCATCTTCTATCTATAATGTGTATTACTTGGGAACTAGGCAACATGAAGGTATAGGAATTTACTTGGCCTGTTACATTTTCCAGGGGGAAAAAAACTGTTTTTAGAAAACTAAACAGTTTTTTTAAAAAATCACCCAAAAGTCAACAACAATTGATTAAAAAATCACCCAAAAGTCAACAACAATTGTTTTAAAGGACTGGGTTTTCGGGGGTTCACCATGTGGTTTTGGGGGCATAAAAGTGGGGTTCAAGTTCAGGAATACATACAATCAGCAGGCCATAATTTCTCCATCCTGGTATAAAGCCAATGTCATAGGAAAAATGTATAATGCAATGAAATGCAATTACATGATGACTGCATCAAGTGCCTGCCCACAGTAGCTTTATCATCTTATTAGGTTAAGCTGATATTTTGACATGTTTGTCATGGCATGATGACAATACTTAATTAATGTATTTGTTTTATTGCTAAAATATTTATGCTTTGGCTTTCTGTTACGTGTAACTGTGTCCAGGAGCTTTCCTGTCAAAACAGTGTTCAAAATACCATACATTAAAATATATGCTGTATTCACACTGCAAAAATAATCTGCTTTGTCCCCACTTTAACTGTGAGGCCTCCATGCTATGGGATTCTGGGAGCTCTGGTACTCCAACAAACTACAATTTGCAGAATTCCATAGCATGGAGCTATGGCAGTTAAAGTGGGGCCAAACCAGATTATTTCTGCAATGCAGAATCAGCTGTAGTCTAAAATCTACAGGAAAAGAGGAAAAATCAGTGAGTCATAGAAATGGGCAGGGGGGAGAGATGATACTGGACATTAAAATGAGCTTAGAAAGACAACCAGGCAAGGCAAGGACCTTCAGCATTTGTTGCCACTGCAGACAAGGACTTCTTTTGTGTATCTACCAACCAAGCTCTAATAAAAGTGTGGCACAGTCAGTTTCTCTATTCGGCACATCCATTCTAGAATGAAACTTCCTTCATAAAAGCAATCACAGTGGGCAATGACTTAAAATGACATTTGTGTAGTCACTGTTGAAATCAGCTCTGAGCCTGTGAAAGATCATGTCATTGCCTACATAAAAGTCATTTGGCCCAACCCCCTACTGATGCAGAAATCCACATCCCTGACAAGTAGCCATCCAAGCTCTCTTTTAAAATCTCCATGAACATTCAAGGCATTCTATGGTTAAATAGCTCTTACAATCAGAAAGCTCTTTCTAACATTTAGTTGGAATCTCATACCCTCCAGCTGTCCTGATTTTGCAGGGACTGTCCCAATTAATCCTGTTATCCCTCTTTTTCAGCTCCTATGAAAATGTCCCATTTTCACTCTCTTCCTCCCACTTTCCCACTTGATCCTTAATTTACTTCAATTGCTGAAAATGAGTACTAAGTACAAAAATAATTTGCACTCAGAGCCTCTGCAGACCGGCCCAAAGGGCCAGCCTGGGGGTAGAGTTGTGGTGGGGCAGCTGCACGCTGGCCACCCCAACCCCACGCCGATGCCATCCTGACACTGCACAGCATTACACATGGCACACGGCATCAAGCTGCACCGAAAGGGTGAGGAAGAGCCACGTCACCGGCTCTTAGGGTGGCCTTTTGCCACCCCTAAAAGGAGAGGCATTTTACCACTTTTTTGGGGCTGGCAAAATGGAGAATCAGGGCTGCAGCATGGGGTTGCTGCGGCCATGATCCACCGCTTCCTGGGGTGACTCCATGCTGCCCATCTACAGAGGCCCTTAGTTAACTTAGGGGCAAAACAGATGGGCAGGAAAAAGCGGCTTGAAGCTGCCTTTTCTGAAGTCACATTGAAACTCCACCAACTGCACTGCCCACTCCTAAGGCAGCTGGAATGTGCATGTCATGACCACATGGCATGACTTCAAGCTGCACCACAAACTACTTTTATTTTTGCTGTGCCCCTCACCATCCTTGCACACTTTCACAGAAGCAAACCACCAGTTACTGCCATCCCATTGTATGACCATCCCTGTGAACCTGCACACAGTTGCATGTGCAGCACTTCACCAGGACAGAACATTGGAGCAGAAGTGTGCCCATGCAGATACTGACAAGATACAATCATACCACCTTCATCCCATGACCCCTCTTTGACTGTCTGGTTTGTGTATGTTGTACTCATCTCCATGAGGGGTGTCACCATTTCTCTTTTGGAAATTGCTAGCCTCACCATCTGGGTACAGCAGCTCCATCCCTTTTAAATGCACTCCTGTGACAGGGCGTTTACATATACATTTGGGGTTAGGATTAGGGTTCAGAAAGAGTGCCTCTTTTAGAGCCACCCTGCATCGATGCATTTATATGTACATGTGAAGGTGCGCACTTTCCGAAAAGAAGTGGAAAAATCCAGCTCCTTTTTAATCCGGCTTTTCTCCCCATAGTGCACCTTAGGTGTGCTTTCCAGCCAGCTTGAAGATGTGCATCATCTAAATGCCCCACCTTGAAGCTGGCCAGACACTTGCTTATTTTGACCATCTGTTTTGTTCCTTAGAAGGGGGAGATGAGAGAAAAGGGGAAGGATCTTGCCATTCTACCATCTTGACTGCACTCAGATGTTACTTGGCCACTTGTATCCAGGGTTTCATTTGTGAAATGCTGAAGCATGTGAAATTTCAATTCTTGTCCTTTCTCTCTATTGGTTTGGGTCCTAAAGAAGAAAACAACCTTGCTCCCTTCATCTCCATTACAGTTATTGAGACATTATAAGATACTATCACATTGCCTCTCAGTCTTTTTTTCTCCAGGTTAAAATATCTTACTGCTTCATCTCATGCATAGACCATAGATTTCAGACACTTTAACTACTTAATGCATCATATTGGTCACCCTCCAATGTCTTTTGGGCTTCCTCCTCTGGACATAGCTCCAACTTGCTGATATATTTCTTAAATGATAGTTGCGGGAAAAGTGCAATCCCTGGGCTTCTCATAGTCTGTTATTCTTGCCAAGGGATATGCAAAATCCAAAGGGAATATTCGTCAGCGCATCTGGGACATTGAGTTACAAAATCATATAAGTGCAGCCTCCTTACATTCAACATTTAAAGATAGTGGGGGAGGCTTTGTCCTTGCAGCATATTTGAACAATTTAACAAAGTATAGAAAAGCCTTCACTTTAGCTAAATTTAATGTATTTCCATTGGCTTTACTCGGGGGAAGATAAAATAATAAACAACTCTGTGAATGTCTATATCCTTGTGGGTCTGGGCAGGTAGAAACAGTGGGGCATGTTTTATTCTTTTGTACCTTTTACTGTGATCTCCAGTTCTGTTATATAGCCCCAATTTTATGAAAAATACCAGGAAAAACTTGCACATGTTATATTGATTACCTCCTGGCAGATCAGGGGTCAGAGATTACTGCCAAGGTGGCAAGTTTTTCGTTGGGGCAATAGTTTGCCATCGTATGATGGTGCTTTAAATTTTAACATGTGTATTATTTCAATGGTTTTTTTCTATGCAGTTGCTAAATCTATCCAGATTTTGAATTATTAAAATGTTATGCATATTATCCCTCCCAGTATGTGATAACCTTATATGTGATAACGTTTGATGTATTTCCTTGGTGTGGTTTTGTGTGTGTGTGTGTTTTTGGTGTTTGGGGTTTTGTTTTTTTTGTTTGGTTTTTTGCTTTTTTGCTTTTTTCTTCTTTTGTACTGGTCATTGATCATAATAAATTTCAACCATTCATGAAAAGATATATTTCTTAAAGTGGGGTGCCTAGAACAGGATATGATACATGAGATGAGCCCTGACTAAAGCAAAATGGAGTGGTACTATTACTTCCTTTAACCTGGTCATTTATTTATTATTAATTTATTTGGAGTATTTTTACCCCACTCTTCAGCCACAAAGGCTCTTAGAGTGGCTTAACAAATGGTTAATTAAACGGTTCCCTGCCCTCATGCTTACAATCTAAAAAGACATGACACAAAAGGAGAAGGGAATGGTGATGGGGAAGGGATTCAGATCCAGTAGTTCTCTCTCTCTGAGGCCTGGACCATGGCAGATGGACTGGAGGGAGGGCTCTCCTTGCAGCCAAGAAATGCAATGTTGTCATTGTTGCCACTACGGTATTATTGCTACTATTGCTGCTGCACCACACAGCTGGCTCATGTTTTGTTTGTGTTCTCCTAAGACCTGTGGATTTTTTTCACATGTACTGCCATCAAGCCAGGTGTATATATATGTGTGTGTGTGTGTTTGTTTCATTTTTCCTCTATGTGTATTTCATTTTTCCTACCTAATTGTAGCACATTACATTAATCCCTGTTGAGTTTCTCTTTAATAGTATTGACCCAGCTTTCTAGTCTGTTAAGGTCATCTTGAATGTTCGGTCTTCTGGATGCCAAAACAGCAGAGACTACAGCTGATGTAATCTCTGATCCAACACCACAATATCAGATTTTTTAAAAAAGAATCAAAAATATGGGTTTTGAACCGTGATTGCAGTTTGCAAATATCTGACCATACATCACAGCCAAAGATTTTGTAATTCAGTTTACCTCACGCCTTCATTAAACCAGGTACATTAGTTGTAAACTGTAGGTTTCAGTATATGGATTTTGTTTATTTAACCATTACGAATTAGAATGAAACTTCTATAAATTAGGTAAAAAGAAATACTGAGCCAAAATCTACACTGAGGCTAAATGTTCTAATCTAATTTTTTTAGGTTCACCATTTCAATTTAATTATAACTAAATTGTATCATCACTAAATTAAAGCTAGAACAAATTAGTTCTTTAGTTCTTGTCTTGAGAATAAATACAATTTTCCTTCCAGGAGCACTAAAGAACAGAAACAACTTGGAATTATCTCCCCATTTTTTCATGTGTTTGTTGCCTGCATCTAATTAAAACCATTTGTCAGTAGAATATATTTAGTTTAGTTATACTGCTCCAATAATCCTTCCAGCACAATCCTGAAGTATTATTGCTCATAGCATTAGTATCTCAAAAGCTTTGTATAGGCTTGAGCCCCAGTGACCTCCATGTCAGTGAAACAATGAATCTGCTCCAAGTTAAAAGACCTATCCAAAGCATTAATTCTAGCTCCCAAATAGGTTACATCTATCATATAGACCTCAGACTAAAACCTAGAATGGATTCCACTGCTCCATTGACCTGGAACTCACTAACTCTGGCTGGGCAGGCACTGCTAAGGTTTTAGGCAAATTCTAGTTTTTCTTCACTACTTTCTGTTTTTGAAAAGTATGTACTCTGTAAGGCAATATTAAAAACATGACACATTTCTGCAACAAAAATGTTATCTTGAAATTTTCCTGAGTTCATTCCTGCAGCTTTACTTCATGCAGCAGAGTGTAGATATTATGAAAGGGCAACAATATTAGAAATATACTTTGTTATTGAATTTTTACTAGCAGGGAGAGAGATGCCCATGGTATTTTCTGCCTCAGCAGGCAAACTAACTTGGGGGTGAAACAGATGGCCCCTTTGTAGTGGCTTCCCAGAAGATTGAGGGCATGTTGTTTAGATGACACATGCCCCCAAGCTGCCAGGAGGCTCCCATGAAGCCGACCAACCAACCACAGAGCAGCAGCTTTTCAGTGCTCCGGCAGTGCAGCATTTAGACACCACATACCACAGGAGCACCGAAAAGCCACCTCCATGGTGGGAAAGCTGGCTTTTTCCCGGATCAAAAAGGAGAGGCTTTCTGCCACTCCTTTTTGAGCCAGGAAAACACCAAGTTGGGGGCGTGGTGTGCAGTTGCTACGACTCCAACCCAGAAATCAAAGGGGCAGCATGATGCTGCTCCTTCAGGGCAGTCTGTTTCACCCCTCAGTGTGCTTTGGGTACTATGCACTATGGGGGGTTGCAGACTGCCAGAAATAGTGCAAATTGAGTCTACTTTTAGTGTTAGGGTTAGTGCTAGGGAATCATGGGAACTGTTTTTTTTTTTTCTGAGACATTGAGCCTTCTCTGTCAGAGAGCTCTGGTGCCACAACAAAATACAGTTCCCATGATTCCCTAACCCTAACCCTAAAAGTGGACTCAATTTGCACTAATTCTGGCAGTCTGCAACCCCCCTATGACTTTGAGGTAAGGCACCATTTACTCTTCTGTCTCAGGCAGCAGATTGTTTTGGTATGGACTGTCAGTAAGTTTCCCCCACTTTTCTCAGAGGGCAAGAGAAGCTACATTTATGTAAGAGTTGAGTAGGCTACCAGCTTAATCAAAGCAGCTTTCCTCCTGATTTACTTGAAACATAAAGTCTCTTGTAAATTCCAGACACAATTAGAGATTTTATTTTTACCTTGAAACATAAACCTTTCCTCCAAAATGCTGACAATACCTTTAAAGCTGAGATTCTCTAAAGTACACTGGATCTTATAACCACAGTTTATGGAGATATTAAAGCACTCTGTTTATCAAATTACACTGAATAAGACTCCACCTAGGAAAGTAAATATTTGCCTAGGAAACTCTGAAGTGTCTTGAGGGATAATTTTTTATGAACACTTCAAAAATATATGGAAGTTAGTAATGAGATAGCAGTTCACACTTTCCTGTGTGTGTCTCTGTGTGTTTTGTGCTGTTGTTTTCCTTTGGGCTCTGGGCTTTTTAAAGAAAAAAGACTGATGACATATTGATCTTTCAAGTCATTTAAACACTCCTGCAAAATTCTAGAAATTACAGTGAGGTTTAGAAGATGCTACATTAGTTACATTTGTGACTCTGGGTTTTTAAACAATAAAATAAAAGTACTTACAGATCTTGTACATTAAATAATTCAGAACATTTGCACTGCATCATATGTTTGAAGGGAAGAGAAAACTATATTAAATTATCTGAATGCACAAGCAAATCACTCATTAACATGCCATCTTATTAAATATGTATTGCCTGCCTTGCCATGATCAGGGACAAACTCCTCATTACATGGGAACAAATGAACAATCTCTTAATGGGCTTACAGGCAAAAGAAGCTATCAACTTGAGCAGAATAACAGAACATGTGCTTATTTCATTCTCCTGGTTGCTCAGAATTTCCCCAACCTAAACTGGTTTTCTTCAGTCTCAGAAAGATATAGAAACCATATTTTTCCTCTTTGAATTATGACTGCAGCTGGATGCATCTGTAATTTTGAGTGTAGAAAATGAAAGAAAGGAAAGCAATCCTTCTAGTTACTGCTTCTGTTTCTCTGAGACTATTTTTCCATAGCAAAATAAACTATTCCTGACTAGGATGTAATTCTTCAGTACCTTTGTCCTTGAATGAAGCAACAAGTAATTTTCAAAATGCTCTTCCTGCTGCAAGTTTTAGACAACCACAGAGATTTGTTTGAAGGACTTATTGTGTGCACAATTTACACATGATTGCTCTGTACAGAAAACAGCATTTTCTGGGAAGAAACTAATATTTCTATGCAGGAATATTATTTCATGTGCAGGAAAGGTTGTTTTCTATCAACCATGTGTTAATTTTTCACACACAATAAATTCCCAATTAGATTTCCTGCACAGCAAATAATATTTTCAGATTAGAAATATTATTTTTTGTACAGACTTTATTTTCTGCCCCATGATCTGTTGTGACAATATGGGTGGAGCAATTATTCTTGTAGAATCAATTATCTTCTTCTTGTAAAGGCCCTGAGCTGTAGGGCCATTCTGCCCATTGTGTGCTCCATAAAGAATTAGGGGCTAAACAGACCAGTGATAAATGCCAGCATTGGAGCAGAGTGGGGGCATGGCAACCCAGTTGGCAGGCAGTGTCATGCCGTTTCTTTGGCGCAATGCCAAAGAAACATGAAAAAGATGACAACACAGTGGCAAGAGCAGCTTTTCGCGACTTTAAAAAAGAACAGCATTTTGCTGGACCTTTTTGGACTGGTAAAGCACCAAATTGGGGCCACAGTGTGAGTTTGCTTTGGTCCCAATCTGGTGCTGAAAGGGGCAGCAGGATACCACTCCAAAGGGGTGATCTGTTCAGCCTCTAAGACCTATAGAATTTTTGAAAATATTTTCACTTACAGTCACTACATTATATTCACAAATGAAATCATAGAATCATAGAGTTGGAAGAGACCACAAAGGCCATCCAGTCCAATCCCCTGCCATGTAGAAAGACACAATCTAAGTACTCCAAACAGATGGCCATCCAGCCTCTCTTTAAAAACCTCCAAAGAGGGAGTCTCCACTACTCTCTGAGACAGCGTGTTCCACTGTCAAACAGCTCTTAACATCAAGAAGTTATTCCTAATGTTTAGGGAGAATCCCTTTTCCTGTAGTTAGAACCCATTGCTCCATGTTCTAGTCTCTGGAGCTGTGGAAAACAAGCTTGCTCCATGTTCAGTATGAGGGTAATTGTTGTGAGATAGCATAACAACACAAGAGTCCTCATCTCAGATACATATCTTCTCAGGGTCTTCTCAACGCACAGCGTTACAATTTATGCTCAATAAATATGCATATTAGACTTTGATGCATAAGTCAGGAAGCAGTCTGTTGGCAGAATCTGCATGAATTGTTAAGAATTCATACTAGATAGGGTATGCCTGGTGGCCTAGATTCCCATTCATCTTGTAAAAAAGTCAAACCTAAAATGCAAACTGGAATTTCCCTCTGACCCTCCCCAACAAGGAAATGGTTTCATTGATGAGAGTAATTGGGGCTCAACTATATTATTTACCTCCACTAAATGGGACCTGACAAAATGGCTCAGATTATTACAACCCCTCCTCCCCCAATAGTGAGGTATTGTGCAGCTTCTAGACATGTTGGGCAACCCTATCAGGATTTGAAAGAGGGCAAGTGTCTACACTTAATTGGCTTTGTCTTGCACACAGTTCAATTGTTCTCTGCTACCCAGACTTTATGTCATTATGTGCCTGAAGGGCTTGCTGCCATCTTCTTTTTTGCACAGAAGCTTTGCACTTATCACTTTAAGTACATGTTTTTACTTTTTGAACCCTCCAAAAAACAACATTGAGGTCATTTTTGCCCCCTCCCCAGAGGTGCTCCCTTCACTTGAGGGGATAGCCCTCATGTTAGGAAGAGGTTAAATACAAAGACAGAAACAACAGTCTCTCTCTGAGACCTGCTTCTTCTGCTATGCTCTCCAGTAATCCAGAATTACTGTGTGTTTTAGGGCCTCTGCAGACTGACCCAAAGGGCCAGCCTGGGGGTAGAGTTGAGGCTGGGCAGCCACATGCTGGCTGACCCAACCCCACGCCGACACTGTCTTGACGTGCACCATTACGCATGGTGCATGGCATCAGGATGCCCTCCCAGTACAGCATTTAAAATGTTGCGCTGGAAGGTCAAGGAAGAGCCATAGCGCAGGCTCTTAGGGTGGCCTTTTGCCACCTCTACAAGGAGCGAGATTTTGCCACTCTTTTTGAGGTGGCAAAAGGGAGGATTAGGGGTGCAGTGTGGGGTTGTCACAGCCCCAATCAGCTGCTCCTGGGTCAGCTCTGTGCCACCCGTCTGCAGAGGCCCTCTGCAGTCCTTAGGTTTAGCTACACCCCTCTTAAATTTGTCAGGAATAGAGATTTACCTCCCAAGCCATTTCACCCCTCTTTTATTTTGTGAAACAGCTTGCATTGAGTATAGACTGTTTTGCTGGTTTCTGCTGCTATTCATCTATCTTTTTCATTTTAAAAAATTGTGGGATTTTTTGCTGAAAATCAGCTTGTTGTCTGATTTCTTCTTTTCTACCTCATTCGCACTTGGAGTCACTCTGATAAAACCTTCATCTGCAAGGTCCTGCAGAGAGTATGTCCCTAAGCCATGGGCCGCCCCGAGAAGGTGCGGATTGGGGCCGAGGTAGACGCACTCCTCAGCCCAAATTCCCCTTTTCGGGCCCTGGAAGGAGTGCTAAAATAGCACTTCTTCCACAAGGCGCAGAAGGGGTGCCACAAGAGGCATTGGGCACCTCTTCGGCATCTCTTCTGCCGCAGTGTGTGTGGACACTGCGATGGAAGTACGTCATTGGATTACCCGTCGTGTGGAACGATGGGCGCTCTGATGACGTGTTTGGGAAGGGGTTGGGGTGCCCAGCATGAGGCTGCCCCTCTCCTTCTTTGCCTCCAAGATGGCGCAAAATGCCATCTGCTTCCCCCCTTAGTACCTGGAGGAACTTTCCCACACACACCAAGTGCACTGCTCTTAACAACAGGCTTTATCCTAAGTATGAGTTTTTCAAAAACACAATCTTTTACAGTCTCTCTTTTTCATTGTCCCTCATGCTTTACAACAGTCCCTAGACCTTTTCTTCTCAAAACTAAGGCAGACCATTCTATTGCCTTGGTTCTTCTCTCTGCTCCTTGATAGCCTCAATTGTCTTCCTGGCAGGTTGTCATCTTTCCTCCAAGGAAAAATTGGATTAGCATGTCTATGGACAGAAGCATGAACGAGCTCCACTTTGTTTCACCCATAACTCCATCCCCACTTTATCCATTCCCCCAGCAGAATAGTTCTTATGGTAGAACATTCCAGCATATGATCTGAGGTGTTTCTTCAGCATATCTGTCATAGTAGTAGCATAAATGTCAATCACTAGTATAGCATGGCATCCAGCAAATCCTATAGACCTCCATCTGTTGACTCTTTAACATAGGAGTTTCTTCACAAATGTACTGCAAATTTGCAGCAACATAAGTTGAATGCCTGCAATAGAACAACACAGGCTTATGGGAATATACAACAAAGGTTTATGGGAAGTTCTAGGGTAAATAATTAGTTAATCAAGAAAGTAAAGTATGAATGATCTTTCACAGATCTAGCCGTGCAGATGGAAATCTAATATTACATATTTCAAGACACATGCTTTACTTTTCAGTTGAGCCTTGCCTCACATTCTGCCAACAACATCTGAGTGCAGGAAGCTGCCTCATCACAGTTTAGGTTGTGAATGCTTCCAGCTGTCCTTGAGCAATCCCTGAACCACTGATGAAGTTAAGGGAACAGCCCATGCAACTGTTTCACTACAACAGCCTCAGGTAACAAAGAGCAGCAGCATATTATAGTTCTATAAATGTGGGACACTAAACATGAAAACAAGATCAGCAAAAGGGATATGCCTAGGCAGCTGGCACAATAATTAAACAACTATGGACAACTCCAAATATAAAATACTAAGAGGCTAATATTGTCCTGCTATAGCTCTCTTTTGAAAGCAGTGAATCAGAACTTGGAGAGCTGCCAGCCCTTGCTGGGTTTTCTAAACACAAAAGAAGCCTTGTTGAAGACTCAGCCCCCACATGCTGTCTTTATCTCTTACCAATCTTTACTCTGTTTTAAAGTTTTCATCTTTACACAACAGCTCAAGAGAGTACTTTCCACAAAGAAATTTCTAGCCTTTGGACATCTTCTTTAAAATCCTTATCAAAAGTAATACCCTTTTTCTCGTTCTAGTTCACTCCTACACTGGCTTTTGGTTGCAATTGTTCCCATACATTATCATCACCATCATCATCATCAGTATTTTACTTCCTAAGTATTACAAGTATTCCTCCCCTTCCTTACAAGCAACAAGTGCTCAGGAAATTCAACAGTACTCAACAGCAGGTTTTTATTTCAACAGCGTGGACTGGGGTATATTGATTGGGAAACTGATGTGATTATTCTTCCTGATTTGTTCAGTGCTCTGGATTTGTCTTTATAGTTGCTACACAAATGAATTTAAAGGTCCAGTCACTGTCAACAAAGGCCCAAAACAAATGGATCCAAAGGAGTGGCACATGTCCGCACCGGCACCATTCACACCAGGACCATGGCAACCACATGTGTACAGTCCTGATCTGGGCCACTACCATAGTTCTGAGCCAGACTGGCAGAAGGAGCAGATTCTATCTGCTCCTTCTTGGCCCAGTTCTTGTTTGGCACACTATTGGTATGGGTTCAGACCACGTTTGGGGAATGCATTATGTAAGCAGCACATCCTCAATGCAGCCTGAAGCCATGTCATTTTGCCCTTGTGTTTTGGGTCTTAGTCTAACTGATCTGGTGTTTAAAAAGCATGGTACACCTTGGGACTTTACAAGAAAGTAAAGGAAAATCATTTTTCTGAGCCTCACAAACCAAGTCCTATTCAAAGTTTTATTATTTTCAGTTATTTTAATTTCTACTCCATATTTCAAGATGGCATATATAGTTTTATGATGCTCATGAGTTTTTATCACAAAAACTTGTGAGATAGATCAGAATCACATCACTTGCTGGAGCTAGACAACTGGATCTTATTACATCAATACAGCACCAGCTTCACTGGCTGCCATCTCATTTCTATACTAAGGTGCCTTCCATGGCTGCATTCTATGGGCTCTTGGAATCTGTAGTTTGATGAGGCACCAGAGCACTCTGGCAGAGAATTCAAAATACATTATGAAACCACAAAACTCAGGATTCTTTGAGATAGAACTAGAACAATTAAGATCTAGACAGGATAATGTTAGCTCAGGGAAAACTGAGTCCATAGGCAGAAGACAGCCAGCCAGGAGACAAACACCACTGCAGAGTTTGGAAGTACGGTAGTTGAAGATAAAAACTCCTACTGCCGGAGTTTTATTCATGACTGTTGAGGTTCTTTCAAAGAGGTTTTTAATCTTAGTTGTGGCAAATATTTTCAAGAATGATATATCAATATTTACACCATCCGACATAATGCTCCACCACCAACCAATATCCATTTGATCACAATGTATTGGAACATTCTTCCTTACATACACAAAATCTGGTTAGGATTCTGACCCAACCCCCTGCCAGTGTTTCATCATTTTTCTGTCACATGTCCACAGTGACTATGCAGTTTTTAACTGTTACCACACAACTTCTTTCTGAAGTTTTATCGGCTTCCTCCGAATCAGTTTTTCTTAATTTTATTTTTTATTTTTTTGCACACTGCACACTGCATGCACGAAGGACAGTTTACATCCTGGGGCAAATCCTCACTGACAGGTAAGGCCCAGGAAAAAAAAAACAGAAAAATTTGGGGGAAAATGTTTGTGGTTTTTTTCTGAAACCTTTTTTTGTTTTTTCCCCCAAAAAATGGGAAAAAATGAAAAAGAAAGAAAATCAATTAAGGAATGTTTTATTTTAGCATAATGAATAAAATCTTTAAGACAAGGTATTCATATATTCTCCAAATCATTTGTAAAAACTATGTACAGTATCAGAAATTTTCTAATTTCTGTGCATTGATTAAGGACAAGCAAGTCCTAGGTTAAAAGCTGAATTCTTCAATGCAAGATATTCCTATAGGGGACACTAAAAGAATCTGGTATATATTTGGAAATACTCACACTAAGGGGCTATGCAGACGGGAAGGAAAGGGCGACCTGAATTTGCCTTTCCCAAAACTGCAGCAACCACACTACGTGTCCTGAGGTTACCCTAAATGGTGACGGAGCAACTGCACTGGGGCCAGTTAATGCAGCTTTTCCGAGGCTGTATTGAAGCCTCATCAACCGCACTGCCGGCCCCGAGGTTGCCCGAAATAGGAATGCAGTAACTGTATGGGCAGCAGCAGCAGCTTTAATTTTTTGTTGTTGTTCTCTGTGGCGCATGTGCATGTGCGCAGATACAACACTCCCCTTTAACAGAAATGTTGGCATTGCTCAGGACCTGCACACTATGTGCTGTAGAGAAATCATGACTGCCTCAGCAATCAAGTGGTCCACACTGGTACTCAGCCTGCAATGCTCAGCCACAGAAGCTTCCGCCATGGTCCGTGCTGCAGATACATTCACGGAAGATTACAGTGATGACTTTGAGCTCCCACAAGTGACATCTGTGAGACCGGGTGCCGCAAGACGAATCGCACAGTTCACCACCATTGCCACCGACGCTCTGATGCCCCCTGAGAGAGCCCCGCACCGCTGGTGGATGTTCCCCAGAATCACTGACTTGTGGGATGGGTTCGTCATGTACATCTGGTCCAATGAGCAATGGAGGATGTTCTTCTGAATGCCCCGTGCCCTCTTCCACAAGATAGAAGTACTGTGTCCGGAAATGCAGCGAGCAGACACCGTGATGAGGAATGCCATCCCAGTAGAGAAGAGGGTCGCCATGGCCATCTGGGTCCTCGCCCACAGAGCCAACTACAAACAGTCATCAGAGCAGTTTGGGGTCAGCCAAACCACTGTAGGGAGTTCGCCCTCAGCATGGAGAAGCTGCTCCTGTCACAGACAGTGCTGTTACTGTACAGAGTCGGCTGCTTAGCCCAATGAAACAGCGCAGGGATGCCTAAAACATCATGACAACACATACAGCTACCACTGTATACTTGGGAGATTGTCCCATTGAACCTGCGCAGGGACGCCTAGTAGGTCATGACTCCGCATACAGTGTGACTCTTACTGTATACTCAGAAG
>JAIPUX010001880.1:97945327-97958020 GCA_020142125.1 Phrynosoma platyrhinos | reverse complement strand
TCCTCCATGCCCCCTCCCACATGCTAGGGTGCAAAAGTGGCATGGGGGGGGGAATTCTGCAAACCTGCGAACCTACACAAAAAATATCACAAAAGCCATACATTGCTTTGCTTTTTGGGGTGCAGGTGTACATGCGACGGAATGCATTTTTTGTCATGACAAGGAATTTACTGTGTTCAGCTTGGACCTGGTTGATCACCTGGGTGAATTGCCCAGGGCCTGCCCTCTCCTCCCCCTCACTCTCATTGCCACTGAGTGCTGTACTTGTCCTTGGGACAGGGGAGTGATCACAGTGGCTACTGGTCCTGGAAGATGTAGTATTCCACTGTGAAGTACGAGATCCTGGCCTGCTGGTGGAAAATGTAAAGGCACGGAATGGTGCTCTCATGGTAGAGATGTCCATAGCGCTCTGACTGCAGGATGTCTCATCTGAGTCAGGGTGTTCCTCCTGGTCATCTAAAAGTGACAAGGGATGGGGTCATCTCTGCCCTGTGGCCACCCTACTGCTGTCCCCTGCACCCCCTCCCGAGGGCCCTGGCGCATCTTACCTTGAGAGGGCAAAAGTTTCTGGGCGCGTTCTCCCTCGGAGATGTCCTCCATGGTTTCTGCTCTGGCTGGCTGGCCCACTGGGACCCTCACTACTTCATTGCTGGTGCATATTCTGCTTTGCCTTCTGCTGCTGTCCCTGGCAAGGAAGGCATGGAGTTCCTTGTAGAAGGGCATGGAGGAGGGACCCCATCCGCTTTTGGCCTTGTGGTCCCTAAACTTCTTGTAATCAGACCTGAGGTTTTTGGTCTTCTGATGACATTTCTCCCAGGTGCGTTTCTCTCATGGCTCCTGCCAACTCCTTAAATGTGTCGGCATTCAAGAAGGAATTTCTCAATTTCTCTAAAATGTGTGGCTGCGACCACAGAGCTATGAGGTCAGCCATCCCTGCATGGGTCCACGAGGTCCCTCTCCCTCTTTTTGTCTCTCCGCTTGTGGATGGCTGTGCCATTGTTCCCACTGTGGATAAAAGGAGCCCCAAAGTGGACAGCTGTGGAGGTCTGCAGCTGACAAAAGTTGCTGTGGGAAAATGGTGCTGGAATGAGTGTGGGGGTCCAGCTTAAAAGTGAAACTTTCCCCTTTATCTCTTTAACACAATGTAACATCTGGTAGCAACAATTTCACTTTCCCATTCTGGTGCATGCGCACTTTGAAAATTAGGATTAGCACTAGGGTTCTGAAATAGACGTACCTGCGGCGGTTCGCCCACACCTGAAACCTAAAAACGCTTTCATTTGAAGCTTTTTTCAATGAGCGCATGCTCCCCAAGGGCAGCTCTAAATGTGTCGCACCTGTACACATGAGGCTTTTGTGCCTGGGTGCCTTTCTTTCCACTGAACCTCTGTCGCTGCATCCCGACATACCGTTGAAGGTATGCATGTTTCCGGAAGAAGCGGAAAAAAGCGGCTCCTTTTTGAAGCGCACTTTCACTGGAAGGGTCAGGTAGGGGGTGCTTTTTCGGTGTGCGTGATGTAAAGACTATGCCTTTAGGTCAACCCCAAAACAACCTTTTTAGCCCATCTGCATCCCCCCTAAATCAAGAAATAAACTGACATATGAAAGGGCAGAAAAGCTTCTGTTAATCCAGGTGCACCTTCAGTTTTAAGAGGTCCATGATAACTATGATGGTGACAAACATAGCAAAGCAGAAGCAGGTATTGAAACTGATATGGATAACCAGGATTTCATCCACACTGCAGAAATAATGCAGTTTGACACCACTTTAACTGCCACAGCTCAATGCTATGGAATTCTGGGATTTGTAGTTTTATGAGACATTTAGCCTTCTGTGTCAGAGTTCTGGTGCCAAAATAAACTACAGTTCCCATGATTCCCTAGCATTGAGCCATGACAGTTAAAGTGGTGTCAAATTGGAATATTTTTGCAGTGCAGATTCAGGCCAGAGCTCAGAAAATGAATCTGATTAAATTTCATGCCTATTAATTTAATCTTAATCCTCCCTCCCTTTCATACACTCCTCTCCCCATTTTTTAAAGGGAATGAGTGCTTTATGTCTATTTGATACTGTGGAGAGGAAATATAAATAATTTTTTCTTACTAATGTTGATGATTTCTTCTGTGTGTGTTGTTTCTTTGTTGTTGTCGTTGTTGTTGTTTTTGCCTGCTCCACATAAACTTGCAAAACCAAAGTTCAGGAGAGCGTTACTCCATCTGTTGCAAATAAAAAAATAAAAAATAAAAAAATCTGTTAGTAATAATTGTTTGAATACACTGTATTTTAATATACAAACTGTGATAATTTTATGCCAAATCAAATTGTACATAGTCATATTTTATATTCCTAAAGTAAAAGAGTGATTTTCAATCTGTAAAAAGTGCTAATGTTGCATTTTTTCAATTTTTTTGAAAATTTCCATTTTTTCCCAAAAAAGGGGTGGATGGGTTTTTTTTCTCTGTGGCTTCAAAATTTCCAGAAATTTTACATCACTAAAGATGTTAAATTGCTAAGATTGTGAAATGTGAAGGAGATCCTACTGGACTGTAAATTTTGCTCACTTACATAATTATCAGAACACTTCCAATATTCTATTCCAATTATCAGATCACTTCCACATTCTTTTCCAATGTGTGAACAGAAAAATTACTTTAAACTGATAACATAGCAATAGCAGCTTCATTCATAACATCTTAACATTCATAACATCACTTCCTGTAATCTATACTGAATAAAAGTATACAATATTTCCAATCCTTGACCCTTAGCAGAGGTGAGTAGTTTTTTATCCATCCCATTTAATGAATATGCAAGAAAAGATAAAGATGAGAGACAGGGTGGGTTCTTTTAATCTATATACAATATTTTTAAAAAATAGATCAGGTAGGGAAAAGTACTGAATAAAGAGTAGATTTTTGAGAGGTTGACAATTATATAATGAATAATACATTTGGCATCTAACTTTGGGAAATCCAGTGCCTTAGGACCAGGGGATTAAGTAGCCTAATCCATATAACACAAGTGCATGGATAAGAAGTTCCAGTTTTAGTAATCACAAGTAGAAAAGGATTCTAATAATATGTGGTTTGACAGGAAAAAAAATCCTGCATAGCAGGGTGCCCTAAATAAAGCTAGGAAAGTACTATATCTGCACAATATAGCAACTATGTTCATTCCTCTTGTAAACCATTTTGCCACAACTGCTTTTTCAAGCTTCATGAGCTTCCAAGTAATCTGAAAAACATCAGAAAAGAAAACAGGGCTCCCCCAAGATATTTTTCCCCCTGCCCTCCTCCTCCTCTGCAAGTCAAGAGTTTGGCAACTAAAGGGTTACTTTCATGATAACCCAAATCAACTGACTAAAACATCTGCTTCTCTTAATATAATCCAGGGAAGGGGGAGGGTAGGCAGGTAATAAGAAATATTGTGATGGTGGTGTCAGTGAATATTTCTTCCAGAGCTCAAGACATTATGTTATACATGGCTCTCAGTGTTGTCCACAACAAGCCTATGAAGTAGATTAGTCTTAGGGAGAATGATTGGCCTGAGGTCACCCAGTTAGTGTCATGGATTACAAATAACATGTCCATGGATTTTCCACATTTCAGTCCAACCACTGGAACACATTGTGAGTACAAAAACTCTACAGCTGTGATCCTGATACAGAACCTGGAGAAACAGCACCTAGCAAGGGGCAAAGGACGCTCTACTCATACAATGGTATAATGTCTAGATCAAGGGAAGCAATAGTACCACTTTATATTCTGTTTGGGTCAGACCTCACCTACAATACCATGCCCAGTTCTGGGCACTGCAATTCAAGAAGGATGTTGATAAACTGGAGTGTGTCCAGAAGGCAACCAAAATGGTAAAAGGCCTGGAACCATGCTCTCTGAAGGGAGACAGGTCTTTTTAGCCTGGAGAAGATAAGGTTTAGAGGTCACATGATAGCCATGTTTAAATATTTGAAGGGATGGCATATTGTGGATGGAGCAAGCTTGTTTTCTGCTGCTCCAGAGACTAGAACATGTAGCAATGGATTCAAACTACAGTAAAGCGATTCCACCTAAACATTAGTAAAAAATTCCTGACAATAAAAGTTGTTCAACAGTGGAATATACTGCCCTGAAGTGTGGGGGAATCTCCTTCTTTGGAGCTTTTTAAACAGAGGCTGGATGGCCATATGTCAGAGGTGCTTTGATTGTGTATTCCTGTATGGCAGGAGATTGGACATTTAGTGAGCAGAATTCATTATTCATTAGTGAGCAGGCGATTCTAGGTCCAGTCCTGGCATCTCAGGCAGCAGCTGACATAGCAAGTAGCAGAGGTGAATGAAGTGGACAAATAGTCATCTAGTATAAGGCAACATGCTGCTTTCTAACTAAGGGCCTCTAAAGACCAAGGGCTGCCCCGAGAAGCTGCGGATTGAGACTGAGGTTGCCCCATGCCTCAGCCCCAATCCACCCTTATGGCACCTCTGAAAAGGAGCACTAAAATAGCACTTGCCCATGCCTTTCCCAGAGGAGCTGTGGGAGATTTAAAGCAGCCACCCTTAGATCTTACAGGAGAGCTGTCTCCAAGCTTTTTACCTTCTGTGGGAGAGTGGGTCTCCAGGCACACCGGCCAGTTCATGCCCATGCCATCCTTCAATTCCTATTCTGGCTGTAGAAGTCTGGTACTGCACCACATGTTGATTCAACTGGCCAGTATTTCCTTCTTTTCCAAGGCCACAGGGTTCTGGGTCTTTTGCATGTCCTTTATCATTCAGAGGGTCATCAAAGGTTGGAGGAGGACATCACTAAGATGGGTGAATGAGAGGAGGCCAATTTATTTCAAACTCTTTTCTAGGCTGTCTCTCCAATTAAAGAGGGTGTGTCATTCCAGAACCTAGGCTTGCCTTTTTCAAGCTGCCTTTGTTACTGCCTTCTTTGATGCACTCCAGGTGGGTGAGCTTGTCCCCTCCAGGTCAGATGGGACAAAGTGGTCTCTTCAGAAGGAGAATATTTCTTTTGTGGGAAATGCTGTGTGTTTAGTTCTTCACAGGTCCTAAATGTGACCAGTTGGGAAGAGGGTCCACCATCACACTTCGAAGTTTCCATGACTGCCAGTTAATAATAAGAAGAAGAAGAAGAAGAAGAAGAAGAAGAAGAAGAAGAAGAAGAAGAAGTTTTATTTATATCCCGCCCTCTGTCAAGCAATCAGTGCAGCTCACAACAGTTTAAAACTTCATACAATATTAAAATACAATCCAAAATCCCACAATCCTCCCATCCCTTAAAAGAGAATTAAACAATTTTAAACATTAAAACAAGATGGTTAAGACACTCAATTAAAAAACAATCCATATACAAACAAACAAATAGTAGGCGGGGCAGTAATTGTAGCTGAAATAAAGGAAGGATAAGGGGACTCCAGAGGCTGGGGAATCTAATCAGAGAAGGCCTGCCAGAAGAAAGTTATGCCCTGTTCAGATTTTACGCAGATATCTGGCTCCCTTTTTACTCCTGAGGATCAAATTCCACTGATGCAATTCTAAATGGTGCTTCATCAGGTCTTGCAGTAGGCTGGCCTGCCAGTGGAGAACTTTGAAGGATACTTTTTTCTGAATAGGGGGTGCTACAACCACACCAGGATATGGCCTGCCCATGGACTCCATAAAAAAGATAGGCAGGTGGAAATCAGGGGCATTTGTTGGCTATGTCTGCTCAGGGTTGGACTCTTGTGAAGGTCAGCCATGAGAACTGAGGTGATGGATTCCCTTGTGGAGGCAGTGCAACTTTCAGGGGGTTGGAGGAAGGTGGGCCCTGCTGGGGGGCTGGCCTTTTGTAGTAGTAGCATGGGTAATGAATTTGGTGGGCATGGCTTCCCGTGTTGCGGAGCACTGGATCAGGAGTCCCACTTACCAAGGGTGCTAGGAACATTGAGGTGTTGCCATTGCTGGGGCAACTCCTGATCAGTGTCCCCCAGTGACAAGGGGTGGAAATGCAAATGTGCAATCAGTTGGTGATCCCTTTTGTCATTCCAAGGCACGGCCCTGACTGGGCAACATGGTTCATAAATCAACAGGCGGGTTGATAAATGCCAGATCTAGACCCTATGCATTTGGGCCAATTGTGTCAGCTGTACTCAATAAAGTTGTGGCCTTTTCCTTCCAACTGTGTGTCCTGGTGTTTCTTCCTTGCAACACCTCCCCCCTCCCCTGCAAAAGAAATTGCAAAGAACATTTCATTGGTAACTAGTCAGTTCTGAACACTCACTACATTTTTCATCCCTATAGTACCTACTGCTGAAATCCACTGCCTGTTACTGGTGACCCACTATGGCATGGCTTGGTGAAACAAAATATTGGGGCTGCATGCAACCCCTAAGACTGTTTTTTGCAGCACACATTTCATCCAGACTCCCAAGTTGTCATTTATCTGACTAAAAGAAGTAAAAAGATGAATTGTATGTCCTGGAAGCCTCCAGGAGAGGTGATGATTCACCTATCAAATAGCCTGCAGGGTCATCTAAATTGCCCAACAACTTTTTCAGAAATATATATATATCAATTTTTCAAAATCAAAACTGGACATCTAGCCACTTCTGCTTTTGTTCTAGCTTTTTAAAATTATTTTAATGGTTCAAACAGCCCTTGGAGAGTCTGAGAAGCAGGCCCATTGCAACTGCCACCCTTCTTCTACAGTGAATCTTTTCTTCCAGCGTAGGGATGTTTGCCCTTTCTTTGCTATAGGACAATTCGATACTATAATCCAATCAGATTATAGTTTTTCTATATCAGCCAGCAAACAGTTCAATCAACACATTAACATCTATGAGAGTGCAGGGAGCCTAGGTCATTAATCATTTTGGGGAGAAGAATAAGCTGAGCAATAAAAGAAACAAACGATTTGACAGAATAAAGGCCTCTTGCTTTGGAATTAAGTGTGCCTCTTTACTTCAATATTTATTTCTGATTAATGTCCTTGCTTTGCTCCAGAGTATAACTGGCTACAGGGCCATTATCTAGTGACAAGATTTTATTCTGAAGACATTATCTTAACAGGGACAGTATGATCAATTTGAAGTAGCTCTTAGCTTTGGAGAAAATGCCTAAGAAAATTTCAGCAAGACAAGAATCAATTAGCCAATTTAGCAACTGTTAGTTTATTTAGTTCCTTCCCAAGACAGTAAATTTCTCAGACTCCTGAAACAAAATGATATTCATGTACAGATTACCAACTCATGATTTGGTTTTTTAATATAAGCATTTGTCACTGCTGGAGCTTGCATTGTTGAAAGTGGGTGGGCAAGAGAGACGGGGCTGGTGGTGGATTGAGAGAGAAACCAGCAAAAAGAGATGCATGAATAATTCTGGCAGAGGGATATCTGGCACTGTGTAATTATCTCCACCCATGCGCCTAAATTTATTTGCCATACAGTGATATCATCAAATCATAGAGCTGGATGGGACTGCAACCTTCTGTCATGCAAGAATACAAAACTAAAGCACTCATGAAAAATAAAAAATAAAAAATCCAGCCTTTTTTAAAAGACCTCCAAGGAAAGAAAGCCCACACACACCCTTCCAAGACAGTCTATTCCACTTTCTGTCAGCTCCAACTATCAAAAAGTTCTTCCTACTGTTTAGGTAGATTTTTTTCTTGTAATTTGAACCAATTGATTTATCTTCTAGTCCCTGGAGCAGCAGCAAACAAACTTTTCCCAACTTTTACATCTCATCCCTCTAGATATTTGAAGACAGTTATCATACCATCTTTCAGTCTTCATTTATCCAGGCTACATATACCTAGCTCCCTCAGCTGTTCATCATTGGGCTTTATTTCCAGAACTTCTACCATTTTGTTGGTCATTCTTCTCCGGACATGTTCTAGTTGCCGAATATCCTCCATGAATTGTGGTGCCCAGAATGGACATAGTATTCCAGGTGTAGTCTAGCCAAAGCATACTAGAGTAGTACAATCACTTCCCTCATGCTAGACACCATACTCCTGTTGACACAGCCTAGAACCTCACTGGCTGCCACATCACACTGCTGACTCATGTCTAGCTTGTGGTCTACTAAGACACCTAGATTTTTTTCCCAGATGTACTGCTATGAAGTTAGGCATCACCAGCCTATTTTTATCCCTTTCATTTTCCATACTTGAATTTAGTACCTTATATTTATCCTGGTTGAATTTGATTATGTTAGTTTGGGCTCAGCTCTCCAATATATTAAAATCATTTTGGGTCTATAGTATTAATACTTGATACTGTGGAGTATTAGCAAACCCTCTTAATTTGGTGTTATCTGCAAATTTGATAAGCGTGCCTCCTATTCATCATCTAAGTCTGTAGTGGGCAAAACAGGAATGGAGACCCTCAGAATATCCAAGAAAGTAGAGTTTATTTTTATGCCGACGGACTCTCAGACAGGTTAGCCCAGTGACTTGAGAGCCCCTCCCTCAGCTAATCAACATCCTTATATACCATCCTACACAGCTAGTTTATAATTACATTAACATATGCATAATTCAACATTTTCATTGGTTACAAGATATAGTTTCAATCTCCACCTCTACACTTCTACTTGCCATGCGTGAACTATTTTGGCATTATTCATCAACAACTGGATTCATTAATTGGGTCCTATCTTTTTAGTTTCCTTACTTCACTCCATACTATCAATCTTATCTCTTTGCTCTGAAACAGTCTTCCTGTCTTCAAGGTCAAAAACAACATTCTTTGCTATCTTTTCCAGTGAAGCCAAAACTAAAAGCCTTTTACAATTGCTTTGCAAATGCACAGTTTTAAACATAGAATAGGAGATCCCAAGGATCATCCAATCCAGTCCCAAATTAGCCATGAGCTTTGTAGTCTCTTTTACATTATTTCATCCCCTACAAGTCATTTTGGAAGGTGTTAGACAGCCTTCAGCACAGGGCAAAACTCTGTGGCATCCTACTAATCACTTCTCTTCAATTTCTTTCTCCATTATCATGCTGCATGACAAATTCTTTTCAGTTCATTTTCATCAAAATTTGCCAAAATTCAGATCTGGAAAAGAAGCCAATGCAACTGGGGTTTGGTTCCAGGATCTCCTGTGGATAATAAAATCTGTGGATGCTCAAGTCCCATTAAATACAATGGCATAGTAAAATGGTACCTCTTATGTAAAATGGCAAAAATCAAGGTTTGCTTTTTGGAATTCATACATTTTTAAAATATTTTCAAACCATAGATGCTTGAATCCTTGAAAAAAAATCTATGGGTACATAGATTTTCCCATCCCATTTCATTCATACCTTCAGAGTTCACAGGCTACAATCATGGTATAGCTGTTGTGTCACCTATTTGTTTTGCCCACTACTCCCTTAACCCAGGGATGGGGAATATTAGCCTCCCTCCACCAGATATTTCAGGATGGAACTCCCACACACTCTTATGCAGGCTAGGGCTGATGAGACTTGTAAGCCAAAATCATCTGAAGGACCAAATGTTCCCCACTTATAGGGTTGGCAGGTCAAGAATATCCCAGGCCCTGAAATACCGAAGCCATATATCTGACACCTAGGGATGAGCCCTTGTGATGTCACAGAAGGCAGTTCCTGGTGATGTTACTAAGCATGATATATTAACTATCAATCATAAATGTGCAGAAGATGCTATTCAGTAAAAGAACACCATATCTAAAAAAGGATGGAAATATATACATGTACACTTTTCAAGATTGCACTCTTGCCTAAGATTCCTTCTCCTTGCCAGGGATAGAGGAGAAATGGGCCAGATCCTCAGCTATTCCACACTGCAAAAATAAAGTGTTTGACACCACTTTAACTGTCATGACTCTATCCAAAGTATTCAGCCTTGTCTCTAAGAGAGGTCTGTTGCCTCACTAAACTACAAATCCTAGGTAGGTTAGAGTCATGGCATTTGTCAAATGGCTTTATCCCTGCAGTGTGAATATACCCCTGAGACTAGGAACTGTAAAATGTGTGCAAAGGCATTTGTGAATTTTATGCAGACTAAGTCCTGAACTGCAATTATTGAGGTCAGCCCAGGATTCTCCTTGTTAGCATTTCCCAACACATAAGAAACATTTTTTACCATTTTCCAAGTATTTCTAAATGTTCTTTCCAACCATTCCTGCCCCTTCCTCTTTCTAGGCTACAGGACCCTACTTTGGAAACCATGAGACCCATCCTTAGCAGCATAATTCCCTGAAGTTAGCCATTGACTTCTGTGGATTTCTCATCAGACACCACAAACTTTTCCACTTCTAATAAAATTAATAGCTGTTTTTTTCCCCAGGCAGGTTCACTCCTGCTGGCTGAAGGAAACTAACCTCATTTCAAAGCCTATTAAAATTGTTAGCAATTCAGTAAGTGAACAACACTTACTCATGTTCCCCATATGAGACAGTGTTGCATCTCCATCAATCTTTTTCATTAAAAAAAAGATATGAAGTCTTTTGAAGTCATTCTTCTTGTAAGAGCAGAACATCTAAATGAATGAATCCTTGGCTCCAAAGGACTGCATCACTTACAATTGGTGTATGAGATGTGCTGGTAACATTTTATTCCACCCATGCCAATATTTTGGATTGTTTAGCAGGCAGGCTATGGGGAGATACTGCTGAATTATGAAGTGACATTTCCTCTTTGCAGTACCAATCCTCAGGCTTTTTGTGCTCAGAAAGAGCTTTAAGTAGGTGGGTAGAGATGGAATAAAACTTTTTAATTTGTGGCTCAGAGTCTACAAATGTATTCTAGAAAAATATGTTCCAAGGAACAAATAGAAATCTCTTTATTTTAAGTCAAACAATTGTTCAATCTAGTCCTATACTGTTGATGTTGACTGGCAGCTGTTCTCCATGATTTCACAAGACACCAGGGTAAGTATCATCCAAGGGTGCATTTACACTGTAGAAATAATGCACTCTGACACCGCTTTAACTGCCATGGCTCCATCCTACAGAAGCCTGGGATTTATAATTTTGTGAGGCACCAGCACTCTTTGACAGGGAAGGCTGAAGACCTTGTAAAATTCCAAATCCCAGAAGTCCATAATATGGAGTTAAAGCACTTAATGTGGTGTCAAACTGCATTGTTTCAAAAGTGTAGATGCACCCCTAGATACCAGCTGCTAACCATTTCATGTATGGGAGCAAACTAGACAAGCAGTTGAATCTTAGTGATAATAAGCTATTTCAGGAAGTGAAAGACAGACTGTGTGGTATATACTCTGGTCTTCCTACAGAAGGCAATGATCAGGAGGAAATTTTAAGGACACTTCACCATCTACCATCTGATGTATTTGACTCAGACTGTCAAATACTAGCTCTATTTTTCATCTCACAACCAACCTGGTAGAGGGCCATACTAGATGTTAATAAGACTGCATATTCTTTATTGTTGGTCTGTTTTTTCCTTCCCTCAAAAATGTGTGCCTTAGCAGCTCAGACTTAGCAGAGTAAGCTCATGTTTGTGTTGCAAGGACCAGTCACAAAAAAGCCACTCTAAATGCAAGATACAAAGGTGAGGAAAAACAAGTGCCATCACAAGCTGTCTTTTTCATACTTGAAGGAGCACTTGGGGGGGTGTTCAAAATGTATTATAATTCACAGGTTTGGTTTTTCAAGTGTTGTAGAAGAGTTTCCTGCTTATCATCATAACACATTCTCCCTACACTAACAACTTCCTCCAGTTTGGGAGGACAGAAGAATGCTAGTTGTGGGAGGGATGGGCAAAGCATATATCTTTTGTTAGTGCATATTTTGAATTGAGAACCTTTTGAATGGTTACCTTTTAAAATAAAACAGTTATGGAGTAAAATACAAGCACACACCTTCAGTTCTCAAATCCCAAACATCTTAAAAATAAGTGATGTTTATGTTTAAAATCCATTTGGATTAAAACAAAATAAAATCTCACAATACTTGACTTCGATTTTACTTCTTATATCTTTAGTAAGACAAAGTCTGAGGTGTCTGTGGTGCTTATTATATTGGCATTGTGTTTCAGAAGACTGAAACAGTGGGAAAGAGCTGAATAATCCATCTAGTTTTGCTTGACAGTTTTCAGGCTGAAAGTTTTCTCTGACTTCTTTACACAGCATCCCCTTGAGGCCAGATATAGCCAATTTGGTACCTGCTTAGTCTTGGCATATTCATATTCTCCAGGGAAATCTTACAACTGCTCTTCATTGTTCCCAGACTTCTCCAGCCCTGTTTGCTGTAGGCAACAGTTCAGGGGTGACTCCTTTGGAGATTTTGCAGATGTGAAGAAGCAGCCAAACATAAAACTGTGACAAAGGAATAAAAAATCAAGGAGACAATAAAGGACTATTTTTGACTCTCTTTCTCTCATTTTTCCCCAAAAAAAGAGGGGTCATCAGAAAAGTTGTACTGAAACACACAACACTTACACAAATGTAACCTAAGAGATCTCTTTTTCTCTCTCAAAAAGGGGGGCATTTTTTTGATGCACTGTTAAATGCCAAACTCCCTTAATAAGGCAGAAGGCTAAAGGGTATGCATCCAATGGGGATTCCATATATACAGTCTAAGGAAATGCCTCTATTAAAGATGAGTTTGGAGAAATCATAAAGACTATGGCAGCTGCCACATTACATACTCCATGCAGTTTGACACTACTTTAACTGTCATGGCTCGATCCTATGGAATCTTGGGATTTGTATTTTTTTTTTTT
>JAIPUX010001880.1:97933237-97945131 GCA_020142125.1 Phrynosoma platyrhinos | reverse complement strand
TCTCTGGGCCCATCAGAAAATAAGCCTGCATCAATCCCACTCTCTTCCCATAGCAGAAGAATAAAGATACAGTCTTATTGACATGTTCCCAAGAGGAATCTCCATTGAAGCCAGTTGGGTTACTTGTGAGACATATAAATGATTGCATGTAAGTGAGTTAAGTTACATTACTAAATTTGGTTTAGTTATTTGGATTAGTTCTTAGGGACACTGACAAAAATGCTTTACAGTGTAAGCAAATAATCATGGGATTTCAGGTTGGCAAAATAATCTCCAAGAACCAGCATGGTATAGTGGTTTGAGAGTTACGAGCAGGTATTGTAAAGTTTTAATTATCACCTTTTAGAAAAATTGGCAGAAACTTTTTTTTGATTTGTAGTTGTTAACTTATCTCTACATAGTCACCATCCAGATTTACACATTTTCCATCATTTCTTGACCTCCAAATACTGTTATTGTAGAACTCTGCAGATTGTATCTTAACTTCATGAATGATGTCATTTACGTTGTCAAATCGGTGCCCCCACAATGGATTTTTCATTTCTGGGAACAAGGAAAAGTCACTTGGTGCGAGGTCGGGAGAATAAGGCAGATGCTGCAAGATCTCAAAGCCACATGCCCTTGCTTTGTTAACTGCAACTTGAGATGAGTGAGCTGGTGCATTGTCAGCTAGGAGAGCATACCATGGTGTTTCTTTTTCAGAGCATCTCACAGCTTGTCTAGAAGATTGCTGAAATATGTGCCAGTGATGGTTTGTCCCTTTGCAAAGTAATCTGTGAGAATGACTCCATGATAGTTCCCAAAAACTGAAAGCATGACCTTCCCTGCTGACTTTTTCACCTTTGGCTTTTTGGAGGGAGGTGAATCAGCATGCTTCCACTCTATGCTCATGGCTTTCATCTCTGGATCATACTGATAGATTCCACATGGCCAAAAAAATCCTCTTCATTCTGTTCTAACAGCATCAACATCTGTCTTGAAAGGTCACACTGTTTCTGGAAGGGGGTTAGCAAATGTGGAACCCAGTGTGCAGACACCTTAGACATGAGCAGTTAGTCATGAATAATTTTCCACACACTACCATAACTGAGACCAGTTTCATTCATGATCATTTGGATGACTGCTCATCTGTCTTCCAGGATTAAACCCTCCACTTTTTTCACTGTGGCCTTATCATCTGACAATAATGGTCTTCCAGGTCTTGGCTCATCTGTGAGGGACATCTTTTTCCACTTCACAATAGTGTCATAAAATGGGCAATCATTTCCATAAACTACCATCATCTCATCATGAATTTGCCAGGCACTATTACCCTTCAAATGTAGGAACTTTATCATGCTGCAAGCCTCAATCTTCTCTATTTTTACAGTTTAGTCACTTCTGGCACAACCTGTAACAAAAATAAAGGACACAATGAGCTGATTTTCTCAACATCAATGATTAATGATGACACTGACAAAATTTCATCAATGTAAAATAATAACTTCCAGGTGGTAATTATTACTTTACAATACCTCCTCTCATAGTCTGGAGACCAGATTTTGAATCCCTGCTTGGAAACCCACTGGGTGACCTTGGACAAGTCACACTCTCTCAGCCTGAAAAGCAAATCCCTCTGAACAAGTACTGCCAATGTGATAGATTCACTTCAGGCTTACCATAAATCATGAATCAATTAGGGCACACAATAAAATAATCCCACAAACACCTAAAATAAAACTCCATCATAGATTAGGAATGATTTTAAAAATATATAGCATCAGTGTGGTAACAAGAAGTCACTTTCTGGTCACTGATACTTCCATTCAGGGAAAACGATTCACATGCAGCTGTATAAATGTCATGCTTCCTTCACATTAGTTTCACATCCATGGCTTTAGTACCTTTCCATTAGTGCCTCACATATTCACAGAATAAAAGCAGGTTTTTTGAACACCTATCCCATGTGTGTGCACTCAGTGTAGACATAGTTCATATGGATCTCCTGACAGGAGATAACATTCTCTTTTCCATGAACTGTAGGATGCAAAAACAAGGATTAGTTACAAGAGAATGGGTTTCAAATGATAAATAAATTGCTATATATATATACACAAAATATTGACACATGTGTGCATTCACACACATTCCTTGTACTTCCATAGATTTTAGAGAATGCACTTATCTTTCCTCCCATCCTGCCCATCCCTCATCTACTGGCCATCTTTTTCCTGTTTAGGGTTGTCAGATTAGGACTATCCCATCCCTTGCAATATCAGAGCCCAAAACCTGAGTCCTAAGGATGATCTCTTGTGATATCTCAAGAAAACAGGTCCTGGTGATATTACAAGGGGCACTCCCTAGTGATGTCATTAAGGATGATACTTATGCATCAGTCACTGTCGCATATATGAAATGCTGTACGCCGCCCCGATTGCCTAGCAGAGGGGCAGGATATAAATAAAAATTATTATTATTATTATTATTATTATTATTATTATTATTATTATTATTATGACATTCAAATAAAAAATCCCAAGTCTAAGTAATGGGGAAAATGCACACGTGCACACAAACACACTTTTCAAGGCACTCTGAGAATTGAAGAGGGATCTGAGAATGCTGTTCCGGCTTCTCTCTCTTTTGTTCTCTTTCACTTTCACTCCTCTTCTTTTCCTCTTCTCAGACTTTCTTTCTCTGCCTCCCTCCCTCATTCTCAACACTCTCTTTTATGTACTTCTCTAAATCCTCCTCCCACCATGCATGTGTATGCATGTGCCTTCAAGTCCCCTGTTGACTTCTGACAACCCTATGAGTTTCACAGGGTTTTCACAGGCATGGCCACTGTTGTATGGACTTCAATAGGTCACTGAAGTTTAAGTCCACAACTCTATGAGTTTCACAGAGTTTTCTTAGGCAAGGTTACTCAGAGGTGGTTTTACTAGCTCCTTCATTTGAAATATAGCCTACGCACCTGGTGTTGATTAGTGGTCTCCCATTGAAGTACTAACCAGGGCTGACCCTGCTTAACCTCCAAGATAGACTCTGGAGCCTTTAGATTATTTAAGCTTGTATATGATTTGTATCATGCATAGTCACCCCTTGAGCCAAGGGTGAGCAAAGTGTGGACTGTATAAAGCCACTCCCCTTGGTCCCTTCAGATTCCCTTGGCTGCACTTTTTCTAGAAGCTTCCAGAAGAAGCAATTTATTCCTGGAAACCTCCAAGAAGAGCAACTTATATTTAAAATAGGTTCTAGGTCCCACCCCCTCTTCATTGCTTTTAAGAAGAAAAATACTAGTTTTTCAAAATGAGGATGTATCATCCTTAGTGGGGGCTTGGGGACTTTTGGAACAGTCCATGAAATCCATGAGGGGTCCCAGTGGAAGAAAAAAATGCCTCTCAAACTTGCCACAGTTGCCAACCCCTGCATTAGGAGTACTGTGAAAAGGCAGCAAATAGTTCAAATTTCTTCTCATTGCATTCTTACTGTCCAAAAGGGTAAGTGGGCAAAGGAGGGTTTATACCAACATAACTTGGTGGGAAAGAGCTGTCATTTGCTGCTCTTCCTCAAGCCAAGGTATTTGTGACCTGAACTTATGCTTATGTGTTTCACAGTTGTCAAGAGATTCCTTAAAAATTCTATGGAAATCAAATGAATACACATAACTGGTCCTGGCCATCATGGTAATTCAGGAACTAGTCCTGAAGTGGGTGGATTGCAGCAATATTATGTCAGCCTGATTATATAGTTCAGTGAAAGAGAATGAAGGGGAGCTTCTTATTTGTATTGTGTTGTGTGTGTGGTATTGTGTGTGCATAATCACAGCAGTGGTTCGGAAGTTCAGTTCCTATTGACAAGAGAGTAAATTTCATTTTTATGAGTGCACCTACATTATATCAGCTGTGATTTAAGTGTACATCCTTGTATAGGGAATCGAGCTGTCTCAGCTTTGGAGAACTGATTAATTATACTGTTGCTGATTAACTCCTATGCTGGATTTTTTTTTATTTTTATTTTTTTGTTCAGAACAGAGACCCTTGATGTTGAGGGGGTTTTCTCCTTTCTAGTTGTATAAATGCTCTCATGTTTCCTTTTGACATAGGGGGGTTGCAGACTGCCAGAAATAGTGCGAATTGAGTCCACTTTTAGGGTTAGGGTTAGGGTTAGGGAATCATGGGGACTGTAGTTACTGTGGCACCAGAGCTCTCTGACAGAGAAGGCTCAATGTCCCAGAAAAAAAAAGCAATTCCCATGATTCCCTAGCACTAACCCTAACCCTAAAAGTGGACTCAATTTGCACTATTTCTGCCAGCCTGCAACCCCCCATAGTGACTTCAGACAGGCTTGACATCCAAGCGAATGAGCTCCCCTGTCCTATTCCATCAGTGAGAATGAAACTGAGGTGCTAAGAGTGTGAAGATGGAAGTCAGAGTTACAGCCACAGGAGAATTTTGGGATGCTGACCCTCATTCCTCAGGTACTGCATGAACTGCAATGAAAAGATAAGGAGTTGGAACTATATTGATTTTACCCAGCCCCAACATATGACTTCCCCAATTTAAATTTAATTATAGCCCTCCTAGAGCCTTCTCAATAGCTAAAGAACTGTCCCCAAAGCAGCCCACTTTGGCCCTAGTATAACTACAACTTGACTCTACTTCTGAACTGTATGCATTCACCACAGAAATCTAATGTGATGTTCAGAGCATATTCAGCTGAATGTACTTAGAATTATTGCCTTAGTAAATGATCCTGATAAGGCAGGATTTTTGATAATGTAGATGTACTGATATGTACTAAGCTAAACATTCATAGAATCCCCCATAAGAACATGCATATAAATCACAGCTTGGAAAAAATGATCTTTTTGAGCTATAAGGTCAGTATGCCTGTGTTAGCTGTTGGCTTCTGCAAATTGAAGCCCAAAAAGGTTAATTATTATTTGCTGTACAGTTCAGATGTTAAGGTTTGTATATAGTTTTTAATACATTTTAATATTTATAATGTCTAATGTTTTTAACTTAATAAATTATTTAATTGATTTTAAACTTTATATTTATGCCTTTTCAATACTTTCACATTGTTTTTAATTTGTACTGCTTTAAATTTGTTGTTAGCTTACCTTGAGTCCGTATATTGAGAGAAAGATGGGATATAAGGTGCTGGTGCTGGTGATGATGATGATGATTGATGATATTTCCACAAATGTAGAATCCTGCTTGAGTCATCTAAAATTATCTACTATACTTTTGCTCAGCCCATTTTTCATACACACAATGAGAATACTTCTACTGACCTCATTCAGAGTCACTGAAAGGATTATAGGGCCAATGTAGGAAAATATTTTATATGCCCTCCCCACAAAAAAAGAGCACAGGACATTACTGTTTTTGACTACAATTCCAGCAACCTTCAGCCAGCATGGCCACTGTTGTATGGAGTCAGTAGGTCACTGAAGTTTAAGTCCACTAAAATAAGCTCCCAAATTATGATAGGAATTGCAGCAGTGGCTTCACTTGGCCAGCATAATAGGCTTTGCTCCATATTTCAGTTTCTACAAAGTCAACAGACATAAGGTGTATCTGCACTGTATACTTATCATTTTCATTGCATTTTAGTTGTAATTTCTCCATACTAAGTAATCCTGGCATCTACATTTGTGTGATATATTTAGAATTCTCTGCTGGAGAACTCTAGTTCACTTCCAGAAATGATAATTCTCAAGATATCCTAAATGTTTTCTTCACAACAGAATTAGAATGATTATTGTCAATTCCTCTCTTTTCAAGGTACCATACTAACCTCTAAATACCTCACCAAACTACACTTCTGACATTCATTAGAGTAGATAGGTAATGGTGGAATGGAACTGAAAAAAACTATATTACTCTTTTTCATTACATCTGGGAATCCAAACTACCTAATGGTGTAAAGCAAGCGCCAGGTTGCAGGATTTCAGTAAAACCTAGCCAATTGGGCAATATGGCGACAATATTTTGCACACATCTTCCCCTGCCTAATCTCAACCCTCAACACTCATTCCATCTTCCCATACATCAGGCAGCAAGAATTTTCATTCACTGCTTCATTTAGACAGATATATACATATAGATTATTAGAAACAAGCAAAGTTCATGAAGCCAGCTGGGTTACACAAACACTCCACCTGTGTTGTTCCACCAGCAAGAAAATATGGAGAGTATACAATATGAAAAGCCAAAAGTTCAAACAGCCTGGGTTTCTGGGACTTAACCTGAACCCAACTATAAGCATTTGGATCAAACCTTAAATCTTCCTCCTCTTACTCTTGAAAAAACATCTGCATTGTAATATCCTAGTGACTCCATGTCATCTATTGCAGGCAATTTATGTGTTTTAATTAATTTAATTACTTATTTTAAAAAAAAAAAAACAACCTCAGTACTTAGCTTCAGGACCTAGTATGATTGCCAAATTCTAGGGGTCTAGGATCCAGGGTCATCAAACTATTGTGGAGTCAGACTCAATTATTATTAGTAGTTTAAATGAAGATTTTTCCAAAGACCAAGGCTCAGTTCCCCATTCATGCATGGAAATCATCTGGGTGACTTTGGACAAATCATGCTCTCTCAGATTTAGAGGATGGCAAAATAAATTACAGACACCAAATGCTATCTGATATTGGAAGCTAAGCAGGGTCAGCCCTGATTAGTACTTGAATGGGATACCACCAATGAATTCTAGGTGCTGTAGAATATATTTCAGAGGAAGGAACTGGCAAAATCATCTCTGAATATTCCTTGTCTTAAAAAACCCTATTAAATTCATGGTGTTACCATAAATTGACAGGCGATTTGAAGGCACATACACACACAATGGTAAATCTTCTTTAACTAAAGCTTCCCCCCCCCAAAAAAAACACCTGTAATTTGGTCACTAGAAACAAAGATCTAAGACTAAAAAGTACACAACAACTATAGTTATTGTTATTTTCCAGATTTTCTTTATAATTCAAAGCTGCTTATTTCATAAAATTAATACAATGCCATACAATACACAGGCCAAAGAATCTTTTAAAAAAAAATCCAAAAACATAAGGTTGGATCCAGATTTAGATGTTTGCAAATGTGTATCCAAGAGTGTTATTAGGGGAATTTATAATTAGCTCAAATTGTGAGAGGGGCTGGCTACGGATATTGCCTCCCAATATGTATAGTGAGTAGACCAGAGAATTTGAGAAATAGAGCAGAGACAGGCTTCTCCAATAATATCCTAATTTATTAATAACAAGGGCAACACGCACAATGCACAAACATACACACACTCATGCAAGGCTCAGGAAGATCAGGGGTTAGCTTGGGAAAGGTTTTGAGGCAAAACTACGGGTGATACTCACTATAGATTAAGCTTTCTCCGGGGTTCAGTTGGGTGAAGTGCCATGAGGCACAACCGTTCCAAGAGCATGGGATGGTAACTAGATCAGAGAACAAAGTGGCACAGGTTCCCCTGAACTCAGACTAGCGACACTGAGAGAAGAAATCTAGGGGGTTTTAGGGGATAAAACTAGCTGCAGGGCAAAGGTGTGAAATGGCCTAGGTGAGGTGATCAGGTCGGGCAATATTCAAGGGGAAATGAGAGAGGATTAAGTCATCAGCTGGCCCATCAGGTGAGACATTTAGGCCATTATCACCCATCCTTCTGATTATGGAGGTGATGATGGTCCATTTGCAACTCCCACATTATCTGCCTGACTATGGGGGTTGGGGATTTTCAAGTCTTCCAAGTGACCTGGGCATTACCTCTTTGCTTTACCATGGAGGCACTTGAGCTTCACTGCAGAGTGCAACTGGGGCCATGTGGAATTCATACACACACCAGAATTCAGAAAAATGCACTTTTGGTAACAAATGGACCACAGAATTTTACTCGTAGCTTAGTTAAAGTAGTGCCTTTAAGAGATATGACTTTAACCATCTACTCCCTCTACTGATTAATTTCCATTCATTGTTTGAAAGTGGGGTGGAGGTGGGGTGGAGGCATCCTCATAGTATCTGAGGACAGACTAATTTCCAACTGTGGTGGTACTGTGTTTTTGTTGTTTTTGCAGGAATACTTGGTTTCTTTAAGCTGCAAGCTCTGAAAGGTGGAAGATGATCATTGTTTCAGCAGTGACAACCACCTTAATGTTTCCTAGGAAAGATAAGCTCTTTCTTCTAAATTAGCAATGCCCAAAGATGGGAGCAGGGGTCAGGCTGGGGAAGATGGCACCACTGGTTCCCCTAAAAGAGTTATCTTCCCCAAATGAAATTTTCATTTCTGACATTCTACAAATTAAAAATTCAGCTGAGCTTTTAAATACATTCTAGATATCCAAATAAAGGGGCAGGCAGAGTTATTAAGGCAATGTAAACACAACAAATGTAGGAATTCTGTCACTGTTGTTGTGTATCTTCAAACTGTTTCTGACTTATGGCAATCCTAAAGCGAACCTGTCACAGTTTTCTTGGCAAGATTCTTCAGAGTGGGCTTGCCACTGCCATCCTCTGTGGTTGGGAGAGTGTGACATTGTTCATGGTCACCTAGTTAGGTTTCATGGCTGAGCAGGGATTCAAACCCTGATCTTCAGTCATCATCCAATGCTCAAACTACTACACCATGTCTAGGTCTGATTTCCCCCCCCCTCTCTACAATGCTAGAAATTTGGGGACTGAAGGGACATTTGTTGGTGGGCAGAATTCATATTTGGAGTGGCAATGCCCTCATTTTCCCCCTACCCCATAGCTACACCCATGGCAATGTCACTGTATTGTTTCCTGTTTGCTTTTGAAAGATAGTTGTTTCAGCATTTATTACCTATGGTATCTAAAACCATGTGCACTGGTGATTTCATGATGCTGCATCATTAGCATTCCACTCCATGAGCATAACGTAAAAAAAGAGGGACAATTATTTTTTTAAAAAATCTCCCTTAACCGTGCTACAGAGACAAAAGCAGATCATGATGGTCTTCTTTTTTACGAGAGCCATCTATCTATTTGATGCTATAGATGTTTGCAGCTGGTGACATACAAAGATTTTGGTGTTTTTTTTCTTTTATGGAAATGGGGAAAAGTATCATAAACCAGGAGATTAAACAAGTTTGAGCCTGTATAGAGACAAAATATGCTGTCAAGCTACTAATCCTTAGAGTGAGCAACAATGGATCAAACGGCATCAGGTCGACACACTGAATCATATTTGGGGATTCAATGTGCTACTTTAAGAAAACTTTTTTGAGAGTCATTCACCAAAGGAAAACCAGGCTGTAATCTTATCTCCTCTGAGTGCAAAGTGTTGATACTATGATCATTGTTTCTATCATATAAATTTCTGTCTTGCCTTTCCTCAAATGAACTCAGGATGGTGGACATGGCATGTCTCCCCACTTTTCCCACAAAACCACAACCCTGTAAGAGAGTCAAGCTGAAAGAGGGTAATGTATTAAATAATTCCTCCCCACTATGGAGACTAGCATCATGGAGAAAGACTATGTGGCACTAATGTTACTGGTAAAAAACAAGTGAACCTTTTTGTTGTGTGCCTTCAAGTCACTTCCATCTTGTTGTTGTTGTTGTGCTCCTTCAAGTAATTTCTGACTTATGGCGACCCTATGGTGAACCTATCATGGGGTTTTCTTGGCAAGATTTGTTCAAAGGAGATTTGCCATTGCCTTCCTATGAGGCTCAGATCACGTGATGTGCCCAAGGTCACCCAGTGGGTTTCATGGCAAGCTGGGAATTGAACCGTGGTCTCCAGAGTCATAGCCCAACACTGAAACCACCATGCCACACAGAATACTAATTTCCATCTTACAGTAACCCTAAGTTGAACCTATTGCAGGCTTTTCTGGGCAAGATTTGTTCACAGTGGGTTTCCATGGATGAGTAGGATTCAAACCCTGGTCTCCAGAGTTTTCATCAAGCACTCAAATAATTACACTATAATAATGTAATAATCTTTTGTAATAATGGTACACTTGCACTTGTCACACACACACAAAAAAAAATCAGATAGGATCTCTTTCACAGTCCAGTCAGTTTCTTCAGTCTTCTACTGGCTTTAGCTCCTTGCTAAAATTGTTGCTATGTATCTTCAAGTTGACTTGCTCAAGTTCATCCAGTAGGTTTCCATGGCTGAACAGGGATACAAACCTTAGTCTCCAGAGTCCTAGTCCAACACCCAAACCAATAATTACACCATGCTGGCTCTCCACAAGAGAAATGGGCTGCCGACAAAAAGTTGTAACACCCAATCCTAAATGAGTGTGATTATTGTGTCCTTGCCTCACTCCCCAATAAATGTTGTGGATGCAACAACTGTATACAGAATGCATGTACAAACCATGTCAGCCAAAAAGAACTTTCATTTTAAAAGGTGGAAGGAGCCATTATATCATGTTTCTATGCAGGTCACTTAAAAGATGTGAATCCTAGATTTGCAATGCTTTAAAATGAATCAGTTTTTATAACCTAGAAGGGCAGCAGCACAAAGAGGACTATCAGAGAGGCAGGGAGAGTGGGACTAAACACCAACTCAGCCCAGTCCCCACCCCCAGCTGAGCCAAATAACAGAGCACTGCTAGAGGACAAGGCAGGCAAGTGGAGGAAAGAAGAAGGTGACCAGTCATCTCTGCCCTTCCCCAACCACAGAGAAAGAAGTGATGAAACTAAAGGAGGGAGGGGGTGGGGAGGTGATGGACTAAAGGAGGAAGGACACAAGGGAAGGAAGGAGGGAAATCCAGGGACACATGAGGGTATGGGTAGGAAAGCAAATAAACGACAACAGGACAAATAATATAGAGAGACAAACAGCTACTGGGCAGCAGTGGTGGTGGTGGGTGTCACTGACAGGAGTGAATTATGGCAACATAGCTAACATCTGTTGGCACTGCATACAGGCAGATGTAGGTGGCTCTCCTTCTGTAACCCCATCACCTAGTAAACCCTGCAATGAGACACCCCAAGTGAGACACAGGCAGGATCAGGGCATTAACAAAAAGGGAAGGAGGGAGAGATAAAGAGATATCACATTTGCAAGATTAGCCAAGGGCATAAGAAAGATGCCAAGACAGGCACCCTTAGGAAAGCAAATGGCTTGGATCCAAAAATGCATTGGTTGTTATAGTCTCAATTATTAGAAAGATTTAAAATAGATGTTAAACAACAAGGGATAGAAAAAGAAATGATGGATTTGGATAAAATATTTCAAGAAAGCAACCGAAGTAAAAGAGTAAGTAAATTTTACAAATTGTTAATGGAAAGAAAACAAGAATCTGTTATAGTATCAGAGAATATGATAAAATGGGCCACCGACTTAGGAAGAACAATTAATTTGGAATGTTGGGAAAGGGCAAGAAAAAAAAACAAATAAATTCACAAAAGCACAAGATCTAAAAGAAAATTATTGGAAGATGGAGCATAGATGGTACTTAACCCCGGCAAGAATAGCAAAAATAAATAACACAAATACAAATCTATGCTGGAAGTGTAAACAGAATGTGGGAACATGGATGCATGTGTGGTGGCGATGTCCAAAAATAAAAAATTTGGGGGAGAAAATACACAAGATAATACAAAACATCTTTAACACAAATTTGAACTACAACCTGAATTATATTTATTAAATATGACAAATATAATAGACCCAATAATAGAAAGATGGCATTGGAGACCTATTTTATATATGGTATCGGTGGCAAGACTACGACTGACACATAAATGGAAAATTGAAGAAATACCGACCAATGATGAATGGATTTTAAAAGTGATAGAAATGAAAGAGATGGACCGTTTGACTAGAATTTTAAATAACAATGATTCTGAGGAATTAGAGGTGGAGTGGGCTCCAAAAGAAATATGGAAATAAGAGGTATGGAAAGATAATAATAGAAAGAA
>JAIPUX010001880.1:97845969-97858562 GCA_020142125.1 Phrynosoma platyrhinos | reverse complement strand
ATTATTATTATTATTATTATTATTATTATTAAATGGGGGTTGCCATTATCATCCCCTGAGGGTGAGTGTGTGTGACATGCCAAGGGTCACTTACTTGGCCGCAAATTGTACATACCCTAGACTGCATCACATAGTATATTGGCAGTTCTTCCCCCCAACACTTTCTCATTTTCCCCCCTTGGAAGAGGGATTGTCTTATACGGTGAGTATATCCCAAACTCTATATTTTAACTGGAAAAGTTGGGGGTCGTCTTATACACCCAGTCGTCTTATACACCGGAAAATACAGGTAATATGAACATATTAATAAACATATTACTTTAAAAAGTGATGGACAAGATCTGTTCTGCTGGTCTCAAGAAACATTTCACATTTGGAAGAATAGCCTTTGTATAAACTGTAAATTTGGCAAATTGCATTGCTAAATTACAATAACTTCTACCTTGTTGCCTGGAAGTGTCAGATGGTGTTATGTCTCTTTTTTATCAGCATCCAGTCCTTGTGTTCTTGGTTTTTTGTTTTTGTTTTTGTGGTGGGTTTTTTTTTTCACAAAGGGAAGACATTAGTTTTTAGTGCACACTTGTGCAGGAGTAATCATGTTGGTCCTAAAACTAATTCCAAAGTGCATGTAATACTTTTAATAGGCCAACGGTACAAAAATATCTATGCAAACAAATTAAATGCCAGGATCATTCATCACAGTTTTGTTGTCATTGTTGTTTTAAGCAAGCATGGGGAAAGGGGGGCAGGGAATGACAATGTTCTATATTTGGATTGAGATGGTATGAAAAGAAGGATCAGCTAACTCTCAGATTCAGCTCATGAAGTTAATAGATTAAACTCATCAGCACAGTATCAAAATTCAGCTAATCAGGTTACACTGTAATGGTCTCTGTGTTTAGGGGAAATAAGAAATGTAATAAAGCCAGAATAATTTTGTTCTCCATTTTGAAAATATTCTTCCGAAAAATTCAAACCTGCCACTATCGAGTGTAAAGTTCACAAGTCTCTTTCTAGGACAAGTGCAGGGCATTCCTCAGACAATCAGCTTCAGGACAGCCTTACAATTGAAAAAGAGAAAATGTGTGAATATTCTTCCCACTGGTAGAAAATGGGGTCCCTGCATTCATTCTGTAGACATCTGTTGCATAGACAATCTTATGGCAATTTCCAGTGTCAATGATCTCTCAATCTCATATTCCCATTACTAATATAGAAATAGCATTGACCACTAACTGAGAAGAGTTGTAGGGACAAATAAGACAGATCTAAAATAATTACCTTAATAATGATTAGAAGCTTAGATCCCAAGGTTTCACTGGTTATTACATATGCTCAAGGATGTAGCTACAGAGACAGGGGATAAAATGCAGGCATTATCCTCGATATGAATTCTGCCCCCCAAATGATATTTTCCTTCAGTCCTCAAATTTCTAGCATTGCATAAAGGGAAACATTGAAAATCATTCACAACCAGGACTCTTACATTTGCTGGTAACTTTGCCTGCCCAATTTCTTTGGATGCTTTAACTCTTTCAAAATTTTAAGTCATTTTAATTCCCTGTAGCTACACCCTGCAGATGCTAATAAAACACTCAGGCGACATGTTATGATGGCTATTTATGCAAAATGGAACTGCTAAAAACAAAAGGGTGATAACAATATACTTTGAGGAAACCCTAGAGTTTGAAGCTATCTTGTGTTGTTGTTGTGTGTCTTCAACTTATGGTGATATTAAGGCAACCCTATCACAGGGTTTTCTTGGCAAAATTTGTTCAGAGAGGGTTTGCATTTGCCTTTCTCTGAGTATGAAAAAGTGTGATTTGCCCAAGGTCACCCAGTGGGTTTCCATGGCTGAGCACAGATTTAAACTCTAGTGTCCAGAGTTGAAGGGGAAATGAAATGGCTTTGAAAGGGGTCAGACTAAAGAATCTTAACATGTTTTAACAATGTTCCCCCTTCAATGTATTTTCTGAAACTTTGTACTCACAAATGCTGACGCAGGGACAATAAGTAATTAATTACACTGTTCTTGTCAATTTGTCCTGCAAACATTCCCTCAGTGGGCACTGTTCTGTCAACATTTCCTAAAAAGACTGAAGGGTCCTGGGACGGGTTATCTTGTCCTAAGGCTGTTCTGTAAACTAGTTGCTCAAAATGTAAATAGGATTACAAGAGAAAGAGAAATGTTGTACGTACATTAGGAAATTAGAGGGCGGGAAAACAGAGTTTTTCTGTATGTCACAAAGCCAATTAACTGTCTATAAAAATGTTCAAGATCTGTCACTCAGGGCTCTTGGTATTTGGAACTCACTTCCACTGAGAGCCCGTGCGTTACTTAAAAATAAAGGCTCCTTTCCGAAGATCTCTGTTTGGTCTTTTGTCCGAGTTCTGCTACAGAGTCATAGTTCAATGCTCAAACCACTACACAACTATGCTGGCTCAGTTTATGTTTGCAGATGTAGGAAAAAAAATATTTATGGGAAAAATGAGGATGCAAAAGTTTACCTACATCAGACAATTGAGGATGGACTAATAATGGTTACATAATGTTGAATGTCAATTGTGGAGTGTTTAGGACTGTCTGGCCTCAGAGGGAGAGAAGAACCACTGAACTTGATCCCCTTCCCCACCACCATTCCCTTCTCCTTTGTGTCATGTCTTTTTAGATTATAAGCCCGAGGGCAAGAAACAGTCTAATTAACCATTTGTATCACTCTGAGAGCCTTCGGGGATGAAAAGTGGGGTATAAATACTTCAAATAAATAAAAAATAAACAGAAACACTGCACACTGCCTGATTTTGTTGGATGCCCCACTTACTTCAAATAGGTATATGAATTTCAACTTTCCTCTGCAAATTTTGGCCATGCAAACTTTTAATCTCTGCACACTTCCTCTCCTAATTTTCATTCTCTTTTCAGAATATTCCCTCTAGTCTCTTCCTTCTATCAACCACCCTTTCCCATGATTATTTTCTGCTTTTCTCGTACCCAAGCTTCTCTTTCTTCTCCTCTTTCTTTCCTAAGTATTTCTGCTGCCCTACCACCTCTACTCATTGAATGAGTAATCAAAGTTCAGCCCATCAGACATGCATGGTCTTCAAAGCTATTTTTGTGAATCCCAAATCCACATGGAGACCCCATTATCCCACACTAGGAAAACTAATGGGAAAGGTTTCTGCTTCTGGAGGCCTCCAGGAGTGGTTGACACTGATCTGAACAGGTTAAGCCAGAACCTTCCCCCTCAAAAACAAAATCAGAATCATGACTGGATAGCTAGTCATTTCTAGTTGTGATTCTTTCTTTTTTTAAAAAAAATTACCATTTCTGGTCCCAGTTCAGCCCGCTGACAGCACAACCCACCTCCACCAAGAAGCAATCAAAGACTCTTTTATCTAACATATTTTTATATAGTATTAAAGCAGCTTTTCCTCTTAAACAGTTAAGAGGAGACATAAAAATATTGGGATTTAAACTATAAATTGGTGGGAGAGGAAGAAGAAAAGGGGATAATAGTATTAATATGTTTTTCTTGTTTTTTACCCTCTATTTTTATTTTATTTTATTTCTTCCTTTCTCTTTTTTTTCTGATAGAGGAGTAATAATAGGGTGTATATCTTAAACTATTAGATGAGTGGGAAGCCAACTATTGCACAAAGGTGAGGGGGTAAAGGGTCTTTTTTTTCTATTTCATTATTTTATAACATTTTTGTCTTCTTATTTGTTCTATTCTTTTTTTCAAAATTATATTTTGTTAGTTTATTATATGTTTTTGATGCTTTATATAAAATCATATATACTTTTTCATTATTATTTATTTTATTCTGTAAACTTTACTTTATCTAATAAAAATTTAAAAACATTTAAAGCAGCTTTACCCATCATTGTCTGGTGTTTCATCTTTTCCTTCTCCACCAAAAATAACAAAAATTATTTCATGGAAGAAGTAATAGCCAAGTGCTATTTCACATTTTAAAAAAAAAAGATCCCTTCAGGTGTATTTATAATGTTTGTGGGAAAAGTGGGAAAAATTATAATTGCCCCCAATAACAAAGCTACTATGTGAAGCATACACCCATGGAAGCCTTCACCTGTAGTTCGAAGTGGTATTCTCTGGGAACAATTTTCCACCTTGATCATCATTCACATGAACCTGTCCAAAAACCATGCCTCTTATTCGAGTATACATAATCCTCTGCTATTGTTTATTTTACAAGTGTAGTCACTCCAAATGAGGATACATGGTAACAGTAGGCATTCTTACCTTTGTTTAGAGTTTGTAAAGGAATGTTGTATAGGCAGAAAGGTTCTCATTAAGTCTAAAGGGGGAGAAAAACCAATACTGTTGAATTATGCAAATTAACTATTAAATGTTAGGGTAGTCAATGTTATGTTGCCCATTTGATGGATAGAAATGTGTTTAGGGTTGACAGGCAATCTGAACATTACTATTAAATCTCATTTCCTCTTCAGAGAGTTTTTGCTCTTGCAGAATGAGACGATCTTTAATATCCTGATTAAACAACAGAAATTGGCTGCCATCTTCTGACACTCCAGTGATAATGTACTGTAATTTTGCTAAAGTAATTGTTCTGATTCTATTGTAAAAAAAAAAAAACACTTTTCCCCATTTTTACTAAAAAAAAAAAATGAGACATTATTCAAGAGATGGAATATGACTGGTAATGACCTCAGAAAATTACAGTACAGAATCATTTAGCACCTGCTAAACTATCAAAAGTTTTCATACCAAAAAGTCTCACCAAAGGCTGGGTCTGCCATGCAGGACGGATTGTGACATTGAAATTTCAAGACAGCAAGGATAAATTGATTCATTCAATGCCATATTTTCATTTCATTAAGTTTGTACAGTTAAAATGCCCAAAGTATTCCATAATAATTTGGCATGTTATGCTTTTTTGGGGCTCCTATTAGAACTGTACTGTTACAAAACAGTTTTAGGTCTTCTCATTCAAAAACTTGTGCATAGCCACAACAGAGTACCAGAATATGGTGCCAAGTCTTGGTTTCTGGTTTTTCAGTTGAGTTTTTATTAATTGCAGGAACATAGTTAATGAACATTTATAAAAATTTTCACATGATGGGAACAACACTGGACCAAGATATTTTACTACTCAAGGAAAGAACAAAGAAGCACACCCCTCCCACTCCATGTAGAAAAGTTGACTTGCCTGCTAAATGAATTGTTCTACAACATTGGCAATGGGACAGTATCTTCATCTGCACCTAAAGGTAGCAGGGTAGCTTGGCGATATCAAGCAGGCCATAGAGCACACCTCACTGATACATCTAAGAATGTGTAATTCTACCCCTAAGGAACTGATTTAAATGGATAGGTGAACCCAGAGGGGACAAAGAGAGATTCCTGTTGATTATTTTCCATGTTTAGGAAGTTCTTTACAGAATTCAAGTTCTGTGCTCTAACTTTATCCGGGTTGATGTATACACAGGCCACAACACTCTGAGAGCAGCCTGGAGAATTTTGTATCTGAGGCTGCCCTGATGTCCTCCCATTACTTCACACTCTGACATGATGGTGACATCTGTTTGCATGTGTGTCCCCCTGTCTGCCCACTACCACAGGTCATCCCCTCTGATCACATTGTCCAGACAGTTCACACCAGAAACAAAGACTGGTTTCTGCACTGTTTGAACTACCATCCATGAGGATGGGAGGAGGACATGATAGATCACCCATGCAGACATGCCATTTTTGAGGTCTTGCATCTGAGCCTTGCTAGAGATTTCATTTAGGACACTGTGTTCAGTTTTAAGCAACAAGGACTATGGCCCTATACAGATGGGCAATAGGCCCATGTGATCAGAATGAATGAGGGAAAGTAAAAACATGTACACAATTTTGAGGGACATATACGGTAGGTCATCAGCCTTATCTGTCATATCCTCATGCTGAGCCCTGGTGCTCTCAACGAGTTTAAAGTCCAATATGGCAACAAGGAGACTAAGGTATTCCTGTATACATGTTGCACAATAAAGAAACCTCACACCTAAATTATATTGTTAGTCCTAAGTAATGTAGACCTTTTGAATCAATGGCAACCTGTCAATTCAGTACTTACACCCTGAATGGGAATTGTTCAGCCTGTGAGCTACATGCAGCTCTTGGAACCTCCACAGACCCACAAAGTGCCCTGCATTACTTCCCCCCCCAAAAAAAAAATTAAGTCAAAAGAGAAACAGCCAGAATAGCTCTTGGATGTTTCAAAATACTGTTCCAGGGGAATCCTCACCATGTAAAATCCAAACCAGCCCCCAAAGGTGACTGGGAGTGAGGGCACAGCACTGCTGGTCACCCAAAAAGGCTGCTGCAATGACATGGTGTGGCCATCCACAGTTCCAGAACAGACCAAAATTGGGTGGTGTAGCCCTTGATGTTCCAGAACATGCCCACTCCTGATTTACATAAATTCCACTGAGTCAATGAATCCACTCTAGTTGGGATTCACAATAAAATTCAGCCCCAAGATTTCTAAATTTTGTAACACACACAAGTTTGTTTTCCAACACTTGAAGGGGAATAAGGCCCTAGCTGTACATTTTACATGGGAATGTAAACAGTAGGCACACAATTATCAAGGGTTTCCCTGGATCTAGTGTGCATGGTCTCATTCTCCTTCACATGATTCTGAAAGCATGGGGAAAATGAACCCTCCTCCTCCCCACCAAAAAAGCTGGAAAAGATTCATATAAAAGCTGCAGTGAAGATGAAAGCTATTGTAAACAATGCTAAGCAGACTACAGGTGATTAGTCTAAATACAAAATGTTATATGCTATAGTGCTTAGTTTAGACACAAAAAGATTAAAGGTGATCAGCTGAAAGATTTCAAATATTTAAAGGGCTTTCCAAAGTAAAACAGAAACTATGAGTAATCATTTACCATGAGGATGGGACAAGATGTGATGGTGCAAAACTGTGAATTGGTAGCCTAAATTAAGCATAGTTACAAAACAGTTTAGCAAAGAGAATAATCTGCCAGAGGCTCTATAGAAATGTCTCATACTCCCCAATTGTCTCGAATTGGCAGGGACAGTCCCAGTTAATCCTATGTCATCCCATTTTTACAGCTGCTCTCAAAATGTTGCAATTTCTCTCACCTCCTCCCACTTTCCCCCTTTGTTCACAGGTAGTTTGTCTTTTCCTTCCTGTGAGGCTGTGAGAACACTGTGGCTTATCTAAGGTCACCTAATAGGTTTCCATGGCAGACTGAAGATTTGAATCCTGGTCTCCATACTCATAATCCAACTCTCAAACTGGTACACATGTTGGCTCTACATGTGACAAAAATAGGTTGCCTCCTTAGAATCAAGAGTATCTACTGAGCACAGTCTTAACAGAGGAAGTTTTAGTCCCAAAGGAGAAGGCCAAGTCTTGGGGGAAGTGGCTATTCTTAATGCATTGTAAAAAGTAATAATTTTGTCAGTCATTTTGGTTCTTCTTACTTACTTTTTATTCTGACAAGTTTTTAAAACAGAAGGTTGTCAAGGAATGGGCTTTTAAGAAGGTGCTTCATTGCCCCAGTGCTGCTATCTACTGCCATTCCACCATCTTTGCATATACATAATACAACACTCCACAATCCATAGCTGGAAGCCGCCTTGATTGCCACGGCAAAAGGCAGGGTATAAATAAATAAATTATTATTATTATTATTATTATTATTATTATTATACAGTTTCTGTCTTTCATTGTGTGCAGCAACATGTAGGCCTGTAGCAATATGGATTCTTGTCCACACCCATCACAGGTTTCTTTAGAAACTTTGGAAAAATTGTTTTTGTGGACTGTGATTCCCAGAATCCCTGAGTCAGCATGGCCAGTGGGATACCAACATTTCCACAGTCTCTTCAACATGGCCTACACACACACACCACTCAACATTTTCTCTGAACAACTAGTGGTAACATCATTTATGAAATACCAAAGAAGTCCATGTTCTCTTGATTCTTCATGCTGATGTTATAAAGTACTTTGAACTTCAGTTTCAGCAAGCAAGTAGCCTTTCACTCCTCATCTTCAAAATCATTGTCATTTACAGTAGCATATATTTTTGGTTTCTTTGAAAACTGAAAAGGATCCCTGAGGAAGTGTTCTGTTCCATTCCTTTAAAATCTGATTTCTGAATGCTGCATCATTCACTTGTATGTGTGTGTGCTCCTTTAATGTAAATTCTCCTCTTTAAGTAGTTCACTTAAGTTGATGATGTTGCCTCCCTCTCTTTGTCCCTCTTGTGTTTTCCTAATATGATTTATTCCCTTATAGAATTGTGAATCATACCACCTTCAAACCAGCTCATTAGTCATTCCGAAAGGTGACCCTGATATACTTCAACATAATAAGGGAAATTAATGGAAAGATCTCAGCAGCTCTCAGCAAAGATAAGAGATACAAAAATATTCCCAGTGATTATTGTCAGAAAAAAAATGAAAAGAGAAGACAGAGAGTCAAGTTTCAAGGAGATATGGAAAGGGGATAGATAGGAAAAAATACTGACAAGCAAAAGGAAGGAATGAGATTGTGGAGGTGCTCAAATCATTCTTCTAAATTACATTATAATTAGGGGACATTATGACTGAATATATTATCATATTGCCCAGGAATCTGTCTAAACAGACTGGTATTGTAACAAACAAATCCAACATGTAAATTTTGCCATATTGACAATAACATGTTCCCAATTCATTACTAAATATTCAAATTATATTCAAAGTCCACATAACTTTTATGGACAAACCAGAGCCACCACTAACTAGCACCCTTGCCACCACTTTTGACAACTTTCTATCACTATTCTGGGCCTCTGAGAATGATTTGTGAGCCAGGAAAAATGTATTATTGCCCACACTTTTGGGATTTAGCCAATTCCAATCAGCCAACCAACCAACAACTAAAGTTTTCAAACATGGATAGTCTGACTTTCCAGTTTCCATATTCTACTTCAAACATCTCTTCTTTTCTGAAATTTCCCAAAGTTATAGTCCTATATAGTTTGAATGTTTAAAAAAATACATTTTCTTCCTGCCTAATTCATTGGTTTTCAAGTGCTGTTACTCTGGGTGTTCCAAGTTTATGTGACTTGTTATCAATTTTTCCACTTACTCCCACTTTTGCAAGGCTGGATGTGGAAGAAACTCTTGATATAGTTGTTGATAAAATGTGTTGATGATGAATATAGAGCTTACAGTCCATGAAGTCAAGTCACCAAGACATCCAGATCTTCATGCAAGCTTTCTTTTATTGCAAAATCAGCATGAGCAAAAACAAATAATAATAATAACAATAATAGCAACTTCACTTTAGCAAAAAAAATGGCTAAGCAGGAACAAAACTTAGCTGCTACATGGTTAAAGTTAGTTAAGCTTCAGCATCAGCAAAAATATGTTTTAATTAGTCCATTCAGCTTAAAGGTTAAAAGACAAGTGTGAGACTTTTCTGGATCACAACTTTCAGCCCCCAATCCTCCACCCCTTTGGGTGTAGCCCTTTCAGACTGATTGGTTGATGATGCATGACATGTGTTAGCCCAACCTTTAATTACCATATTAAATCATGTGACTGCAGTTCCCATAACATTCCCAAGTTTATGAAACATCTTATTGTAAACAAAGCACTTTCTCACAGAACTGTAGCTTGTTTGAGCTAAAGCACACCTGGGCTGATAATTGTGAATCTGGCCTCAGAAAACAACTTTTCTCAGCAAGGAAAATTACAGACACACATCTTTACATTTCAACATTTTAACATTGACTATATGTCCCATCAGATTCTAACAATAGTGACACTACTGAGCCTCCTAGCCTTCCTAGCATTTGTATGGTAGGGTGGTCACAGTGAAAACTAGAGAGGGTCTATTTAATGGTTGCATGAAAGAGGAAATTGTCACACAAGCAGATAACATGCAATACAGTGGGTTACCAGAGGAGCCCTGGTGGCACAGTGGTTAAATGCCTATACTGCAGCCACTCACTCATAAACCACAAGGTTGCAAGTTCAATACTAGCCAAGACTCAGACCTGAATCCTTCCGAGGTCACTAAAATGAGTACCCAGCTGTTGGGGGGCAATGAGCTTACAGTTGTAAACCACTTAGACACTCCATAGCACAGTATGAAGTGGTATATAAATGAAGCTGCTTTGCTACCTGGTTGTGTGACAAGCAACACCTGATTAAATTCCTTCTTCTACACAACCATTAAAGTACAGGAGCTCTCTCCAATTTTGAGTCTGGTAACCATAATAGTGAAGAAACCTTTACCTTACATATATTTCCAAATGCATTCTTTAGAACCTCCAAAATGTCTTCACTCCAGGCAGATTATTCTATCAATGAGCTAATTTATAATGAGAACATTTTTCTAAATGCTTCTTTCTGTACTTTGTTAGCATCACTTCTTGCCCTGTCCTCAAAGTTAAATATGAACCATCATTGCCCATTCAATTTCTCTGAGCTTTTTAAGTATTTGAAAACTTTCAGTACATCACCTGTTATCTTCTTTTTTCTAGGCTAAGCATTCACAGTTCCTCTTGCTTTAATCTGTTTCCATAAGTGTTGTCTTCATGCCTCTTAAGGATCATTCACACTTGCATTTAAACCAGTTTTTGAGTCAAATAGATCTGGGATCACATAACAAATTTGAACCTAAAAGAAGTTCTCACTACATTTTCCATTACCAAATGCATCCATGTCTACTTAACATAATTCACATTCACACTTACCTTTGCACAACAACAAAATGGATTCTCAATCTTGGACATGTTTGATCCATCCCAGTTCTTTTATTTTTTAATGTCAATGAAATTATGCACATCTGCATGTTTCTGGCTATGCAAACATTCAGAGGTGTGGCCCCATGCATCAACCGTCACTGTGCATCCCAGGGGAGAATATCCCATGGAACCATGCATCCCAGGGGAGAATTCCCCCATGGCACCTACGGATCCATGCATCCCAGGTGAGAATCCCCATGGCATCCATGGATCCATGAATCCCAGAGGAAAATCCCCCATGCAACCGTGACTCCCTCCTGTGAACCCACACAAATGCAACAGTTCACAGAAACTGTCAAAAAAAATTTTTAAAAAAACATGCCACACCATGCCCCCTTCCCAAGGAATCCCAGCAGAAGCAGAAAACAATTGCACAGAGTGATTTAAAGGGACCACTTGGCAGCACAGAAAATTGAAATCTACAGCCCCACGGCAGCCCCATGGCAATGCTGAGATGGGGAGAAATGGTGGTTTGACAAAAACTGTGGTGGGATGGATACCACCCCTCTGCCCACCCTCTGCCCATTACCCCTCCCTCCCTGGGTGACCTAAATGTGATCGGAAACACATTCACATTAGTTCAGCATGGTTACAAATCTCAAAAAGATCTGTCTTCAAAAGAACTGAATCAGGAGGATCTATACTGATTCACCCTAATTCAGCCTAAACACAATTGGGTTTGAAATAGATTTGAGTGTGAACGAGGCACAAATAAACCAGTTTAATCTGATTTTCAAATTGATTTAAATCATAGTGTGAATGAGGCCTTAATGTCTTAGGACTCTCTAATGCCCTTCCATTATTGTTCTCGAATATTATTATAACGCTTCAGGTCAAATCATGTTACTTTAAAGACATTGCTAAAACCTATATGTTTTCTTTTTTTATGGAGGAAGGTGGGGTTTTATCAAAACCATCCCATGCAGGAAGTGAAAGTTTACTCCCTCACTTTCTAGTGACAGTTTTATCAATACCTCCATAAAGATATCACTGTTTGGTCCATTGTGTTAAGGTAGTTGTGGTTCATATAAACAAAATCTCCATTGACATTAGTGAAAGCATTCTTTAGAAGGCTGGCAGCCACCTGTATAGTGATTATCAGTAACACGGCTAGCATAGAAGGACAAAACCTTCATTAAAATGTGAGCAATCCCAATAAAAAAACATCCTCATTCCAAAAATGTAGAAGATAAAGATGTATATGCTAGCTACTTGTCCAAAGTAACATTTAGCTTAATCTTAGACTGTACGAGGCACTGTACACATGTTTAAACTAAATTAACATCATTACCCACAATCTCAAATCAAACCCAATAAACAGAAATAAATGAATGAGAGAAAACAAATAATACCAGACAATGGGAATTTAACAGGAGATTTCAGAGACCACAAAAATTAATTGGGAAAGTGAAAAAATTAGAAATTAAAAATCATGGTGGAAAAGGATGACAATGTGGCTGAAGATTTTTTGGCAAAGGAATATAAAGAAGTTAGGAGATTGTCAGAGAGAAGAGAATCTGAAGTTTAAGATACAGGAGAAGCTGAACAATAACTGGAATTTCTTACAGGACCATTGTCTTGATTAGAAATAGCATACTGAAAACCAGGTCTCATGCTGTTTTATTGGAACTCACTGTTAATGTGGATGTGGATTATTGGTAGGTCCCTTAAGTGCAACCTTTACATATTTGGTGAGACAGGTAAATGGGTATGGGCATTTACCCTTAATATGATTACCATGGATAGAATCATAGAATCATAGAATCATAGAGTTGGAAGAGACCAC
>JAIPUX010001880.1:97821755-97843615 GCA_020142125.1 Phrynosoma platyrhinos | reverse complement strand
CTTGTACTGGACCCAGAAGCTGATAGGCAGCCAGTGGAGGGACCTCAAGATTGGAATGATGTGGTCCCTCCTAGTCTGGCTGCCATATTTTGTACCAGCTATAATTTCCGAACCAAGCACAAGTGTAGCCCCATGTAGAGCACATTACAGAAAGCGAGGCATGAGGTTACCAGCGCGTGCCCAACAGTCTCAAGATCCCTTACTTCCAGAAAAGGGTGCAGCGGGCGTATCAACCAAAGCTGATAACAGGTGCTCCTGACTGTCACATTTACCTGATTTGTCATCAGGAGTGACGAGTCAAGGAGCACCCACTGTGAACACAGTCACTGGAGGAGAGTGTGACCCCATCCAGGACTGGAGGTTGCAAACCAATTCTAAGTTTCGGGGCCGCTACCGTGAGCACCTGTGTCTTGTCCAGATTCAGTTTCAATCTGTTTTTCCTCATCCAGCCCATTACCACCCAAAGACATTCATTGAGAGAAAAGACATTGAGAGAAGAGATGCCATTGGAATTTGAGGCTGACGAACGAGACACGGAGAAATAGATTTGGGTGTCATCAGCATACTGATAACACCCAGCACCATAACTCAGTATAATCTCACCCAGCGGCTTCATATAGATGTTAAATAACATCTGGGACAGGATCGCACCCTGAGGGACCCCACAAGTGAGTTCCCTCTTACTGGAGCCACTGTCCCCAAGCAGCACCCTCTGGGGCCTACCTGAGAGAAAGGACCAGAACCACTGCAATTCAGTGCCTCCAATGTCCAACCCCCTCAGGCGGTCCAAGAGGATGTTGTGATCTACCATGTCAAAAGCTGCTGAGAGGTCTGGGAGCACCAACAGGGTCACGCTATCCCTGTCGATACTGAGACACAGATCACTGGTCAAGGCAACCATGGCAGTCACAACCCCAAAGCCTGTCCTGAAGCTGGTTTGAAATGGGTCTAGATAATCGGTTTCATCCAAGACAGCTTGGAGCTGAAGGGCAACCGCCCTCTTGATTACCTTGCTCAAAAATGGCAACAAAGAAACAGGCCTGTAGTTACTCATATCCAGGGGATACAGGGAAGGTTTTTCATAAGTGGCCTGACAGCCGCTTCCTTCAAACAAGATGGAACATGTCCTTCCCTGAAGGATGCATTGATGATATACGTGAGGAATCTCCTCAATGCATCTCCTCCCTGGATGGCCAGCCATGATGGGCAAGGGTCGAGAGGGCAGGTTGTTTTCCTCACACTATCAAGGAGCTTGTCCACGTCATCGGTACTCACAGATTGGAGCTGATCCAGTATAATTACATCGACGGAGTCGCTGGACACCTCATCTATGGTTTCTGTTAAAGCCCTGGCGTCTAAGTCGGCTCTTATCTGAGAGATTTTATCTGCAAAGAAGTTGTTAAACGCATAACAGCAGGTTGTCATTGAGTTAAGTAAAGGATTTGGCGCAGGGGAACCTGTGTTAGCTCCCTCACCACCCTAAACAGCTCTGCTGGATGAGACTCTGCAGACGCAATACGTGCAGAGGAGAAGGATCTCTGCGCTGCACGTATAGCCTCCCGATAGGAGCAAAGAAAGTTCCTATGGCGAGTTCTGTCGGATAAGAGTCGAGTCTTCCGCCATCTGTCAAACCACTACACCACACATACTATGCTTTTTATCTGAATGATTTTCTTCATCTTTGACAGCTTAAGGTGTGGTGTGTTTTTGTTTTTTGTTTTTTTGGTATTTTTAAGGAAACATGCTATAGATAAAGACCTGAATAACATCATTTGGCCTAAAGGTGTGAAATAATGGCTTGTTTCTATTCTAACCTTCTTGATGTGGTTTGACACCAGATAAAGGTCTTCTCCTGTCTTCAACTTTTATTCTTTGTTGTCTTTACTTGACCTCCTGTTCTTCATGGGTTAATCATATAAGTGTCTTCATTTCACTTCAGTGAAGTCTTTTCATTTCACACATCCTTGGAGCTGGATTAATGTCCCATAAAGGTCATATTTTTTTGTGTTTTGACCTCCTGCTCTAAGGGAATGCTTCATAAAAGCCCTCAAGCTTAGTTTAATTTTTTTTTCCTAAGAAAGTTGGAGCTCTCTTGTATGTGTATCTACAGAAAGGTTCAATAAATGTGCATTTTACATTCTTCTCCTCACCACCCCATCATGAAGAGTAATAAACATACTTAATAATATTATAAATCCAGATAGGTATACGAGAATGCATGCAGTATTTAGTAAAACATATTGCTGTGCTTTTTTTCTCCCCTTACTCCAGCATGAATCATTTGTCAGATCATTTTTATAGGCATTTCTTCTTGACTGTGTGAAAACCACAGAGTACTCAGATCAGCATTATTTGTCATGGCTAACAGAACCATCCTAAGCCAAATGATTTATTAGACTAACAGAGCCATCCAAAACCAGAGCCACCTTGCCCTGACCCATCAATGGAGAGGAGCTGTACTAATTGGGGTACATCCTCCCTAAAGACCACAGTTATGCTCTTAGAGAACCTTCATAAGTAGGCCTCAAGCAAAGTGTTCCAGAGTGGGTGAGGCTTTGGATTCTCATTACTTTTCACTATTGTTGCTGTTGTTGTGTGCCTTCAAGTTGTTTCTGACTATGATGACCCTAAGGTGAATCTATCATGTGGTTTTCTTGGCAGGATTTGTTCAAAAGTGGTTTGCCTTTCCCATCCTCTCAGTCTGAGTGCATGAGACTTGCCCAAGGTCACCCAGTGGGCTTCATGACTAAGGAATTGAACTCTGATCTCCAGAGTCATAGTCCAACACTCAAACTACTATACCACACATTGACTCTCTACAGGAAGAGAAATTTTCCACAGCAACAACAAAAGATTTCTGAAAAGAAAAGCCTTGCAAAACATAACATCTGGATCAACATGACATATCAGGAATATGTCATTGATTTGTCACTTTTCTCACCCTATAGTCTATTGCTCTGCCTTGATTCATTTCTATAAAAATAATACCTAACAATGGACATAATACTTTGTAACATGGCTATTGTTAGGAAGGATCTAATTAGGGGAATTTATAATTAGCTCAAATATGCAAGAGTGGGGTCCTAACAAAGCCCCACAGGACTAGGGACCGTTATGTATACCAGAGGACTGAGGAATCCCACAATGGATGATGCTAACACAGGCTTCTTCAATTAAAGTCTATATATTTATTAAAGGGGAAAACTGCACACACACAAATATAGCATACACACACACTGCACTCTTAGAAATAAAGGAGTGGAAGCGGGAATAGCTTAAGATGAACCAGATTATTATTCACTTCCGAAGGCTTCTCCAGGATCCGTTGTGGAGGATAATGATAATGATGATGATGATGATGTACAGCCACCGAAATGGGGGAGAGGATGGCCAAGGGAGCTATGATCAGGGTACAGACTGATGTGGAGTCAGCATGCACTCTCAAGATAGCACGTGGAGCCTGAAAATCTCAGGGTTTAAATAGGAAATTTCTACCTTCTGGCTATTGACTAAACGGCTTGGCTGAAACCTAGACAATGGCGTTGATAGTCTTAGCTTTGTTAAACCTAGGTATGAGGACACTCTAGACAATGCATTCAGTTTCGAGACTATCAAGGAAGGGAGGCTAGAGAAAAGGGTGCAGTCAAATCTGATCACTGCCCCATTAAGTGTGAGACTCAAGACAAATAAGTGTAATGGTTTTTCCCTTTGGCGACTCCCAAAGCTGTCTGGTAGGGAATTTTCCTGCTGTCCTGGGCAGATCTCTCAGTGCCTACATTACCTGCCATCTAGGGGATTATGGCTGACATCCCACAGAGGTCAGTCTGGGGTCATAGAGGGAACTCCACATGTGTCCAAAATTTTATGAAAAATCACATATGCTAACACTATCTACCAATGAAACATTTTTGAATTATCAGTCTTTCATGGAAAGAACCAAATCACAGAGACTAAATATGCATATTACGGTAGTAAGCCTGGTCTCTGCAACTGAGCGCATGGTTTTTAGAGTCTTTGGGCCAAAACACACTGCAGAAATAATCCAGTTTGAGACCACTTTAACTGCCATGGTTGTATGCCTAATAAAGGTTAAATGAATGAATGGCTCCATGCAAGGAAATTCTGGGAACTGTAGTTTTGTGAAACATTTAGCCTTCTCTGTCAGGAAGCTCTAGTGCCACAACAAACTACAGTTCCCAGAAATCCCTAATACTGAGCCAGGGCAGTTAAATCAGTCTCAAACTGGATTATTTCTGCAGTGTGTTTTGGCCTTTTGTCATCCTCATTTCCAAAAGTTAACCCTATTCAGAAGTATAAAGAGGGTTACTTTGTAATTACCTTGTCAAGAATTAAGATTTTTCCTACTGCCATTACATTAGGTAGATTGAGAGGGATTCACTTGGAGGAATGCTTTCAAGTCACTTTCAAGCTGTCTGTTGACTTTTGGCAACCCCATGAATTTCACAGGGTTTTTGTAGGCAAGGAATACTCAGAGATGGTTTTGCCAGTTCCTCCCTCTTAAATATAGTCTACAACTTCTAGTATTCATTAACAGTCTCCCATCCAAGTCCAAACCAAGGCTGACTCAGCTTAGCTTCCAAGATTAGACAAGATCTGGTGTTTTTTGGAGGATTCACACCACAGGAAAAGAGTTTTTGCCTAAACATTCCTGACAGTAAGAGCTGTTCAACAGCAGAATGTGCTGCTTTGAAGTGTGGTGGAACGTCCTTCTTTGGAGGTTTTTAAACAAGAGGCTAGATGGCTGTCAAGAGTGCTTTGACAATATATTCCTGCATGGCAGGGGATTGAACTGGAAGGCCCTAGTGGTCTCTTCAAACTCTATGATTTTATGATTCATGAGGAGAGTTACCCCACATCCTTGCCAGTCATGGATGCAATGCTTCTCAACAAAACTTGTCTTCCCAAGAATCTATTATTTCTAGCCCTTAGGATAAGGAAGATTTTTCCTTCAGGGTTGATAATACCTGCTAAGATCTTGGAGGAGACGTATGCAGCCATCCCTGTTTGAAATCTAGTGGCACTCCAATGCCTTCCAGTCTAATGGATAACCTTTAATGACCAATTACAGCCATTTTTAAAAATCTCATTTATTGTACACAGGTTTAATTAGGTTTAATACTGTTTTAAGGGGAAGGGTAGTGGGTGGAGGGAATAAGAATTTCGATTTTAATTGTTGTATTTTAACTTGTTGTACGCCGCCCCGATTGCTCTGCAGAGGGGCGGGTTACAAATAAAATTTATTATTATTATTATTATTATTATTATTATTATTATTATTATTATTATTATTATTATTGCCATTTGAACTAATGGTAATCCAGTTAATATTCACACACAGTAACAATTTTTACAAGTTGGATAAGAATTATCTCCTTTTTTAAAATGTATATCATGTTATATGACATATGCACTCAAGGAAGAGATCTATAAATTGACAGCCCAATTGGAGAAGGAAACAGAAGAGGAACACATAAATCAGATTTTCCAATTTTCATGTATAATATAGATTAACTGTATCAGATTTTCTTTATTATTTGTTGCAAACTCATCTACCACACATTTATAATCTTACCTCCTGTATCTAAATAGTTTAAGCAAAATATGTTCCCGACCAATATTTAAATCAGCTTTGGCAGAATCTTAACAAAACATAAAGAATATCTGAAAATATTATCATCCTCAAAATGAAAGGGTCCTCAACACCTCTCAACATCTAAAAAAATTTTGTGTATTGCAATGATTCCAGGACTTCTGATTCTGTGAAAATCTTCTTATATACAGGAAGGTTTGGGGAAAGTACATTTTTGCACAATCTTTTATGCAAAGTACAAAGGCTTTTTTTCCACAAACAAAATTTCAGGGGGGAAAATGACCTAAACTGTAAAAGAACAAAATAAAATATTGGAAAATGAATATATATATATATATATATATATATATATATATATATATCTTGCATAATTTCACTAAACTGGGAAAGAATATTTTAATTTTTTTCATTCCTATCTGCCAGAAAAAAATAGACACACAGACACACACATTGCTTAATTATTCAGTAGTCCCAGTCTATTTATTCCAATATGGTCAACTCTGACTACCAGTAGCTCTCTATAATTTTGGGCATGATTTTTTTTCTTAGCCCTGCCTGGATATCCCTGGTATGCCCTATTTGTCAACTATTCAAGTATTAACCAGGCTTGGGTTCCAAAATTAGATAAGAACAGGTGGGTGTTCATGGTGGTAGAAGAAAATGCACAAAGTAAATGAGTTTTCAAGGAATATATAAGGTGACTCTTTTTTGGTTAAATAATATTTTGTTCTCTTTTCTGAGTGGTGGAAGTTGTCTGTAGTGTAGTTAGATAAACTCCAGGGAAGTAGTAAAACATGGGGATCTTCTCACAACTGTTATTTAAACCCTTTCATATATTTCCACAACTTTTATTTAAACCCTAGTATTAGGGAACAATGCTGAAACTAGAATGACTTTCAAAACCTAAAATGTGAATATTATGCTTAAAAGCCATTAGAAATTATGTCTAAAGCACAAAGTTCTACTAAATGTTGTAATAACTTTGTGGGAATGATATTACAATAAAGACTTTATAATCTCATTCATGTACAGATCTTTATTTCCAATAAAGATAACAGTAAGATGTCTAATTAATGGAATTCTGTATTTAATTAAAACTTTACTAAAGACAAACTGGAAACAAGAAAGGAGGCTAGGAGAGATTGGAAAGCCTTCCAGTATAAATATGGGGGGGGGGATCTTTAAAAAAATTCAGGTCAAAGGGCCATTTATTTAAAAAAAAAAAAAAAGCTATGTCATCCAGGCATTAAATTCACTTGAAGCAGCAACAGTGAGAAAAGGTGTGCTTAATCCTTTCCTCACCCATCATTTTGTTCAGGTTTAAGAATATAAAGGTTTTAAGGAAGAAAGATAGGTTTTTCTGCCTCTCTCATAATTCCATATAGCTAAGTCATTTAAAGAAGCTAAATAGTGGAATCTTCAGGACAGACAACAAAGTATTTCTTCACACATCACATTGTTAACACTGGGATTCACAACCATAAACTTTGGTCACCAATGTAGATAGCCTCCATGAATAATCCATTAGTGGTGGAGTCACAGAAGGGAATCCAATTCATGATATATACTGAAGTAACTTTTCATTACGCCAGCATATGTAGCTTTTCAGTTATTGTGGAAGGAGGTACTTCCTTGCTTAATGAACTATGCTTCCAGAACATCAGCTGGATGACACAAGAGCTCAGCCTTTTATTGTCAACCAGTAGTCATAGGTGGCAGGGGGCTCCTGAACATCATCCTACAGCAGTTGCGCAGGTGGAGGGAAAGGAACATGCATCACCCTCCTGAATCTCCGGAGAATATGTTTGAGATCTAGTAGGGTAATAATTGTTCCTTTTTCCTAACCGCACAGTTAAAACTGGTTGGTATCTGAGTGCTTTGATTGTGTATTCCTGCATAGCAAGCAATTGGACTTAATTGCCTTTTAAGTGTCTTCCAACTCTATGATCCTATGATCATAGAGTTGGTCGCAGGAGTGTACCCGAGCACCATCAAGGTGTGCTTGATGATGGTGGCAGAAGTATGCTGGCAAAGATTTAAATTCCACCAACAGTTCTGTTAGGCCTCTGCCTTTATGGCCATACATTTCCTCCAGGATCTGAGACCTCATGCTGCCAATGAGAGAGCTGGTGCCCTTACATGCTGCCTCTTATTATAATGGGACTTCATACCTCAGGAAGATAATTACATTTTATTTAAATAGTATAACAAGTAGATGTCATCTTGGCAGCTGTCTTATTTCAACTGCAACATCGCAACAACAAAGAGCTTTTCTTCTTCCCACACTTCGTCCGCATTTTTTGACTCTTCCCCCTTTCTCCCCCATATTTCCTGGGCCTGAAGACTGAAAGGGGCAAGCTGGTGATGCAAAAGGGTACCATTAGCTGCATTGGGTTTCTCTCTGTTTACTAAGAAACAGAGCACATAGGAAGCAATCCAATGGAGTAAGCATGGGAAAGGGAATGAATAAGTGTATGGCTAGTTGCCATCTAGCCTGGAATTCTGAATGGGAACACACACACCAACATTTTGTTGCAGAGCTCACCTGTTTTGTATATTACTTCCATTTAAATCTCCTCAATATCATGCTATATCCTTTTGGAACCTTGCTATCCCTTAACATGAGAAGTGTGTTATACATGAATGACCTCCACCATACTCCAGCTTTGCATTCACTCTTCTTACCAACCTGTCTTTTTGGATGAGTGGTTTTTCTCTTTTAAGTTTCATGTGGCTTGGGGGGACTCACCACCACAGAAACAATCCCCATGGAAACTGAGCACACAGACTTGTAGCTGCATATCTTATATTAGGCATTTATTTCATTTAAAAAAATCCAAAAGCTGTGTTCATTGTTCTTCCTTTCTCTGTCTCTGCCATCCTTTTGTCTAAATTTGATTGCCTGCCCTTCAGGGCAAGGATTCATCTCTTTTATGTTTGTATTGTTCCATGGCTGGAGCCATAAATAATAGTAATCTGTTAAAAACAACTCACGGACTCATGTCACATTGCCTAAGGAGACCAAATGGAAACAAAAGCAAATATGAAAAGCTATGAATGGGCTAATCCTGGGAGCTGCAAGAAAGCTCTAGGAATTAGGCAGGAAAGTTGCCAGGATCCACAGTCAGATACAGAGTTACTACTATGTTGGCTGCCATTCTTTTGCATTAACCCAGTTGCTACTCCTAAATAGAGTAGACTCATTGAACCTACTACTGAAGCAGAATGAAATGGCTTTTAGAAAATTTTTATTAGTTATTATTAGGATTGCTGTTAGCGAACTCTGAACAGGCTGTGCTGAAAAGACAGTGTTCAGCTGACAGCATTGTTCTGACCAGGATGTCCTGATAAGGCCTTCTTGGTGGACTCTGCCCAGAACTGTTTGGTAACTGATTTCAAAAGATGTAAACAACATTTCAGAAGTGCATCAAGGGGGTGGGAGAATAATGTTTCTGTATATGTCACAAAGCCAATTAACTGTCTATAAAAGTGTTCAAGATCTGTCACTCAGGGCTCTTGGTATTTGGAACAATCTTCCACTAAGAGCCCATGCGTTACTCGGAAATAAAGGCTCCTTTCTGAAGATCTCTGTTTGGTCTTTTGTCTGAGTTTCCGCTACACTACTTGTCATACCCTGCCTAGATGAGTCAGACCTTCCTTTGGGTCCTGAGTCTGCAGCAGAGGAGCCCCCAGCTCAGCCCTAGTGGCTCTGCTTTGCCAGCAGATGGAGTGCACCAATAGAACATTGGAGCAGCACCTCCGCTGCTATTCCAGCTACTGCCAGGAGAACTGGGTTGACCTGCTGCCATTGGCCAAGTTCTCTTATAACATCTCGACCCAGAAGACACCCTTCTTCGCCACCAGCAGCTTCCATCCATGGAGGTTTCCGGCTGTGGCTCCTGTCTCAGCAGTCCCTGTGGCAGACCAGTGGCTCCAGGAACTCCAGGCTGCTCAGTCCTTGCTGCATGAGCAGTTTGAGGTGGCCAAGGAGGCATATAAGTGGGGCGCGAATCGGCGCCGGAAGGAAAGTCCTCCTTTACAACTGGGGGATTCAATCTGGCTGTCCAAGTGCCATCTCCTGCTTTAGCAGCCATGTCAGAAGTTGGATGCCTGGTTTGTGGGGCCTTATAAGATTGTGGCCCAGGTGAATCCCATGGCTTTTCAGCTCCAACTTTTGCGGACATGGTGGATCCACCTGGTCTTCCACCACTCTTTGCTGCTTCCAGACTGGTTCCATGCCTCCACCCGATTTGGTCCTGGTGGATGGGAAACACCATTGTTAGGGCTGCCTTCAGTACGTGGTGGATTGGGTCAGTTATGGGCCAGAGGTGCACTCCTGGGAAGACGCTACAGACATCCATGTTTCCCATCTGGTCCAGGCCTTTCATTGCTGCTTCCCCAATCAGCCTTGGCCTCCTTCAAGTGAGAGGGAGGTTGATGGGAGGGGAGTGATGTCATGCCCTGCCTGAATGAGGACAAGGAGGACGAGTCAGAATTTCCTCCTGGTCCTGAGTCTGCAGTGGAGGAGCCCCAGCTCGACCCTAGCAGCTCTGCTTTGCCAGCAGAGCCTCCAGCAGAACCTTTGGCTTTTCAAGGGGCTCTGCAGCCAAGCCTTCTGATGACAGAGCCGTCAGACATGGAGGAGGATCAGGGGACTGTGCCTACCTTCAGTAAGTGTAGAGCTGAAAGGTCAGGCCTCAGGCGCTCGAGGAGGCTTTATGAAAAACGCTGAGGTCATCAAGGTGATCAGCCCCGGCTGAGCTCTAGCAGCTTGGGGATTTAAGCAAGTGGGGAAGCATTGCCTCATTGCCAGAGGATATCTGAACTTCCTGGCAAAATCCTTGGGCTCTGGCTCTCCTTGTTCCTTGCCTTGAACCCTTGACTCTGGACTATCCTGGACTCCTGGTATCCTTGAACTTCGGACTGCTGACAACTCTCAGACTTCTGCATCCCTGGACCTCGGACTACCTTGTCTCCTGGCTATGCTGAAACCCTCGACCTACACACTGTGTTTGACTCTTCACTGGCTGCCCCTTTGGATTGGTAACTAGGACTTTGTTTGAGACTTTTCCTTGCCTTGGCTATCAGCCCATTCACCGGCTTTCCAGGACACTACTGAATGGCAAAGCAAGACTGTAATTGTCACTGATTCTATCGGTCTAACTCTAGTTGAGACTAAAGACATTATCACATGAGCCTCATTCTCACTGCAACCATGTTAGTAAAAGGAAACAGATACATACCAGTTTGGTAACATACATTATCACACATCTCTTCAGTAGCACAACTGAGGCTGTTTTGACAGTCCCTTGCATGCTTTTCCTCACTCCTTAACCCCACCTTCTTGCTTTGTGCCCTACCAAGAGTGCCTTTTGCTGTTGTCTTAACTTTTAATTTTATTTTTATTTGTAATGCAATTTAGGCATTATGGCAATGCAATTTAGTTTTTAAAAAAGAAAAGAAAATTAAAATAGACAAAGAAAAACAGCTGCTGGGGAATAACAAGGGGAAGAGGGAGAAAGAAGGAGACTGACACAGCATCACTGCTGTGGAACAACAGATAGGGGAGCTTATTGCACATAAGGACTAATAAGACAGCAGCCCTATTGGGAGCTTATTAACAGGTTTTGCCTGTCAATGAAAACGGATGCTCTAATAACACCTCATAGCAAAGCTGCAACAGAAAGAAGATGATATCATGTGACAAGTATTGCCAAAGAAACTACTCTCTAGCTTTAATATTAGTTTAAAGGCCCCATTTGATAAACTCCTAAGCCTTTCAACCATTGCTCCCAAAATATGGCACAGGCATGCTATTTGAGAATATTTGCTTGCAGTTCTGGGTGGGAGCCAGGGCTGACACCTGGCAGCAACTACTTACAAATAATATGTTACTAGTAATTCTTCCAGTAACTAAGATGCAACTACATTTCATTACAATTGTCATGTTGTTCTTGTTGGGTGCCTTCAAGTCATTTCTGATTTATGGCAACCCTAAAGCAACCCTATCATGGGGGTTTCTTGGAAAGATTTGTTCAGAGGAGGTTTGCCATTGCCTTCCCCTGAGACTGACATCATGTGACTTGCCTAAGGTCACCCAGTGGGTTTCCATGACCTAGATGGGAATATTTAATTTTTTATAAATCAGAGCTCAGAAAACCTGCTTTTTGGACTACAGCTTCCAGAATTTCCAACCATGTTGTCTTGTAGTTCAGAAGGTAGTTTATCTACACTCTGCATCATTACATTTTGCAGCAAAGAAATCTGCACATTGCACAACTAACTTATATATTCACTGCTCCAAGATGGGTTACTGATTGTTGCCTTTGATGGCATCCCAAAATATTACATTGCAATTGTAACTTGTTGTTGTTGTTGGCCAGCAAGCTGACCTCAATTTATGGTGGCACTATGAATAAGAGACCTCCAAACCCCTGGCCATCCCCTTCTCAGGTCTTGCAAAGTCAGAGCTATGCCTTCTTTCATTGAATCAATCTGCCTGTAATGTGGTCTTCCTCCTTCCCTTTTGCCTTCCACATTACTGAGCATTATTTTTTCCAACAAATAAAATGGTCTCATTATATGTCCAACGTGTGCCAACCTCAGTTTATTCATCTCGGCTTCTAGTGAAAGTTCAGCCTTGATTTACTCTCAGACCCATTAATTTATCTTTTAATATTGTATCCACAGACTCTCTTCCAGTACCACATTTCAAAAAACATTGGTTTTCCAAGTCTATTCTTCTTTGGATTTATTGTCTATAGTTTTGATTAATAAGTGAGCCTAGGTATACAAAATCTTCAATTACTTGAATGTTTTCATTAACTACTTTAAAGTTATGTAAATCATCAGTGGTCATTATGTTTGTTTTCTTAATGTTTAAATGTAACCCTGCTTTTGCACTTTCTTCCTTAGCTTTCATCGACAGTCATTCCAAGTCTTTGCTATTTTCTGCAAGTAAAATGATGTCATCTACATATCTTGATCAGTCTGAACTCTAACAACTTTATCGCATGTCATTTTAAATCAAATCAAGCCTCCTAGCCTGCAGCCAAGAGGCGGGATGGAGGCGGGGATTATTGCAGCTAAATTGCTGCTGACTCACCAGCCGCCATCAGCTTGGGTTCCAATTGGGCTCAGCCAATGCTTTTTAGAAGCTAGAAAGGCTTGATTTGATTTAAAACAACATGAAATAAAATTGAGAGTTGTGCAATATGCCCAGCCTTAACACATTGAGTAACTTGGATAGTTCATTTAAAGTTTGGACTAAACCCCTGAGTGAATTGAAACATCCTACACTGATATGGAAGCCCCTAGCCCCCAAAGTTTCTATTTGAGTTCCATGTACACTTTTTTGAAAGTTGCCCACAAACAACATCTGCCTGGAAGCATTCATCCCCTATGTGCACTTTGACTTGGAAAATAAAATTTTGAGCCAAGTGTTTCTTAGAATCATTCTCAACATAACCATAATGTGCTTCTGACCATTTTCCTTCTTCCTTTTTTCAGTGATGATGCTGTTACTAATAATAATAATAATAATAAAATTTATTTATATACTGCCCTTTGGTAATCCAATCAGGACGGTTAACAACATTAAAAATAATACAAAAACAATATACTCCCCCCCTTAAAAAACCATTAAATCAATTACATATTAAAACAACACATTGAAAATACAACAACAATTAAAATACAGCAACAATTTCACAACAGCAGTTAGAGACTCCAGCTACAATTCAAGGGGGAACTGGAGGCCTTCAAAGGAGGGGGTTTCCTGAGACCGGGATATTCTATCCTGGAAAGGCCTGCTGGAAGAGATCTGTCTTGCCAGCCTTTTTAAAGCTATCTAGAGATGTCAATTGATGGATCTCACCTGGCAGGCCATTCCACAGTCTAGGGGAGACAACTGAAAAGGTCCTCTGGGAGGTAGCCGACAGCTTAGCTTTTTGAGGCTGTAACAAGTTCCTTCCAGAGGACCGGAGTGTGTGGGGAGGATTATATAGGAGGAGGCGGTTCCTAAGATAGCTTGGACTCAAGCCATTTAGGGCTTTAAAGGTGATAACCAACACCTTGTACTGGGCCCGTGAATCTGCTTTGATTATAGGCCCAACACTGATGTTTTGGCACCATGCAGCAATAGCAATCTGGATTACACTACCTTCAAGGTCTTATTAATATAATGTCACCTGATATGACAGGAGCTGGAGAACCATAGTCTCATGATGAATACATAGTTATGTCCTTTTTTCACATTAATTTCAAGAAAGTCAAGCACACCTCCCTCCCTCAAGTAGTGTTGCACTTACTGGGTGTAATCCAAATTTCTCCCATGCTTATTAGCATCACATTTTTGTCCTGCAAGAGATAAATAAAAGTTAATTATAATAAGCCACTAATTGATTTCAACAAGAGGGTGACGAGAATAATTCACACTTTAGTATTTATGCAAATATGAGCAATTTAAATGTTTTATGATGATTAAGAAAGCTTTTCTATTGAATTCTCCCAAGTATGTTGGTGACTGTGTCTTCTTACTTCATGCCTATAACAAAAAGAAGAAAACCTGCTCTTTACATATTTTTCCCATCATCATTTTTAAGAAAATATCATGGTTAATATTCAAATTAGGCTCCATCCCTCTATAAACATTTCATATCACCCTTGCACATTTACTGATAGGTGTCATTTTATTTATTTAAGTGATGGGACCTTTATATAAAATGACAACAATGAAAACAGGAATGTGTGCATCTTGGTAGCAACTCTGGACAATTTGTCAAAACTAAAAAATATAGTGCTGGTCCCTAAACTAAATGGCTCATGGTATTGTGCCCCTGAATCAATTAACATTTAATTTGACTTTTTACAGCCTCACTTAGCGCCATTTTTCATTATTGAGAAACTAAATGAATGGATGCTTTTCAGAAGTGACACTTTATGATTACTCATAAGCAACCACAGTAGTAGACAAATGAGAGATTAATCTACCCAGCGTAGAAGTAACTGAGAGATTTGAGAGACTGAAACAAAAACTTGAAGGAGTCTAATCAAGTTTTATTTTTAATACTTTTGAGCCAGATCCTCTGAGCAAATTCTGAGCAAATTCATTCACTAGTGACTGGACTATAAACTAAATCAAAAGGAGATGTTCTTGGAATCTGTTGTTTGGACACCTGAAAAACAGAAAGAGTTAATGTAAATATAAAGAGTGTGTAAGTTTGTGTATCTCTGGGTAGAAGTATATAATAAATACAATGAATCTCTAAAATATTTATTTATTTATTTATTTATTTATTTATTTTCATTTTTATGCCATCTTTCTCCCAGAAAGGGACCCTCCAGATAAAAGTGTTGGAATGAGGGATAAGAGTTACATAGAACAGGCATTCTTATTTATTTAAAATAGACTGTTTTAATTTGCAGATTTAGGGAGAAAGATGGGATATAAGCATAATCAATCAATAAATAAATGTGAAATTACTGTCCCATATTTTGCATTTCTGAAAAATGCCCTACCTTAGCTACTTTTGTTTAATAATAACACTTGATCAGTCCTCCAACTTTGCTAAGTATTTTGAAACTTTTTAGTCATTAATAAAGGGATTATCCTATTTAAATCTTGATTTTCTTTATTCTAATGGACCAACATAGCTGCAAGCATTAGGCAATTTAAATTCAAAGTTTAGTCTTTCTGATGCTTTTCATCAGAAAAAGCATGAATTACCCCCCTCCCCCACCAAATAAAAAAAATTATCTTGCAAGTTCAAATTGAATAGACATGATTGCAAGATTGTCTGACCGTTCATTCTTGCCCCATTGCAGAATACCTGTATTTTTGGATGATGGTTGACTTGCTGAAACTTCTTTTAGTTCCTGCTACAGATATTGATAGTGTGCAAAAATTCCTTAGAATTTGTGCACACTATTCCTTAGAATTTTTTTTAGAATTTTTTTAGAATTTTTTTAGAATTTTTGCAAAATTCCTTAGAATTTTTGCACACTTCCCTGAAAAATAGTTGTATTTGTTTCTTTTAACTCTTATTTATACTAAGGAACTAAAATCAGAATTCATACTCCCAATTAGAATTGCCATTCTGCAATTTATTCACTAGCAAAGAATAGCAATTGAGCTATGTTTTTTAAAAAGACAAACTCATGTATCATGCATGCATGCTTACACATATGTAAATGCTTCAAAAGAAGACTGTCCATGTTAAAGCCACCACTGCATCCAGACCCCAGCAAACTCACAGCAGCTAGGGTGGGAAGTGAGCTATGGCTAGAAGGAGCAAGTGCCAAGAAAGGCCGGAGAGAGAAGTAGTTCCTAGTGAGTCAAGCCAATGGTGTCACCAGGCTTAGTGTCACCTGGTGGGGGGAGCTGTTGAGGGGGCAGCCTGCCCCACTTTCTTATTCTGCTGCCTTGCTCACCTGCCCCACCTCCCTGGCCAAAAACAGAAAGTGTAGCTGGGTGGTGGTGATGGTGGGCTGCCTAGGCTCCCCCACTTGCTAGCTTGCCCTCCTGCCTACCCACCCAGGGCTGACCTCCTCCACAGCTGATGCTTCAGCTCCATCCTTGGGGAGAGAACCAGTGTCGCAGCAAGGCTATGAAGGGCGTTCTTGCTCCTCTCCTCTTGGTTCTTCTCTTGCCCACCCAATCCTCTCCCCAACCACCACACAGCCAGACCAGGAAAGTACTGTTGAGTGGCAATGGTGGTCTACCCCATCCTCACTCCCTTCTTGCTGCCTCACTCTCTGGACCAACTGCCCACCTGCTGCCAAGCCCAGGGCTTTCAGGGGACCAGTCCTTCCTCCCATGATGCGAAGAGAGCCAAGGCAGCAGAGAAGTAAGGGTGGGTACAGCAGCAGCACACATACATCCAGCAGTGGGAGGCAGGCCAGACCAGCTGTCATGCCTCCTCTGTGAATGTCATCTGGTGTGATCTGCACCTCCTCAGCTGCCTAGTGACACCACTAAGTTCAGGTCTTGTATGGGTAATGAAAGAAGTTCACTGTAGAAAAAGGTACAGAATCCCTTAAAACAAGACATCAATCACGACAACCCATGATAATCCCTTAATCCAGGGGTTAAGAATCCAGTTCAGTCCACAAGCATGAAAAGCATAGAAAGCCTGGCAGAACAAGAACATTGTGGACAACAAGAATCCCCAGCAGCTACTGGGAAATTAATAGCTATTTAACCTGGAGACTCCAGATAGTTAATTTCTCATCATTTCCTAGTTAACCTTTTGCAAGAGGTGTTGCACCTTTCAACATTGTACTTTTGACTTGTCTCAAATGATCATTTGTTTCCTGAGCACCCATCAATTGTGTCTAAGATGGTGGGCCATCTTGCTAAAGTTCTTAATCAAATATCTGCCACTAGCTGCTATGATTCATGGAAGGAGTTGCCATCTGGATCCAATAGCCTTTCTACATCTGAATCTTTTGTGCTGTGCTGGATTCTTCAAATTCCACAGTGTGAGTTATAACAGGAGTTTCCTAGTTCTTTTTGTAACTTTTCCTTCACACTGAAATTAAATGAGATGAAATTTTATGGGAACCTTTATATTTATATATGGGTACACAGTATTTATTTTATTTCATTTTAGATTTTTAGATAAAGGTAAAAGTAAAGGTAAAGGCTTCCCCTTTGACAAGCTTGCCTAATTATGTCTGACTGTAAAGGGTGGTGCTTATCTCTCATGCATGCATTTTTGATATTATTGCTGTTGCGTGCCTTCAAGTTGTTTCCAGTCTTCAGTGACTTACAGTGATTTATGGCAAACCTATCACAGGATTTTCTTGGCAAACCTATCACAGGATTTCTGAGGCTGAGAATGAGTTAGCAAAAGTCACCCAATTGGTTTCCATGGCTAAGCAGGAATTTGAACCCTGGTCTCCAGAGTCAGAGTCCAACACTCAAATCACCATACAGGCTCCCAGGAATTTTATATATGCCCTATTAAAATGCAAATGAATAAGGAACTAATCCTGTGTACTGGATCACCTGTCCTTAAATACCCTCATTAAAAAAAAAACTTTTGATAAAATGACATGGGGGGGGAGTCTCTCCCTGACAAGTAATACAACAAATCCAATTTTTATTTGGAAAGATTTCTCATATTACTGCAGTTTTGTAAGTGAAAAATGTAGCTGTTCTTTATTAAAATTCTCCTTCAGGAAACACAGCATAATAGCAAAAGTTTCATTTAGGAGTTCAGATGTATCCTGACTGAGCTATCAAAGATCCATGAAACAATTTTCAAAAGGAACTCACCCACATGTTTTATGCTATTTTTCCCCAACAGTTAGTCTAATTAAGCCTCCTAGGCAGGTTACAGTTCCAGGGGGATCTGAGTTCAGTTTAAATTGAGAATAAATATCAAAATGTTTCAGCCTTTGATTGATGTCCCAGTTCTTCTGTGACAAAGCCACATTGGTGCTTTATCATGTATAATTATGCCATGACATCAAATGCGGGGAGTGAAAAATTCAAAACATGGAGGGAGGAGGTATTGGTAATAATGTGACAACGAGAGCAGGGATGTAGCAGAACTCTCGGTAGTCCTCTAGTTCATTCTAAGGAAGTGCATAATAGAAAAAGTTATAAAAAAATTGCAGCCTTATTGCCTGTGAAAATAATTAGCAGCAACATATGATAAACCCTCAAATATTGCAGTGCAAAGTACTGTCTATGCTCATGTATAAGTCTAGAAATTTTAATTAAAAATTTGACCCAAAAAATCTGAGTCAATTTATCCATGAGTCAATCTAAGTACTGTACTTTAACTCTTATCCCTAAATGAACCATCCCCTTCTCTGAGCAGAGTGGCAAAAGGCGAGAGTTTGGTCCATACTGGGACCATCTAAAACAAGCAATCATCCCACTATGGCACCACTTCTGGCCTTTTTGAATGCCTGGATGGGAAAATGGCTGGGTGGGCAACAGTTGCATCTCCTGGGCATTTCCCCTCAAAGAAGCACTGAGAAGAATCAGGCTTTGAAGGATCTGATTAAGGTATCTGTGTGAATTTGCCAGCTTTTCTGGAAGGTTTCTTGGCACTAAGGGGTTAATGTGTAATAATATTTGAAATGATTCATTTCTAAAATACTTTTCTCAACCATGTCCAACACATCCCAGTATTTTTGGCATTACTCAAAATGGCCCATTCCAGCCCATTCAGTTAAGGCTTTTATTCAAGACAGCAGGAAAAACTTAACTGTCCCTTATGAAATGGAATTTGTTCCTTTAAAAAAACATTAAAAATTAAAATTATATTAAAAAAATATTTAAAAACAAAATGTTGACTTTAAGCACATGAAACTATATATTTGTAGATACATTTAGGCTGTGTGTATGATATTGTAATTTTAAAGTATAATTTAAATTAAATTGTGCTAGTTGTTTATGTCACAACTATGACCATTACATTCAGTGATATATGAGAACTACAATTTATGAGTAACATTAATAAAAAAAATATTACTAAGGATTCTGTATGGTATGGTATAGAATGAAGTCAATAAGGGTGACACCATGAATTATCATGCAGGGCAACACCAACCCTAGTGATACCACTGGAAATATTTATGATGTCTAAATGTTAACCAATAGAATTCTGTATTGTTATGAGATCTTTTTTTAATCAGAAAACATTTCACTTTCACCAGAATTGTGGCACATTTCCCAGCAGATATCAAAAGTAAGAACATTTCCTGATTTGTCAAAAGACAAACAAATAAACCATCATTATTTGTTCCATCGCATAGGGAAAAAACATATTCCTTTAATCATATCCAGATGGATTGTATTATTAAAAAAAAACACCAAAAAAGGCCACCATTGTATTGTATGGCTTCTGGGATGAGAATTCCAAGATATTTCAGGAGACTGGGGTCCAAAACACACTGTAATAATAATAATAATAATAATAATAATAATAATAATAATAATAATAATTTATTTATACCCCACCCCTCTGAGCACAATTTGACATGTCTTTAACTGCCCTGGGTTGGTGCTAGGGAATCTTGGGAATTGTAGTTTATTGTGGCAACAGACTTCTCAGACAGAGAAAGCTCAATGCCTTGCAAAACTACAATTCACAGGATTCCCTAGCACTGAACCAGGGAAGTTAAAATAGTCTCAAACTGGATTGTTTCTACAGTGTGTTTTGGACCGAAGTTAACCAATGTGCATTCTTTGTACATGTAAAATCAAGGATATTCTATATTGCTTGAATACCCAGAGTCAGAAAATATATATTCACATTTACTTTGAATAGGTGATACCCCTCTTCTCTCCAAAAAATATAACCAACATAATTTCTATGTCTGAAAAATTGTTGTTGCTGTGTGCATTCAAGTCATTTCTGACTTATGGCAACCCTAAGGCAAACTTTACATAGGATTTTCTTCACCAGATTTATTCAGAGGGGACTTTCCTTTGCCTTTTTCTGAGGGTGAGAGAATGTGACTTGCCCGAGGTCACCGAGTGGATTTCCATGGCTGTGTGGGGATTCATACTCTGATCTCCAGAGTCATAATCCAGTGCTCAAACCACTATACCACACTGGGTCTCTTAAAAATATTACCACTGTTATTTCCAATTGGTAAAAAGGGGTAAACTCCAAAAAAAATTAGGAAACTGGCATAATCTCTGAAGAAAAGCACTTGATTTAATTTTTAAGAAGTTCCAGCATTACTTTTCTATCCTAATAACAAAATAGTCTCTGCTAAGGGAAAGATTCCCAATAATAATAATAAAAATATTTTATTTATATCCCACTTTTTGCCATAGCAATCAAGGAGACTTACATCTAAAATCAAGTACATAAAACTACCCCAACAATAAACAGCAAGACAATATAAACGAACACATTAACCCCCCATTAAAAATACATTAAATGCAAGTCTCAGTTAAAACCTAGAATTAAAACAATAAGCAAAAATTAAAACAATAGGCACTCTGGGGCAGAACAAAGATATAAAAAAAAGTCTGACTGGGGGGGAGACCAAGTAAGATAAGTGGTATATTCTGGGTAGGCCTGCCAGAAGAGATCTGTCTTGACGACTTTTTTAAAGCCATCTAAGGACCTTTGCAGACTGCCAGAAATAGTGCACATTAAATTGAGGCACTGCCCTGGCTCAGTGCTAGGGAATCAGTGGAACTGTAATTTATTGTGGCACCAGAGCTCTCTGACAGAGAAGGCTCAATGTCTCAGGAAAAAAAATACAATTCCCATGACTTCCTAGCACTGAGCCAGGGCAGTGCCTCAATTTAATGTGCACTATTTCTGGCAGTCTGCGGTTATCTGATGTATCTCTTCTGGCAAGGCGTTCCAGAGTCTGGGAGCAGTGGTAGAAAATGTCCTCTAGGAGGTCGGCATCAATCTGGTTTTGAACAGTTGAAGCAGCTTCCTCCCAGAGGACCTGAGGGCACAGGGCGGATTATATGAAAGAAGGTGATCCCCTAGATTATATGAAAGAAGGTGATCCAGGCCATGTAAGGCTTTAAAGGTCATCACTTACACCTTATACTGTGCTCAGAAACCAATAGGCAGCCAGTGAAGGGATTTCAAAATGGGTGTAATATGATCACTCCTTGATCAACGTAGCTGCCATTATTTTGTACTAGTTGTAGTTTCTGAGTTAGGTATAAGGGTAGCCCCATGTAGAGTGCATTGCAGAAGTCAAGTTGTGAGGTTACCAGTGCATGTACTACAGTTTCTAGGTCCCTTACATCCAGGAAAGGGTGCAGCTGGCATATCAGCTGAAGCTGATAACAGGCGCTCCTGACTGTCACATTCACCTGATCTGTCATGTGAAGTGGCAAGTCTAGGAGCACCCCCAGACTGCGAACACAGTCCTTAGAGGAGAGCGCAACCCCATCCAGGACTGGAGGTTGCAACCCAATACCTGGATTGGGGTACCTCCATTGTGTCTGGATTCAGCTTGATTCAGTTTTTCCTCATTCAGTCCATTATCTCTTCAAGACATTGACTGAGGAGAGAACTGCCATCTGCCATCATAGCAACTGACCGAGACATGGAGAAATATATTTGGGTGTCATCAGCATATTGATAACACCCTGTCCCATGTCTCCTGATGATTTCTCCCAGTGGCTTCTTATAGATATTGAACAACATCGGGGACAGGATGGCGCCCTGTGGAACACCACATTTTAGCTCTGTTTTTTAGGAGCAACTGTCCCCAAGTGACACCCTCTGGAACCTGCCCAAGAGGA
>JAIPUX010001880.1:97763470-97784344 GCA_020142125.1 Phrynosoma platyrhinos | reverse complement strand
GGAAGGGAGGGGAGGCAGTTTTTAAAGCCTCTGGCAGCTGTTTCTTCTAATGCTCAGAGCAGCCCCTGATAATGCAGACAGAGTTTGATACAAAATTATATACAGCATGAGCAGATGTGGCATGTGATCACACATAGCACAGGACATAGGGGTGTGAATGGTACATAGCTAAAGCCATGCAGAAAGGCTTGGGGAGGAGAAGGCTTGCAAGAAAGAGCACCAACACACACACCCTGCATTTCTGATGGAAATTAACAGTCAAAAGATGACTTCTGCCAGATCAAACAGGACCAAAATCCTCTTTTATTTTTTATGTGTTCCTAAACACCCCCTGCCTGTCCTCATATTTTGAGGGAATCCAGATCTTGTCTAGATGTTGTAAAGTCCATGAGGCATCATCTGTCACAATTAAACATTCTCATTTCCCAAATACCTAAACAAACTCTTCACTTTAGAATCCTCAGGTTCCATCAGAGGTCATCAAACTTTTGATTTCCTACAGAACTCTAATGTCTTAAAGGTAAGAATATTACATGAAAGCTTTTTGCAAGAGTTGCTGAAGTCAACTTTTCCCTGACTTGCACCATGACTGTTGTCCTCAGACTGAAGTCTGAGGGGCATTGCAGACTGGCCTAAAGGGCCAGCCTGGGTGGAGTTGGGGCAGGGCAGCCGCACGCCGGTTGCCCCAACCCCATCCCGCCATCCTGACACCGCACACCCATGTGCACAGTGCGCAGCGTCAGGACGCCCTCCCGGCACAGCATGTAGACACGCTGTGCCGAAAGGGCACGGAAGAGCCGCAGCACCAGATCTTAGGATGGCCTTTTGCCACCCCTAAAAGGAGCGGCATTTTGCTGCTCTTTTAGGGGAAGCAAAAGGAAGGATTAGGGCCATGGCATGAGGTTGCCGCGACCCCAATCCACCACTAGCAGGGGCGGCCCAGAGTCGCCTGTCTGCATAGCCCATGAGTTTCTTTGTCCACTCTGCCCGCCTCCCCAGATTATTTACTCAAGCCTCATGGCTCTCTACTTTCTGGCTTTCCATAGATTCCTCTTTCAAGATCGGTAACCTTCTCCCAAATCTCTAAGGGGGAATACAGACCGGCCAAAAGGGCCGGCTTGGAGGTGGAGTCAGGGTGTGGTGACAGCATGTCAGCTGCCCTGACTCCACCCCAATGTCACCATCATGCCATGTGCCCCACCAAATAATGGGTGGCATCAGGGTACTCCCTTGGTGCAGTGTTCATACATGCTGTGCCAAGGGAGAGCAGGAAAGCCGCCACAATGGTAAGGGCAGCTTTTTGTCACTCTATAAAAGAGCGGCATTTGCCAGCAATTTTTAGAATGGCAAAGTGCCAGATTGGGGCCACAATGTGTGGTTGTCGCGGCCCCCATCCAGCAAGGAAAGCGGTGGCAGGATGCCACCCCTTAGGGGTGTCAGTACAGCCCCTAAGTCTGCTATCTCATTTCAGTCCTCCGTTTGATTGGTTCTATTTGTTGGTTGTTCAGATGACTTACCTGCAGGTGTGTGCTCTTTATATTTTTTCTAATAAAAGTTCTTATAGGTTCGAAACACACAGCAGAAATAATCCAGTTTGAGACCGCTTTAACTGCCCTGGCTCAATGCTAGGGAATTCTAGGGACTGTCAGACATTTAGCCGCCACTGTCAGAGAACTCTGGGGCCAAAACAAACTACAATTCCCTGAATTCCCAAGTACTGATCCAAGGCAGTTAAAGCGGTCTCAAGCTGCATTATTTCTGGCAGTCTGTAAAGGCCCTTATGTCAAGAACTATAGTTTTGTCAGACATTTAGCCGCTGTCAGAGAGTTCTGGTGCTACAACAAACTACAATTCCCAGCATTCCCTAACACTGAGCCAGGGCAGTTAAAGTGGTCTCAAACTGGATTATTTCTGCAATGTGTTTTGGACCATAGTTTCATATGCCTGGGGTCTTTATCAGGTATTACCAGTACAGCTGGTGCTGGATCCTGCATATTGTGTTACCCTCTCTCACATAGCCAAGTTGAGTATTCCCCAAACTAATTAAAGATAGATTGCTACTGTCTGTAGAGGTTCTACTAGCCCCACACATTTAGAGTAACAGATGGATTGCTGTCCATATTCAGTAAACATGGTTGCAGAGCTCCAGTAAGTTAGAACTCTCAAAAAGGCAGGCTTGAAACTTGAGACCAGGCTTGAGACTACAGGACCTCTGTAATCTAATTCAACAAGATGGGGCTTATTCACTCTCAAAAGCTTTGGGATTTAGTAGCAGTTACACCTATACTTATCAGGATTTTTCACTATATATATATATATATATATATATATATATATATGCTATGCCTCTTGACCCAGTTGTGAATTTCCAGGACCAGGTGTATCTTTTTTTGAATCTAAGAGGGGGGGGCAGTTCTTTCCCAGAGTTTCTATACAAGCTGTGGCAAATTCCAACATCTGTATTCATTGTCTCAGTTCCTTCTGTACTTTTGGGCAGACCCACTGATGACGTGTTGAATGCAGTTGTGACCTTTGTGTGTTTGAGTGCCTTCACGTCCCCTGTCAACCTATGGAGACCCCATGAATTTTGTAGGGTTTTCTTAGACAAGGAATACTCAAAGATGGTTTCTCCATTTCCTTCCTCTAAAATATAGCCTACAGCAACAGGCATTCATTGGCAGTCTCCCATCCAAGTTATAACCAGGGCTGAGCCTGCTTAGCTTCCTAGATCAGATGGGACCTGGTGCCTTTAGAGTATTTAGGCCTTTAATGTGGAGTTTTTCCTCTAACTTTCCATTTCTCACTTCACTTACAGTTACCAGGCTGATGCATCTTCTGCACTAATCTGCATGTAGAGTATGATTTTTTTTCTACTTTCGTTGTATAGCACTTTAGCTCAGTAGCACGTTTGTACTATAACTATTTTTAAAAGTTAAATAAATCTACCAGATTGGGAACGTGTATATTGGGGGGAAAGCATGGGGGGAGGTGTCAAGTTCATGGAAGTGGAGATGGAGAAGGGAAGAAAATTTTACCCACACCACACTTAACTGCATCTCAAGGAGAAAGAAGAGTGAATGAAACTCCAGTATATTTAGTGTATGACTGGATGCAGCACTAGAACCAACCAGTATGAGACGTGACATAGAATATTCCAACATTTCCCAGAGTTATTGGCTTCTCTGGAGGAGCCTGCAGTTACAAAGCAGTGTACATCCCTTCACACTCAACAGACAAAGGTCTGGAATCTAGAAAGCATGCTACATTATTTCCTGGTTGGGGCTATGGAATCTGCTCACAGTGTAGTCCTATACAGTAGCAGGTGAATACTTATACAGAACTAATATTCAAGAGGTATGGGTATTGTCTTCCAATTTCTAGTTAAAACTGAGATGCACATATGAAGGATGAGCTATACATTTGATAAGACCAGGGATGTGTAGGTTGTAACCTTTATTTTATTTTATTTGTAAAGGTGGTAGAAGGGTGATCCTGGGGCCACATGTAACTCTTAGAGGTTCCAAGTCCCAGTAAGTCTAAACCTGACCAGATAATGATCTGTCCATAACAATGGAACTGTGGAGAGTTCCTTCACACCAAGATCACCATCACCCCACCTAGCACAGAAAGCATGGTCCAGAGTGCGCCTGGCAGCATGAGTAGGGCCAAGATATCATTTGGGACAGGCCCGTGGTTGTCATGGGGGCCATGAAGTCCTGAGCCACTCTCAACAGGATAATCTTAGCAGGGATATTGAAGTCCTCCAGCACTACTTGCTACAGAGACTCCAACACCAACCCTGAGACCACACTGGCTAGCTCAAGAAGGGAGACTGGTGAGCTGTGGGGTGGGTGGTACACCAGTAGAATCCCTATTCTGTCCCAGCTAGGGACCTTTAGGTATACATACTCAAAACCTGTGGGACTTTGGGAGAGGATGTCTGCTCAGAGGGATGGAGTCACAATAGACCACTGCAACTCCACCTCCTTGTTCCCCAGATCTTGCCTGCTACTGCATATAGAATCCTGGAGGGCAAAGATTAGAGAGATTAATGCTCACACACACAAAAACACACACACACTTCTCATCCAACCAGGTCTCTGTCATACAAGCCAAGTCAGCATGCTCATCTAGAATCAAATTCTGACTGGGACTTGTTTCTCCATTTACTGACCTGACACTGAGCAGCAGCATTCAAACTGTGATTCCCATAGTAGTCCAGTGCTCAAACTACTACACTATGCTGGCTTTCTCAGTGGGATATAGAATACAATAATATGAGTTTTGGAGTTTTGTGCTCAAAATAGAAAATAAATAGTCCTCTTCTGTAGCATGCCACAGTTTGCTATTAAAGGGGAAATTGACATTAATTGGCTGGAATGCAAATCACATCCACCTACCAGAATATACAGTACAGCTTCATTAAGTTGCATTTTTCTTTCCTGAGTCAAAAGAGGGTGTCTTCAGAGACCTGACAAGTTGCAGTTTTGCTGTGGCTGGCAGAAAAAACTATTCAAGTTCTTGGATAATGATAATGCCTTTACAAGTTTACAACATTTCCCTTGTGTGCTTGTTTCAATGTCCCTCCTTTGTTAATAAATGCATCGCCTGTTGTACTGCAAATAAAAAGGTTATTTCAAACATAACGTGACCTAGTGCTATACAGCCTGTGCACTGTTTCATAAGCCAGTAGCTACCCAAATACATGAGAGTGGACATCCACTAGATCTTTTTGACTACAGTTCTCATCACACCAATGAATAATACTGGTTGTGACTGATGGAGGCTGTTGTCATAAAAATATCTGGAGAGTGCCTTCCTGTATAGTAGACAATCAGCACCATAAGTTCTGATCCCATTAGGAATAGACATAGAATCTGAATGAAAACTGCCTCACACCCTCTCTACCGAATGGAGGAAGGACAGAAAGAATCATGGATGTTGTACAACAGGTATGGGTAGCCTACAACCCCAGAGCCACAGGTGACATTTGACCTGCAGTCTATTCACATTACACAATAGTAGCACTATTATTCCACTTTAATTGTCATGGTTCTAGCCTATGGAATCCTTGGACTTGTAATTTGGTGAGGCACTGAAGCTATTTGGTGGAGAAGTCTATAAACCCCTCCCTAAATTATCAGTCCCAGGATTCCATAGGACAAAACCATGACATCTGAAGTGGGATAATAACACTATAATTCTGTAGTGTGAAGGGTGTGTTGCTTCAGGTGGCCTTTGACCTAATTTCAGAAGTCTCATACAATATTCATTTCTGTCCTCTGCAAGACTAGCCTCTCATTTTTCTCATCATCTAGGAAAGAGGGGGGGAGAGAGAGAAGGGAGGACAAAGACTAAGAAAAGACAATGGCAGAAATGGAGGGGGAGAGAGAAAGAGAGAGAAGGAAAGGATGCCCCAGCTTTCTTTTGCCTCTGGCCCCATCCACTGCTGGTTTCAGATGCAATAATAATAATAAATTTTATTTATAGCCCATCCCTCTGCAGAGCAATCGGGGCGGGTTACAACATATTAAAACAGACAAGTTAAAACATTCCCATAATCCCACCCTCCCATCCCCTTAAACAGAATTAAACTAGAAAGAAGTTAAAATGCAACAATAAAATACAGCAACAAACAATAAACATCACATGGCCTCCAAGACATTATTTCTGAGTGAATGTAGCTCATTCCAGGGCCACTAGTCACTCCAGTTTTGTAAGCCAAGGAGGTGAGAATTAGATCTCTAGCCTCTTCTGTCCCTGGCAACACCATATTTTGTTTTTTGCTGCCTGAGCTTTAGCTATATTAAGCTCTGAGTCAAGGCAAAAGACATTTCGATGTTAGGAGTTCCCTTTTTACAAAATGATTTCAAGGCCTGAGCGGGCCATTTTTCTATCTATTCCATTCCCTTCAAATCTGTTGTAGACCAACATTGCCCTCTAATGGTGATGTCTTACTCCTTACCTAAGAACAATGTTATGAACAGGAAAAGGATGCAACTCAAAATTTTTGGAACATGTTTTTGCACATTTTAATATTCCCATTTGTATTTTCCCAAAAATGGTCCCAAAAATATTCTAAAGGTTTTGGATATGTAACAGGAATCAGAGCATTTTAAGGAACAAGGTTAGCATGTACCACACCACAAAATAAATGGAGTTATGAAATATGAAATTAACCTATTGTTTTGGTTCACTCACGGAAACTGCAGTTTAGGTTATGGTTTGGGGGGTGTAAATCCAGATCAGTAAATATCAGTATATAATTAAGCTGAAATGTCTCTAAATTGTATTATTATTCTCATTCTCATTAAATTTATTTGTATCTAGCTTTTTCCCAAGTCACGTTGTCTTACCAATGCAAATTGCTACAATATAATTAAAAACATACAAAAAGTCAACATTAAGACTGAATTAAACTATTAAAAATACTATAGTAAAACATTTCAAAATATACACTTTTAAAAGATTTTAATGAGTCAAAACAATATCATTGCATGCTCTTTCCTCAAAAGCATTCAGTTTGCAAAGGCTATCTGAATTTTTTAAAAGTCTTCACCACCTGAGTAAGGGACAGCAATGAAGGGGCCATTGTAGCATCCCTAGTGAGAAAGTTCTGAAGTTTGAGAAAGTCTTGTCTCATTTTCTCACCAAAACATAGCAGTGAAGGTGGTGGGAATGAAAGAAGGACCTCTCTTGTGGATCTCAGCATCCAGGAAGGATCATATGGAGAGATATAGTCTGTCAGATGCCTGGACCTAAGTGATATAGGGCTTTGCAGTTCATAAGCAGCACTTTGAATCATACCCTGAAACAGTTAAGCAGCCAGTGGAGCTGTTAGAGCAGAGGGACTATATGATCCCTGTAACAAGCCCCAGTTAACACTGGATGCAGCTACACTGTAGAAATAATGCAGTGTGACACCACTTCAATTGCCATGATTTCATCCTATGGAATCCTGGGATTTGTACTTTGATGAAGCACCAACACTCTTTGCCAGAGAAGACTAAAGACCTTGTAAACCTACAAATCCTAGGATTCCATAGGATGGAGCTACAGCACTTAAAGTGGTGTCAAGGTACATTATTTTGACTGTGTAGATGCAAGAGGCTTACTTAAATCTCTCTTTTTTTCTCCCCCCCCCCCCACCGCCTCTCTCTCCCAGATCTTGACATGGGTGCTGTGCTCATATTTGAGCAGATCATGACCTTCACTTTTTTGCAAGATCCAATATTCAGTATATTCAGAAAGTGGCATCTAAATTCCACTTAAGAAACACTGGTCATCTATGAATCACTTGATATTGAAATGTTTTACCTAGCTAGAAAGGTACAAGCAGTCATGTATACAACTGTAATCTCTTCCACACAGGGGGGAAATCAGAAAGCTCCCTTTCTTACATTTAAAATATGAAAGCTATAGAAACTGAAAATGACAGAGTGATTCCATATTCACTATACAGAAATTTGTTTATTTATTTATTACATTTATAAGCCGACTTTCTCCCCAGAGGAGCCCAAGGTGACTCACAGACAAAACATCTAAAATCTCAAAAATTCAAAACAATTAAAGCATCTACACAAAAAATATACAAAAAAAATGAAAAACAAACTAAAAACCCACCTGCTCCATAAAAACCACCCTGCTATGTATTATATATCAAATGCCTGACTGCATAAAAATATTTTTACTTGCCAGCAAAAGGCCAGCAGGGAGGGGGCCAGCCTAGCTTCCTGAGGAAGGGAACTCTTTGGTGTGGGGGGGGGGAGCAGCCACCAAGACAGCTGTCTCTTGTGTGCTCATCAAGTGAGCCTGTGATCTTGGCAGGACTGAGAGAAAGCTTTCTCCTGAAAATCTTAGGGCTCTAGCAGGTTCATATGGGGAGATTCTCAAATAATCTGGACCTAAGCCATATAGAGCTTTATAGGTTATGACCAGCTCTTTGAATTGTGCCCAGAAATGAACTGGTAGCCAGTAAAGCTGTTTTAACAAGGGAGTTACATATTCACTATAACTGGCCTCAGTCAGCATTCTGGCTGCAGCATTTTGAACCCACTGAAGTTTCCATAGTTTCCAAAGGCAGCCCCACGTAGAATGCATTGCAGTAGTCCAAATGGGATGTAATCAAGGCATGTGTCACTGTAGCCATATCTGATGTCTCAAGGAACAGGCACAGCTGGCGCATAAGCTGTGCAAATGCACTCCTGGCCACTGCTGAAACCTGGGCATCCAGGCTCAGAGTGGAGTCCAGGAGCACACCCAAGCTGCAAGCTGCTAGATAAGAGAACACCCCAAAGGAATTCAACCAGGAGACAGATAATTTTCTTATACATGCTGGTGCACCAAAAAAGAAAAAGGAAGAACCAGCCTTGAATAGCCAATTGCACTGAAAGCAATCTTCTCTGTTCAATGCTCAGAACTAGACCAGAACCAGACACTAAACTCCAAAGAAGAAGGACCAAGCCACTGGCACCTAAACACACTGAAAGGGAAGCAATTGTAGCCCAAAGTGCCTACTGCTTAAAGGAGAGAAGAAATCCTGCTGCTCCCATCTTCACTTCCCCTTCCACCTACCTCCTCCTTCTTCTCTCACTGCCACTGACTGGCCCCACTTCTTTGGCTTCCCTACTGGCTTACATATCCTGTGTGCCACTTTACACAAGCCATTAACTCTATGTAACAGAACAGTGGAAGTTTTCAGACTACAGTGCCCAGACTATGTGAGAAGGGGGAAAGTAAGTTAAGAGTGCTATCTGAGAAGATGAACTCCAAGGAGGTTGGAGTGTTGTCAGGCTAGGAGACATGGGGGGGGGGGGGCACCAGAAAAACCCAGTTCCAGTCCTTCTACTAATACTCAGAATCAGAAGCAATGTTGGATCCAAACTCAAAGCCTGAAAAGTAATAGGTTTAGCATGCTTCTGGAATGAAGCTTTTCAGCTCTGCTTGGAATGAGGAATTATGAGCCAAATATATTCTGGCCCCACAGTGCACCAGAAAAAGAAGACATGAAAGAGGTACAGTTGGTCATGCATATCTACATATGCTGCATCCATGGGTTCAGTCATCCATGGCTTGAAAATATTTATTTTTAATCCCAAATGCAAACCTTGATTTTGCTGTTTTATATAAGGGCACAATTTTACCATGGCATTCTATCTAATGGGATGAGCATCAATTGATTTTGGTATCCATGGAGGATCCTGGAACCAAACCATAGTGGATACCAGTAGCCCAATGTCATAAAATTTCTCACTTGGCAACTGGATCTTACTTTCTATGCCTTGGCTGGACAGCTTCTCTTTCTGCTTCAGCTGCCTTTCCATAGACTTTTTCCTTGTGCTGATGGACAGTTCTCTGGCTTAGAGAGACCTCTTAGAAAAAGAATGAAAGTCAGCCTCCTCAGATATGAACTTCTTTGTAGCTGCAAGTATGGAAACCTCTTTGGAACCTCGTTCCAAAAGAGATCTAGTTAAGAAGACATAGGATAAGGCCTTTTTTTTGGCAGGACTCCAGCTGTGTAATTCTCTGGATGATGGATTTATCCCATTGTTTCCTTGATTGTAGCCTACGGTTGGACACAACTTGACAACTTTGTCAACAGGGAATACCTTTACCTTACCCATAAATACTAAGGTATTTCAGATGGTTTTATGTGTGGGTCTTTAATGGTTTAAACTTCTGGTCTCAATGTTTTAATGATACTCTTCTTAGCGTTGTTATTGTTGCTGTTGTCATCTATTGGATTTATATCCTACCTTTCTTCCAAAAAGAGGATTCATGACAGGGACTATAGTACTGAATCAAAAGTAGAAATAAAGCACAAAATATTATCAAAGTCTGAAACAGAAATTTTTAAAAGGTGCATTTAAAAAAATACAACCTTATTTAAAAGCATATTATTAAGGGGAAAGTGCGGACAGAAAGACAAGTTATGCAAATTGCAAATAACCAAGGGAGGGAGGGAGAGAGAGAGATGAACATCTAAGGTAACATGCATTTTAAACTATAGTTGGTGATGTTTTGGCCACTAGCTCACAGGAATTCCAGTCATCATGACCACTGTGAAGGATTGTGGGAACTGTAGTCCCATAAACTACTGGTTCATTCTGCTTTTTCTCAAGAAGCAAGCTGAAGGTACCCAACTGAGGGGTCTATTCATTTACATGTGTGTGGCCTTAACAGATATCCTAGGATTGTATCTCCAGCACTGGCACAGCTGGATCCACAGGGATGCTAGTGCAGGCCTCTGAAAATTTTAGTAGTGACAAAGCTCTGTGAAGGCAGACATTTCTTTTTTCCTCAAGAACATTTTCCCATTGTGTCATCCCTCCTGTGTTCTAGGGTAAAGCACCAAATTGGGGGGAACAGTGAAAATGACAACTTAGACAAGCCAAGGGAGGGGGGAAATCAGCCCTTGCAAAATGAGGGCATGCTGGTATCAACTTACCCATAAACTTACCCATTGTTGTTTGAAAATGCTGTACGCCACCCCGATTGCCTAGCAGAGGGGCGGGATATAAATAAAAATTATTATTATTATTATTATTATTATTAAGAAAGCATGAAGAAATCTGGGTTTGGAAGGGAAAGTCATCTCTGCCTCCTCTCAGTATAGCTTTACCTCATAGAGGTGTTGTAAATATGCAGTGAGCTAAAGATTCCAGCACTCATAAGAGGGGCATAATACAAAGTGTGATAAATGAATTTAAAATATACAAAGTGACCCCATGAGAAATTTATGAACAGTTTATGAACAGTTATACTGTGAGATGATGCATTAAACTGTGGGCTTAGGATAAATTTTTCCACTACAGAAACACTCTTCAGTGTGGCATAGGTCTCTTATCAAAAAATGTTTTCTTATCCAGAAACCTCTCAACCTATGTTATTTATCATCTCCTCAGTACATTCAACTGTAAATGTTGTTGTGGATGCCTTACAATATTTGTCTAGATAGTGGTTCTTCAGGTTATCAGATTGTTCAAATGGTTTCATTGCAAAAAGAAAGAAAGAAGAAAAATCCTGACTCTTTCTTAGCAGCAAACATCACAGAAAATCATATGTGTTTCTGTCACATGAAGTTCTTCTCCTATATACTATGAGAACACCTCAGTGTAAGTTTAACATTAACATTAAGTTTAACTTATGGGACTACTAAACATGGCTTACAAATCTGATCTGCCTCCAAGACACTGTTAGTACCAGACCAAAGAGATGGAAATCAGGAGTATTGTTCAGGGGAGGAGGGATTCTAAACACAGGATATCAATGTGTGAGTTTTACTATGTAGCAGTGAATGGCTGAGATCTCATTCACAGGCCAGGATTTATTACCAAAAGAAAGAACTCCACGACAGTCACTTTTGTTTCCACTACTGTGATACAGGTGTAATTTAGCCCACTCAACTGCAGCTTGTCAGCCACAAACCAAGCATCTCTGGAAAAAGACTGTGGCATCACTAGGGGGTACAAGGAGTGCAGACTGCACTAGGTGATACCCTAACGGGGTAACACCAGTGCTCCTCAAACATCTACCTTTTGGCAGAAATGGGCTGTGGCATTTATCTGCTTCCCTTTAAAATGTTTTAAGAGATGGTGGGAGTGGGAGGAAGCTCAGTGGGAGGAGAAAGCAGAAAAATGCAAAAATTTTATTTTATTTTTTTAAAAAATGATTTTTTATTTTTATTTTTTTAGAATTTTTTATTATTTTTCAATTTTCTTTAAAAAATCACATTTTAACAAAATCTTCACTATGTATATGTAAATATATTTAGGTTGTGCATATGATATTGTAATTTGAAGGTATAATTTCAATGCTGCTAGTTGTTTATGTCACAACTGTTAGCATTACCTTCAGTGGTATATATGGGAATTATGATTGACGAGTAACATTAGTGCAAAAAAACATTACTAAGGATTCTATATTAAAAAAAAATCCAGCAGCACAATATCAACTAAATTAAATAACTCATGCAAAAGTCCATTGGAACAGCAGTATTTCCACCATTCTTCAGAAAGCATGGAGAGAGCAAATCTATTATATTTCTAACCTCTGATAGTGGAAAAGAATGAAGCAGGTCCTTCCTTGAAGACCAAAGCATGGAATTCATTCTTTGGCTGAAGGGCAAAATATCTTTTCCATTCATTTCCTCAAAGGGAATCAACCTGCATTGAACTGCTTTTTTCCACATCTATATGGTAAAACTTTAAATACAGCTTTCAAATACAGCCTCAGCTAAGGGTACTTTGTCTCTTCTGAATGAATGTCTGGAGGAGGTAATGATGAGGAAAAGCAGATTGAGCGAGTCCAGCTAAGATAGAAGTGCTTACTTCAAAGGTCCTAACCGGGGTTTGAAGGTGTTTCAATCAGTCATTGATGGGATTATGCTCCCCTGAAAGACTGTGATCACAGCTTGGGGGTGCTTCTGGACCCGTCACTTCAAAAGACAGCTAGAATAGATGCAACAGCCAGGAATGCTTACTATGAGCCTTGGCCCTTAAACCATCTGTGCCCCTACCTAGAGCTGGAGGACCTAAAAATGGTAGTGCACATGCTGATATCCTCAAAGCTGGACTTTTGCAATGCACTCTACAGTGGGCTACCTCTGTACCAAGTTCAGAAACTTCAGTTACTTCAAAACATGGCAGCCAGACTAATTACTGGGATATCTTGGAGTGATCACATCACACCAATATTAAAATCACTCCACTGGCTGCCAATTAGTTTCTAGGCAAGGTACAAAGTGTTGGTTATTACCTTTACACCCCTACATGATTTGGGTACAGGTTACATACAGGATTGCCTCCTCCCATATAATCCACCCCATATACTCTGGTCCTCTGGCAGACATTTACTCCAGTCAGCCAGGACTAGGTTGGCAACTATCAGCCAGAGGACTTTTTCTTCAGATGCTCATTTTGCTTCATAAAAATGAGCGGCTTTTTCTTCAGCTACCCACATTCACTTCCAAATGAATGTTATTTATGAAGAAAGTACATCATCATTATGGTAATGATTTAGGCACCATATTCTTTTCTTGGTATACATTTTTATCCTGCCAATATAAAACACAGTCTCTTTATGCACCATCCATTGCACTCCATAATCACACTGTTTAGGTTTATAAATTTTTTGTAGCTCCCCAACTAAAACTACAATTATAGAGAGTAAAACCCATTGAACTGAATGGGGCTTACTACTGGGTGAACATGCTTAGAAGTATACCTAATACCCATCAGTTATTGAGAACATGTACATATGTACAATGATATTACGTCCAAAAGTATTCATATGAATGAATTGACTTATGTATACAATATAACCATTAATCTAACATTTTATTAACCTGCTTAGATAAAATAAACTTAGAGAGTATAAGCTCTATAGGCAGACATTTTTATTGACTAAATTGGTGCTCTTTCAATAGCAATTTGATGAACAATCATAGCCAATGATCTTATTAAAGCTATTTTACATATTTATGAAGACCCTGTAGCTTAATATACTATTATAGGGCCATGAAAGTTTATGTAGACCTCTAGAAATGTCAGACTAGTATTCCAAGGGTCCTATAAAATGGAGTATTACTTGCTTAAATCACATCCAAACTAAAATAAAAACCAGTAGTTGTTTTATTAGTTTGCCCTCATTGAAACAAAATCCAATTTCCTTGCATAGTGGTTCTAATAACTGAAGGCTGGAATGAAGATCCATTAAGGCTAACCAAGTAGGCATACATTCAAAACTTAAATTTCATTCAGTAGAAATTATTTCTCAACAGAGAGCCATAAGCTATATTGTAAAGAATTGAAACTCTAAAGAAAAGAAAACAAAATGGCTGATGTGGGTACAATGAATGGTTAGTGGTTGCTTAGAGAAAAGCTACATATTTTTATCATCAGATTCAAACAATTCTGACTATTCAGATACATTTAATTATCTCTAGCTGACTGTTGCTGTTTGGACTACAACACCCAGAATCTTCTGGTCAGCAGTCATGCTGGCTGTGGAATTCTGGGATTTGTTTGTCCAAAAAAGTAAGTTTCCAAACCTCTCCTTTCCCTAATTCATATCTCCATTGTTTTAATATTAATTGTTCACTTATGGGCAGTAAGAGAACAGAACATTTGTAAATGAGCAAAAAGCTCATTCATAGTTAGATCCCTTCACACTGTGTCACTCGCAGCAGCTGTATGCAAATAACTTTTTGAAAGAAGCAGTATGTTACCACAGTTTGTTCTAAAAGTACTGCACTAAAAAGAAAAGTTTTCAGATCAAGAGGAATAAAATTCAAGTTTATTCTTTAGAGCCTCAGGCACCTTGAGCAGATACCATATATTAGAATGGTTACCCATCAAAGTGCTCAAAACATGATCTTAATCTTAAGGGTGGTGTTTTATAGTTCTCCTTGCCCAGTTTGACAGCCTTATCTCCAGAAATGACTGCTTGGGACTAGGTTTCTATAGTTATGTTTACCTCTCAAACACTGGCGCTGATTTACACAGAATAATAAAAATGCTTGTGATCAGTTGATTTATCCATTATTTGTCATCATCTTCATACTATGTTCAGTACAGATGTAAAACAATTCAAGAGATTTACTTTTCCAAGATTCTATCCACTAGGGATTTTATGAACTATTTGGTACCTGGCACATAATCCTGCCTTCATCTTGCCTTAAAAATACATTTCTAATCATTTATAGTTGCCAAGACACTTCTGAAGTCATGGAGACCACTGTCTGCTCCATATATTCACTGCAGGGGTGTGGAGATTCTGAGACACATAGGGTTCTGTTTATAAAAATCTCCCTCTTCATCTCAGGGGATGAAACATGGCCTCTATTCTATTACTCCTTTCCACCTAATTCCAAAAAAGCTATTTCTGTGCTAAACCAGTTCCTGTGCAGAACCATTGTCAGTATCTGGCAGCTGTAATGGACTGGTTGAAGGCAAAAAAAAAAAATTAAACTTATTCCTGACAAGATAGAGGTGCTCCTGGAGAGTCAAAAGACAAATCTAGCAATAGGGATGTAGCACTTTTGAGACTGGGTTAGACTGGGTTACACTATCCTTGAAAACACAGGTTCACAGTTTGGGAGTATTACTGGATACAACCCTGAGTCTGAAGACTCAGGTTCCAGCAGTGACCAGAAGTGCTTTAGCACAGTTAAAGCTAATGCACCAACTGCACCTGGAGTAGATGGATCTGGCCATGCTTGTACATGCCTTGGTTACATCTCATTTGGATTACTGCAATGCACTCTACATGGGGCTAGCTTTTAAAAGTGCTCAGAAAATTCAGCTGGCCCAAAAGAGCTGCAGCCAAGTTGTTGACTGGGGCTGGCTACAGGAATTACACAACTCCCTGGTTGCAACAGCTCCACTGGCTGTCAGTCCATTTTCGGGCAAAATTCAACGTGCTGGTTTTTTACCTATACAGCTTGGGTCCAGGCTATTTGAAAGAGTGTATCTTCCTGTATGAGCCCATTGGGATTTTAAGATCATCCAGAGATGCCCTTCTCTCTGTCCCACCACCTTCTCAGATTTGTTCGGGATGAATAAGAGAGAGGGCCTTCTCAGTGGCTACTCCCAAACTTTGGAACTCCCTCCCCAGAGAAACCAGGCTGGCCCCTTCTTTGCTCTCCTTCTGGAGTCAAGTTAAAATCTTTTTGTGCCTCCAGGCCTTTACAAACTGTTGAGTTTTGAAGTATTTTAAAGGTCTGCATATAATTGTGGGTTTTTTTATTTTCAATGTATTTCAGTATTTTAATGGTTTTAATATATAATTGTTTAATTGTATGTTTTATATTTTCATTTAATTTTTGTATTGTTTTAAAATGTTAGTGGCCTTGAGTCACCTTATTGAGAGAAAGTCAGGATACAAATTAATAAAATCATCATCATCATAATCTACAATCGTAGAGATTGTTGAGGGTTGTTATCTCAAAGTCAACCAGTCAAGCTTTCAGATAGCCAAGCTATTAGATAGGCAAGCACCTAAGAGGATAACAAATCAGATAGAAGCCCATTAGTCCCTTGAATCACTTGACCCCTGCTAAAGTGATGGCTATAATCCATTTTCTTCATCAATAACTTGAGCATTTAGTCAGCACACAGAAAGTCCTAGGTTCAGTTCCCAGCATCTGCAGTAGAAGGTACCTCTACTCAGATAGTATAACCAAAAGAGGGCTCTACATAACATAGGGCCTTTGCAGACTGCCAGAAATAGTGCAAATTGAGTCCACTTTAAGGATTAGGGTTAGGGTTAGGGAATCATGGGAACTGTATTTTATTGTGGCACCAGAGCTCTCTGACAGAGAAGGCTCAATGTCTCAGAAAAAAAAACAGTTCCCATGATTCCCTAGCACTAACCCTAACCCTTAAAGTGGACTCAATTTGCACTGTTTCTGGCAATCTGCAAAGGCCCATACTGTGACACCATAACCAGATCAGTCTTCTATATACTGGTACCTGCTAGATTCACTTGAGCTACTCCTCACTTCAAGCCTAGCCAGCCCAACTATTGAGGCTTCTGTCAGGTCTCAGACTTTATCACAGCAAGTTGTTGGCTTCCTGCCCTGAACTTTTGCTTGAGACCAAAATATGAAAGAATCGGAGATAAGTGCTATCTAAATCAAAGCAGGCAAGAATGTTAGCGTGGTTATGCAGCGCGTGATGATCCACATCAACATGCAGCACCAGGATCATGATCTTTTCAGATTCAGGCAGTAGAGTGCCAGCTGGAGAAGCACTTCTCCCCTTCCAGATAGAGTAAAGAGATTCCACAGACAGGCATCTCTCAGATGAGGCTTTAGGGCCTAAGCAGACAGCACAAAGCGCCATCTTCGAGGCCAGGAAGGGGAGGGGCAGCCTCACGCTGGGCACCTCAACCCCTTCCCCAAAACATAATCGGAGCGACCCACCCGCCAAATGGCCGACGCTCCGACGAAGCACTTCCACTGCAGCGAAAGAGGCGCCGAAGGTGAGCCGGATGCCTTTTGCGGCGCACCTTCAGCATCTTACAAAAGGAGTGCTATTTTAGCGCTCCTTACTGGAGCAGAGACGCTATGCCACGGGGCCGAGGAATCTGGATGCCTCGGCCCTGATCTGCAGCTTCCTGGGGTGGCCCCATGCCACCCGTCTGCTTCCCCCCTTTAGTTACAGGGGTTTAAATTGGTTGGTATTATTTTCTGTTTTTAATTTGTTATTGTGATTTTAATTGATATACAGTTTAATAACTTTTTAATGGGGGAGGAAAATATATTGTCTTATGTTGTATGCTTTTAATGCTGTAAACCACCCGGATTGGTTCGCCAAAGGGCGGTATAAAAATAAAATTTATCATTATTATTATTATTTTATTATTAATCTTAGTTCCTCTATGTACAAGGCTATATACCAGGGGTTGGCAACCTACAGCCCGTGGGCCGCACCCAGCCCACCAGCCCCCGATGACCGGCCCACGATGACCCACGACGACAATGACAACCCCCGCCGTTGCCACGCATGCCATCACTGCACCACCACCGCATGCGTCACGGCCGCCATTTGGTTTGCAAAATGGCAGCTGCAACTCATTTGCGCATGCGCAGTACTCCTGCGCATGTGCCAATGAGCCACAGCAGCCATTTTGGAAAACAGGGGTCTGCGGGGGGCTGTGGGGGCCGTGCGTGCACGCATGAGCACACGCACCACCATTTTCCCCCCTCCAGCCCGGCGGAAGACCTGGGGACCAATGACCGGCCCCAGGTACGTAAACCTTGCTGACCCCTGCTATATACAGCAACAACAACAACCATCAACCACTCTCCCACTGCAATCCACTAACAACCACACATGTGTGTCCAGAGACTTCTGCCTTATATAGCCAGGGCTCCACATGGCCTTCTGGCCCTGCCTCTTCCTGTGTACACCTGTCACTCACCTGAGTGACTCTGCAGTTTTGCAGCAGTTCTCTGTGCTTTGCAGCGCCAGGTGACCATCTCCATATTGTCACTTCCTATGACACAGCATGTGTTAGCATGACTCAGTTGCAATCAAATAGTGTGTCATCATGGCTGCTGCTATTTCCCAGATTGTACATTTTCCCCTGGGACTCCTTCCTAACAAAGAAATCCAAGTTTTGTCAGCAGTGATTATAAGGATAAAAATGGAGAAACATCCAGTACTCTGAGTGTAAGTTTACAGCAAAATAAGTTGCTCAGACTGAAAAGTAAGTTTTCAGGTGACATCTTTCTGCATTTGGATGATAATGATTGGTCCTTGATATAGGGACAGGTACTTCCTCTGGACAAAAAGAAAGAGAAGATAAAGAGGGCACCAATCAGCCCTGGTGGCGCAGTGGTTAAATGCCTGTACTGCAGCCACTCACTCATAGACCACAAGGTTGTGAGTTCAATACCAGCCAGGGCTGAGGCTCGACTCAGGCCTGCATCCTTCCGAGGTCGCTAAAATAAGTACCCAGCTTATTGGGGGGCAATCAGCTCACAGTTGTAAACCGCTTAGACATCCCATAGCATGATATGAAGCAGTATATAAATGAAGCTGCTTTGCTTTGCTTTGCATATATTTGCATTTTTTTAAAAAATCTTCCTGGGGGCATTCGTTCATTGGTTATCACCTCCAGTCATTCTAGTAAGCTGCAACCAAAGGAGATGCAATGTGAGGCAGAGATGGTCCATCAGGCCTGCAGAATACTTCCTTGCTTTCTTTGCCCCTCTCCTTCCTTCACTTTGTGCCATGACTGTTTAGATCAGGGATGAATAACATGTGGGTCATGGACTGCATATGGCCCTGAAGACCATTTTTGTAGCCTGTGGGTTCCTCTAGAGTCCTCCAGTGTGCCATTTTTGGTAGAAGAAGTGGATTTCCAACCTGAAAGCGTCCAGGAGCAGCAGTGTTCTATTTCTCAGAGTAGGAGGATCCTCAAGACCTCTAAACAATTTTTTTAAAAAAAAAAAGTGGAGATCTGGCTGCTTCTGGTTCTGAGTTCATTTACTTATGCACTTATTAGCATTTGTAGGCTTGGCAGAGAGTCCCAGTGGTCAGAATTTAGGGCCGATGCAGATCGGCATAAAGGATCGGCCTGGGGCTGGAGTTGGGGCAGGCTGCCCTGACTCCACCCCAATGCCATCCTGATGCCACATGCCCGGCCGTATGGCACACGGTGTCACAATGCTCTTTTGGTGCAGCATGCATACACGCTGCACCAAAAGAGTGCAAAAGAGCCGTAGCACCATCTCTAAGGGTGGCCTTTTACCACCCCCAAAAGGACCAGCATTTTGCTGCTCTTTGGGGGGGCGGTAAAAAGGAGGATTGGGGCTGCAGCATGTGGTTACTGTGGCCCTGATCTGCTGCTCCAAGAGGCAGTTCTGTGCTGCCCCTTTCAGGCCATCTGCATTGGTCCTTAGTCTCCAGTCCAAGTGGCATCCCCAGGCTTGGTCACACCAGGTGCAGGGGGGTTGCCGAGGGGGACAGTGGCAGCAGCCTTCCTTCCAATGTTCACACTTTGTGGCTTCATTGCTCACCCAGTTCCCTCCGCTGATACCCGGTTGGTTCCCTGACACTGTGGAGCCTTCCTGGAGCCTTGGGCCTGCTCGCCACGCCTTCCCGGGGCTGCAGGACCTGCTCCCTGGGGCCACACACACCGGAAGTCCCATCCCCAGAAGTCCCATCCCCCAATGTCTCCCCCTCCTGCACCAAAATGTCACTAATTGAGGGACACCACTGGATAAGAGATGTGTTTTTCATGGCTCCAGAGACTAGGACAAGAAGCAAGGGATTCAAACTATGGGAAAAGAGATTCCACCTAAATTTCAGGAGTAACTTTCCGATGGTCAGAGGTGTTCGACAACAGAACACCCTTCTCTGGAGTATGGTGGAGTCTCTTTCTTTGGAGGTTTTTAAACAGAGGAAGGATGGCCATCTGTTGGGCATGCTTTGGTTGGTGTTCCTGCTTTGCAGGGGCTTGGAGTTAATGGCCCTTGTGGTCTCTTCCAGATCTATGATTCTAGGGTATCATCCCTCCTGTGGGGTGTCACCTGGAGTGCTCCACACATTCTGCACCCAATCAGTGGCTTCATTGTCCAGACCTCATAGTTATCCATCCTTCTTCCCCCATCACTATCTTCACACAGGGAGCTACAAGTCTAAACAGAAGCATTTCCTTATGCATGGCTGCATGGGGAACTCCCATCCTTTTGGGGTTTCCAATTGCATACTCTTCAACATTTCACAGATGAATCCTGGGGCATATGTGACCAAGCAACATAAGAATGTGTTCAGTACAACAAAGATTGTTAATGAGGAAGAAAAGACAAACAAGGAGATGCTGCGTCACTTTGCTGTTGCCTGGGTCTACAAGGAAGGGCAAAATTTTCCCCTCTCTTCACCTCTCTTTCCCCCTGCTGACTTACTTGAGTGCAGAGGAGCTATACAAAAGAGTTGACAAAAAGGACACATGGAGCAAAGAACCATACAAAGATGAACCCCATATTCTAAAAACTGAGGAGGAAGCTGCAATAAAAGAAATGGTAAAAACTAAGACTCCAAGAACAGATGATATGCCAACAGAACTGTTGCAATGGAGATGTCCCACACTAACAAGAGTCAACTCTAGTACTAACCAACATATGTCAACAGATATGGAAAACAAAATGATGGCCAACAGATTGGAAATGATCAAGATACATCCCCATTCACAAAAAAAGAGACACAAGGGACTGCAGCAATTATAGAACCATAGCACTAACCTCCCATGCAAGCAAAATTATGCTCAAAATACAACAACACAGATTCCAACCACACTTGGAGAGAGAAATCGCAGAGGTCCAAGAAGGGTTCAGGAAAGGAAGAGGCACCAGGGATCACACTG
>JAIPUX010001880.1:97753084-97763370 GCA_020142125.1 Phrynosoma platyrhinos | reverse complement strand
ATACCCTTTGGATTAGGCCTGCTTTAGACCCCGTGTGATAAGGTCCTTGGTCTCACGCCTCACCTGCATAGACCCACATGTTTCCATTTATGAAAGCAAACCTTCAAATCAGTTTTGGGGGAAAATGTTTTCTTAAATACTTCCTAAAGTATTAAAATAATGTCTATCTGTTTAAAACATTTTACGTTTTATGTTACATTTAAAAACATTAGCTAATGTTATTTATAAAATTAATAATGTGAAGCATTAACATTGGCTAATGTTATTCATAAAATTAATAGTCAGTGAAGCAGACAGAAAACCTAGGCAATTATGGGAACACTGCAGTATGATGAACAGCAATGAGAATAATTTTTCCTAATTTTTGAATAGTCAGACAGCATATTGGACATAAATTTCTGTTCATTTAAAATACTCGTTTGAACTTTAAACATTGCAGAAATCCAGCTTCTAACAAACCTTACCACTAACAAACCTTGTGGCATTCACACCAACACAAATAACATGATGTCTCTTTCAGAGGAAATTCCTGCTTCAAGGTTGAGTTTGCTTTCATGTATTCACTGTGCTTCACTGAAGCACCTTCATTTTTCACTCAAACGGGTGTTTGGAGTGCAAGATGCCTGCTTACCTGGCAGCTTAGCTTTGCATTTGCTGCTTAAAAAGTGTTCCCCTTTGATGCACCTGAGAGTTGAGATGAAATAAAGCTCTAGTCATCCAGGATGTCTTTTTGAGCTCCGGGTTAATGACAGTGACAAATGGCACATCCTAAAGATTCACATACTGCTGTCGGATGATTATGTCAAGCAGCTTATTAAGAGAGGTGCAGCACTCAAAAGTCTCCATTTGCGCAGATGTTTGTTCCAGTGTCATTTTGGCTAGAAGCAGAATTTGTCTGAAACCCAACCATATTACAACAGAACATGATGCTCCTAAAAAACAAGTTAAGTGGCTAGAAACACAGGTGTGGATCCATTTTGTTCCATGTCAGATGTGTCAGCTCAATTATTGCTTTCAGCAGATAGAACAGTGTTTGGGGCAAAAGTCTGTGAAGAACGTAGAAGCTGCGGGGGTGGGAAAGATGTGGTGGCCGCAATATTTTGCAGTAATGCAGAGGGGATGAAAGAGGTCTGAAACTCTGCCAACAGTCCTCCCCCCCCCAAAAAAAAAACAGCACATAGAATCATACAAGAGCTTGGAAGTGACATGCTGTAGGTGACATATCACTTATCATGAATTATGTGGCTTTTAATTTTTGGTTATCAAGACTTAAAAAAGCTTCCTTTGGAACCAGCAAATCATTGGATCAAGGCCACACAAGCAGGCAAAAACCTTAATATAACCTTAATGTTAATATGTAACTATGCCAGGGGAACTTTTTTATTGAGGTGCATATTTTATTTTTTAACTTTTGTATGTTTTAAAATAATTATATATTGTCTTAGTTGTAACTATGTGTGTATTATCATTAATAACTTTTTGAAATTTAATCACACTCTGATGTTGTGTGGCCATACATGTTCCAGTTTTCTTCTGTGAAATGTTAGAGGGTATGGAATGAATTGACTTTTACAACACTATCATGCAGGGATGAGGAAAGCACATTATTTCTCTTCTGGTTGTAAAAGCATGGACGAGGATCATAAAAGTGTCTCTTTTGCCATACAGATTTTTCCAGCTTGACAAAAGGGATGCTACAAACCCCCTCCCACACTTTTATAACTGGAAGAGAACAAAAGTGCTTTGATGTCATGTGGAGACAGGAAGAGAAACATGCTTTTCTTTCTCTGCTTGCTAAATTTATTTGCAATGCAACAAAGCTCCTAATCTTCTTCTGATTCTTGGCTACAATCTTTACTCTGATTGAGCCAAGGTATGGAAAGTCTTGAACTATCTGCTTTAAAGTTGTGTAAATTATTCGTAGTCATTATTTTTTGTTTTCTTAATATTCAATTGTAAACTTTCATTTGGACTTTCTTCTTTGGTTGTCTTCAATAATTATACTAAATCTTTGCAGTTTAAAGAGTGGTATTTAGAATTCTCAGTCAGAGCTCTAGTGCCTCACCAAACTGCAAGCCCCAAGATTCAGTGTGATGTTGCCATAGCAGTTCAAGTGGGTTCATAGCACTATAATTGTGTAAATCTCAAGAACAGCTGATTGATAACCCAACAACAACATTGCTGCAGACTGAAGGAAAAAGTACTTAACATGGACCAGGATTTTATAGATTAGGCACTTAATTTTGTAGATTAGGCACTGCTTTTTTTTTGTAATATCCTCTACTGGGGTGGAGCATTGTTCATGACATCCAGACCACTATAGAGGGATGATTCTCACATCTGTATTCATCAGTCAATTCCTCATTGCTTGATTGCCCAGTTTGTGCCACATTAGATTGGTCTACATATTATGCAGAAGAAAGCACTCACATTCAAGAAGTCATTGTACTTTATTAGTGAATACTCCAAAGGAATACAATTCACATAAGTATTCAGAACCCATTGTAATGGGTGGATACATTTCTCCTTTAATAAATTGAATACATGTTACAATTTCTACATTAAAACTTATATAAGCACTCAATATGAAAGGTTTGGTAGAATGATCAAATGATATTTTTAGCTGTTTAATGCAAGCCCCACTGGGGAAACTCCTACAATTCCACAATCATTCATTTTCTAAAATACCAGTGCCAGCTCTAAAAGATTTAAATGAGTTTAAATGAGTGCAGAAGTGCAAGACTCAATTGTGTCTGTGATATCCTAAAATAAACTGATATCACAATTGAAAAAAATGGTAACCATAATTATCTAATGACCACAGAACTAAAACATGAAGTCTTTTTTGGAGACTTCGTCCATGCTTTGTCAAAATGGATTTCTATGCTACTTTCTTATGTACTGATAAATGCTGCATACTTCAAGGCACTTTCCATTAATGAATGTATATTTATTAAAATATAAATATATGGACTACACTCTGGATTAGGAAATATATATCTTTAAAATAAGAGAAATGGATACTCATAGATAATTCACTCAACTCCCTATGCAATATTCAAAACAAGGTGTCCCATGTTTCATCTGGATATAAAAGGAAGCCAGAAAATATGCTGTCATCTTCAGCACTAACATAAATTCCATTCCAGTCTCGTGTAACTTCCAGCCAAACTTGATCTCCTACGTTCAATTTCAAAATGGTAAGGAAGGATGCCTGGTCTATCTCTTGTCCATAGAGGGTCTCTCGGCTTCTGACCATCTTCCTGTTCTGACACACAATGCTAATTCGAGCAGGCCGCCCTCGTATTGTCATGTGGTAGGAAAAGATATAAGCCCCAGCAACAGAGCAATTGAATTTCCCTGTCAAAGGGTTGTAATCTTCCTGGTCATTGTAGAGTATCTTGTCAAACTTAATGGGTGTGTTGGGGGGTGGGAAAGGCTTGGATAAGCCAACGCTAAAAGCTGATCGTTGGGTTCTTGGGGCCTCACCCTTTGGACCCTTGGGACCCCTTGCACCTTTCTTCCCAGGAGGTCCCCTCATGCCTTTGAAGCCAGGAAGTCCTTTCATCCCAGGAGGTCCCATCATGCCAATTGGACCTGGATCACCTTTCTCACCTCTCACACCAGGGTCTCCCTTTTCTCCCTTTTGCCCATCCTCACCATGCCCACCTTCCACTCCTACATCTCCTTTGTTACCCTTTTCTCCTTTGAGCCCTGTTTCCCCCCTTTCTCCTCTTTCTCCCTTTTCCCCAGGATCACCACAGTAACCCTTTTCACCAAGGTCTCCTTTTTCTCCTTTTTCTCCATTTTCCCCATCCACACCTGGTAATCCCAGGTCCCCCTTGTCTCCCTTTTCTCCTTTGGTGCCGTTTTCACATGTTTCTCCTTTGGAGCCCTTTTGCCCCTTAACTCCAGGCAGACCATGATTTCCTTTGTCTCCTTTAAATCCAATTTCACCTGGAAATGTTAAACACAGTAACACAAGGTCAGAAAGAAAAGTCACCCTCTTCAGTAAAGACATAGCCTGGTTTATGCATTTCCCCACTCCTCAGCTGCTAAATAATCCATATCACTGGGCTAGTCTTGTTGGCTGGGAGGTCTGGAAGCTATAGTCCAACACCTGTAATGTCTCTGACAGGAAGTGGAACACATTTTGCTCCTCTTTGTCATCATAAACCTTCCATAATAGAATATAAGGGCTTCAAAGCTGTAAGGATGGTGGTCATGGTTATGGTGATGTTATTTATCTATTGCTTTTTGCACTGAAATGGGACTCAAACTGCCTTTGTTGTTCTTGTTTGTTGTTATGTGACTTCTGACTTATGGCAACCATATCATAGGATTTTCTTGGCAAGATTTCTTCAGAGGAGGTGTGCCATTGCCTTCTTCTGAGGCTGAGAGATTATGTGGGCCAAGGTCACACAGTGGATTTCCATGGCTGAGCAGGGATTGAGACCATGCTCTTTCAGACTCCTAATGCAACACCAAAAACCACTCATTAAACTGGCTTACAAAAATTAAAAAGGATGACATGATTTCCACAGTCCCTTCTTTCTAGTATCAAAAATAGAGAGGGTCATATTGTATCCCTGAAGTCATTAGGCATACAATTGTAAAAGTGAATCCATTGGCCAATATCTTGTTTCAAGTTGGTACAGCATAAAGAAAGCTATGTTGTTGTATTTACATGGACAAAGGAGATAGCAAAGCTAGTGGTGGCAAATTGGCTGCTAGCTTCCTAATGTACACCATGGTCAATTTTGTGGCCATTTTGTGGAGGTGGAGTTGTGTCTGAACATTAACTAGTCTGTAAGCCAGCCTGTTGAACTGTTGAAGAGGGAAATCTTGCATAAGGGATATTGGATATCTCCTTACACAAGCTTGTAAAATTTCCAGTACAACCAGTCATTGCACCAGCATAGAGTTCCAATAGGATTCCATTTACTATCTCATGCTACAGATGTGTGTTGTGACATCAGGAGTTCCTCCATCACAAGAATAGCCAGCAGTTGTGTAAACTGGACTTCAGAGTTCCATATACCATTGTATTTTTAAAAAAGTGAACTGGAGGAGAACAGTAGCACACAAAAATTGATTCAAATTTCATTCCCACCTACATATAATGAAAATAGCAACCCCATTTGAATTGAGGATGGCCATCATGCATCCCATAGATCTCACACATCCTCCCACTGGGACCCTGACATTACATGCTAGTGGCTCCACTCCTGCCATGTCACCACTATTTCTGCTGCTGTGAAGATCACCACTAGCAGAAATGCAAATGTTTTTGTGTGGCAAGGATGACAGTAGCAGCTAAACAGTTCCATGCCAGTTTTGTTCAATTGTTAATGGAGTTATCCAAGCTGCTGAACCTGTTTTAGAGCATCTTGGATACCTCGTTTGAATTTCAGAGTAAAATCCAGAGTGAGAAATAGGGACAGCTTAGTTGATGTCATTAAACATTATGCACTAAGCATCAACCCCAGTTGCTCAGAGCAAGAAATTCTGATAATGAACACCAAGTCTAGCAAATATGAAGATATGTCTTTAGTTAGAATTTTTTTTTCTAACAGTGCATTGAACAGAAGTAAGAAAACACAACTTTTCCCACTTCTGTTGTTTATAAGCACTATTTATAAGAATATAAAAGTGTTCTTGTTCTGTGTCTTTAGGTAACCTTAAGGTAAATCTATCACAAAGTTTTCTTGGCAAGATTTTATTCGGAGGAGTTTGTCATCACCTTCCTCTGAGACTGAGAAAGTATGACTTGACCAAGATCACTCAGTACATTTCCATGGCCAAGTGGGGATTTCTTGGATTCCCAGAGTCCTAGTCTAACCACTACCCCATGCTAACTCCCATATGGGAGTTGTAGTCTGACCCCCAAAAATGTCCAGGTTCTTCTTTGAACAGTCTACAGCTCTAAATCAACTTGCAGCAACAAGAAGTCAGGAACACATGTATGCAATGTTCAAGGCAATGGCCTCATCCTGATATTCCTCCCATCACTCTGAGAACCAGAGAAGGGGGGCCTGGGAACCCTATCTACTGTCTTACCTAGACCACTGTAAGTAATGTGGTAGAACTTTATGCTTCTCCAGCTTCTACCAAGATCTTAACCTTCAATCTTATCGTTTTATTTTATTTTTAGTTTTAGTTATGTCTTGTCTTTCCACTAATAATCAGCTAGCAATAAAAAAAAATGCAGTCTTTGCCTTTACCCTCTCAGATAACTGAGAGAGAGCCAACTTAACAGAGGCATCATTGGGGGTGCAGGTGTTGTAGATCACACCAGATGACACCTCAGAGTGGGAGAAACTCCTGGTGAGGTAGTCATTCACTGTCCATCCCAATTCCTTTGCAGCCCCCCACCACCAGCAGCTAGAGCACCTTTGCCATCCACCATCTGCAGCCACTGATTGGTGTGAGGTGCAACTGTCCCTTCCACAAAAGGAAAGGAATCTCTGGCTGCTCCTGCTGCTATCAGTTTCCTTTTTCACCCAGCCAGCAGCCCTGCCAGACCTCAAAGTGGCCACAGCAAACACCTTGCAATCCACTCCTACCCAATGCCCTGCCCTGCACTCCCTGCACTATGGACGTTTTCACACTGGGCTTAAGGCAGACGCAATCCTACCTCACTCTGGCCCCAGTCCGGATCCTTTGCAAAGTTTTCACACTTACGTCGCACAAGCCCCACCCCATCCAGTGCCATCCCCGGCGTAATCCTGCATCATTCCGGGTCCTTTCTCCAAGTGTTCACACTTATGTCGCAGCAAGCCCTGCCCCAGCCCGCCCCATCCAGTGCCATCCCCGCACCATCCCCGTTCTTTGCAATTCCTTTTTCAAAAAGGAATTGAGTTGCCACGGCCAGAAGCAATCAAGAACCATTCTGGAATGATGCTGCTTTCACTGGTCTGAAGCTACAGGATCCATTCCGGAATGATTCTTGATTGCTTCCAGGCGGCTTTGAGACCCCTAGTGTGAAAACGTCCTTTGAGGAATCAGAGCAGGGCAGCAGGAGGGAAGGGAAGGGAAAGCAGGCAGCTGTGTGCCAGGCATCTGGTAAAAGTGCTACTGCCACAAATTGCAAATCCCATGGTTCCATAGGATGGAGCCATGGTATTTAAAGTGGTGTAGTTAATTAATTCTGCAATGTGAAAGCAGCCTCTGTCTCCAATAGCAGCAAGACTGGAATACAGACTTTTCCTGAAGACCTCAAAAACCAGACATTTTCTTATGAGAGAATGGGTATACAGTTGCATTTTTGATTATTCACTGATTTTATCACACTCAAAGCACTGCCACTGCCACTGGGTGGCAAGCTCCCATTTTTGAAAAGTGGATGGATAAGCACGGCTGGGACCTAGACTGCAATCAAGTTGCTGTTGTCCAGCAGCAGTGGCAGTGATTAGAGTATAATAAAATCAGCAAATAATCCAAAATGTGACTATATCCTCTCAGGGATCAGTCATGTTATTTGTAATGTGATAATTTCCTAAAGCTCCTTCAGTCCTAGGGCTCAATTCAGTTTCAGTGGTGTTCTCAGGTGCCACAGTCCAAAGGAGAGTGGGACCCAAGGCAAAACAATTGAATGCAAAGTACCAGCATTTTTAGTTTAAAATTTTTACTGCAAGTAACAAAGCCTTTGGAGAAGCATTTCAATCAGTGGTAATTAAGGTGAGGAGGAATTCTACAAAAAAATGAGAAAACATTAAATGTTGGCATCATGGGGAAAATGGTGTGGTGAACTAGAGAAGTTTGGGAGACTGGGAAGGATATATTTAGCCTGAAGACCTAATGTTCCCATTCCCTGCTTTACAGATGATAACAAATACTTTGAATTATACCTGGAAACAGATGAGTAGAGAGAAGCTACTGTAATAGGTTCCATCCACCCTGTAAGCAACCCCAGTCAAAAGGCTGGCAGTAAGATTCTCAGTCAGAGAAAATTCCAAATATATTTTCTTAAATTCTTCTCAAATCCTGTGTGGCATACCTTGTTCTCCTGGTTTTCCTGGATAGCCTGGGGTTCCATTTGCTCCTTGCTCACCATGTTCTCCTTTGTCTCCTACAACATTTTTACAGTACTGTTTGTGGCAGAAATACTTGTTAAACTATATAACACATCCCATGCCTTCTGTTTAGCTAAAACAAAAACACATCTTAATGCAAATTAGTTTGTTTTTTTTGTTCCACCTCTATGGATACAACTATTTGCTAGGCAATTATGGACTGTGAAAAAAGACTCCCAATGCAGAACTGTAAAGATTTAGCCCAAATCTTTGAGAATGTAACAGCACCCTGCACTTGAAGGGTATAAGATGTCTGCATCCACACTGCAGAAATAATGCAGTTTGACACCCTTAACCTGCCATGGCTCAATGCTATGGAATCCTAGGATTGTTGTGGCACCAGAGCTCTCTGTCAGAGAAGGCTAAGTATCTCACAAAACTACAAATCCCAGAATTTCACAGCATTGATCAATGGCATTTAAAGTGGTGTCAAACTGCATTATTTCTACAGCACGGGTACAGCCATAGTTCTTGTCTTTAATAGAGTTATTTCAGTAAAGCCTTGGTTTGTTTATTTAGCAACTGATGGCATCTTGCTGAGTGCTTTCAAGTCACTTCAAACTTATGGCAACACTAAGGCTTATATCACAGCGCTAATTAAACCGGCTTACCTGATCCAGCTTAAAATTTAAAATGAGCAGCATCCTGATCTTATCACAAGGATTTTGCCACCAAAATCACTGCCCGGGTCTAGCCCAGGTCCAGCCCTGCTCCCAGGGCCACTCAGCATGGCTTTTTTCGAAGCCAGGAGTTCTCCAGCTTAAGGAAATGGCTGCCAGAGCAGCCCTGGGAATGGGGCTGGACCTAGACTGGACCCAGGCGGTGATTTCAGCAGCAGAATTCTTGTGATAAGATCAGGATGCCACCCATTTAAAATTTTAAGCTGGATCAGGCAAGTTAGTTTAATTAGCGCTGTGATAATCTGCTAAAACAAACCTATCATGGAATTTTCTTGGCAAGATTTGTTCTGAGGGGGTTTGCCATTGCCTTCCTCTATGGCTGAGAGAGTTTGAAATACCCAAGGTCACCCAATGGGTTTCCATAGCCTAGTAGAGATTCAAATTCTGGTCTCTCAAAGTTTTAGTTGAACATTACGCACTATATATTTCTTTGTCTTTATTCCTTAATCAGAATTGCTAGCTACTGTGCACACACACTTTCCATCAATATCAGTATCCACAGAACACAACAAGTAGGGAGGTCACATTTAGTGCCATTGACTCCTGAAGGTCTGAACAGAACCTATATATTGTGTTGGCTGAGGTATGAACAGTGGACGTGCCTTTTGGCACATCCAAAATTCTATTGTAAATTCCTAAAATAAAATGAATAATATTTTGTAGTTTTCTTGATTTTGGTCCAAAACACACTGCAGAAATAATCCAGTTTGAGACCACTTTAACTGCCCTGGATCAGTGCTAAGGAATCCTGGGAACAACAAACTACAATTCCCAGGATTCCCTAGCACTGAGCCAGGGTAGTTAAAGCAGTCTCAAACTGGATTATTTATGCAGTGTGTTTGGGGCCTGTACTTTGTACATAGAAATGTACAAAGAATGCAAATGGAGTCCTGCCAGATTAAAGCAAAATTGTATCAGGATAATTTCAATTGCTAGTGGAGGTTTTAATTTTTTTAAACTCTTTTTAAACCATCTTGTTTTAATTGTTAATTGATTTAAGATTTTATTTATTTATTTATTTAAGAGATTGATATCCAGTCTTTCTCCAAAAATGGGATTCAATATACTTTTAGCCTTTAAATTATTGTTATTGCTTTGAATTGTTTTAAACTGTTCAAACTGATTCTCTGGTAGACTGCACTGAAATCCTCAGATACATGGCAGGATATAAATATTTAAGTAAATAAATAATCTCATTGAATCAAGCACTGTGTAGTAAGTCAACATGACTACACAACCCTACTCAGCTTTAGATGGGATTAGCAATTCATTTTAGCCTGGGGTAGCAGAGTCTGGCTTTCTACATATTGCTTGATTCAATTTCCAGCATTCATCATCATTGGTTATGCTCACTAAGGCTGATGGGAGCTGCAGTCATACAACATCTTGGCTTTGTCCACACTGGCCATGATTCTCTGGGAGCAGCCTGGATTGTCCTGACCAAAGAGCTGCCCCAACTTCCCCCCTTTATCTGGTCCTCCATTTATCTGGTCCTCCATGAGGTTGTTTTCCTCAGCTTACCGAGCAGTTT
>JAIPUX010001880.1:97732270-97752984 GCA_020142125.1 Phrynosoma platyrhinos | reverse complement strand
AGTGATCCCGTCTTCTTTTGTAACATTTGTTCCTTCTGGTCCAGCCATGTGTGAAAACTAAATGCACTTTCTACCCACTTTCTCTCATTAGTAATGAGCTTTTAACACATTATTGTGCTCTGTGTGTAAAAATCATTCGTGCATTTGTGCACTTTTCCAGGATGCAGACACTTTAATAATTTTAGGGATGGAAGCACATATGTCCCCATTTGATAAACTCCTTAGGCAATGCAGTCTGCAATTTAACTGTGTACTGTGTGAAGAATCACTCTGCCATTGGCTTCATTACATGACTCCAGGATCCAACATTATTAAAGAGAAATTAAAAAATCACCATAACCATTTTCTCCCCACTTGGAACAGAATACAAAGAATCCAGGAACTGAAAGAAGAGCTTCATTCCCAATTCAGCATTTCTTCACATTCATTGACTAGAGGAAAAGGATGGTCTGTTTTTTCAGACTGTAGCATACAGCAAACACGGTAGCTTACAGCAAATCTACACAAATCTGTGGCAGTGATCCACTTCATCTTTGTCTTTACCTTTGTCTCCTTTTAATCCTTTTGGGCCTTGTAGTCCAGGAATTCCTGGTAAACCTGGAAGGCCTTTCTCTCCTACATCTCCTTTAAGACCTATTTTTTTAAAAAAAAAAAGTCATTAAAAAGTTATATTATGTAAAACAATTCACAGATTACAGAATTAAAGAGAATACCTATATCAGGTGAACTATGGATAATACAAGCACAGTCAGGTCCCCCAGAATTATTTTTAAGATGGGGAATGTTCAACATTGGGCAGATTGTCCTCAATTTGTTCAACTTGCAAGGAGAGGGCAAACTACTTTCTCCATCCATTATCACTGAAACAACCTTAAATATGAAGTCTCTTAGAAGCACAATGTTTACTTGGCACTGCACTCCATGTGTTCAGTGCAGCTTACTCCCAATGTATACAGCCTCAATTATGCCTTAATGACAACAGCTGTCTGCGCACATGTGTCTTCAAGTCACCTCTTGACTTATGGCAACCCCACAGATTTCATAGGGGTTTCCTAGGAAAAGAGTACTCAGAGATGGTTTTGCCAGTTCCATCCTTCTGAAATATAGCCTACAGCACCTGGAGTTTTTTGGTGGTCTCCCATCCAAGTACCAAACAGAGCTGACCCTGCTTATCTTCCAAAATCAGACAGGATTTGGTACCTTTAGGGTGCTTGATTATTTAGCACAATTTCTGGAAGCCTCAACAACATAAGAGTCATGGAAGCCCAATTTTACTAAATAATTGGGGGGGAAGCCCACTTAGCTTAGTCTAAGGGGGCGCTTGAGCCCACACTGTCCCTCCATTCCATTGTCCATGGCCAATGTAAACAAATAACCACAACAAGTAAAGGAAAAGCTGAGGGAGAAAATGCAATCTACACAAAAAACTGACAGTAAATTAATAGTTGAAAACAAACAAAGCTTCAAATATCCACACATCAGCACACAGCATTTGGGAAACAATCAAGATGAGCATGAAGTCCTTGTGCAATAGGCATAATGGAAACCTAGTGGGATGATTTCCAGATTGGAATTTTACAATTGAAGTTTTCCTTTTTAAAAAGAATAGATGTGGCAGAAAATATGTTGGAACAGCATTACATGTCAAAGAAAAATTGGTTGTACTGAAATCTATGAGAGTGATTACAGTGGACCAGTGTCCTATGGGACAGGGCAAAGAAGAATACAGTCTAACCCTCATATTCACAGGGGACACATTTCCAAACTTACCAAAAACTGGTGATAATAGTAAACTCTATATTTCTGCCAGAGGCTGACCACAGAGTCATTCTAGAGGAAATCCAGATACCTAGAGATACTTTTCTTTCTGAACGCAGATAGGTGAAATGGTGGTTACCAATCCCGTGGGTATGGGAGTTGAAATGTATAGTTAAACACAGACCTTGGATTTCAGGAAAGCTGGTTTTAGCAAGTTCAGAGAATTACTAAGGGGAAAAGACACTCAGAAAGGAAGGGAGTTGCGAAAAACACAGTCACTAACAATCCCATGGAAGAAGAAAAATGGGAAACATCTGAAAAATCCAATGTGGCTGCACAGCAAAATCAAGGAGGAAGTTGGAAGAAAAAGGAGTATGTGTAAAGAATGAAAGGATAAATCACTAGGGGCTCATTCACGCTTGCAAAAAAAATCCAGGTTTTGAGTCACATCAATCCAAGGCCACAGAATCGATTTAAAATGGAACAAAGTTCACATTAGATTTTCCATTACCGAATGCCTCCATGTCCATTTAACATGGTTCAAGTTCACACTTACTTTTGCCCCCCAACAACATGGATTCTCAATCTTGGATGTGTTTAATCAATCCTGGGTCTTTTTTTTTTTCTGTCAATCATATGATGCATGTAGGCATGTTTCCAGTGACGCAAGCACTCAGAGGTGTGGCCGCACACATCAGCTGTCACTATGTCCATGAGCCTGTCTGTGTATATGTGTTTGTGTGTGTGTGTGTGTGTGTGTGTGCAAGATACCAGACTAATCTCTCAGAAGAGAAGTCTAGAGCCTGGACACAGCCACCTAGAGGCCCTCTCCCATCTTCTCACCAGATGTTTGTGAAAGAGTGGTGGGAAAGAGGGAAGGTTCCCTACAGAGCCTTCCGTTTTCAAACACAGGCAGACTTATATGAAAATTTCAGAAATAGGAAAGACAAAATGGTAACATAATACTTCAATGAGGCTATGATAACAATGAATATTTGCTTTTCCATACCTGGCATTCCTGGTTCTCCACGTTCTCCCTTCTCCCCTGGTGTTGGAGGACAGCAATCACAGCAGTTGAAGAAGAAGTCAGATGAATCGAGGGTAAAGTTTTCAAAAGGGAAGAGTGTGGTGGCTGTTCTGAAGGCATAGTTTGGAGATGACAGCTCTGTTGTTGTGTCACTCATTTCAACTACTTCAGTGAAGAGGCCATCTTCAGTGGGTGGTGCATGTGAAGCATCATGGCTCTCCATAGCTTCCCTTTCAACAACTTTTATCTTAGTAAACTTTGGGAAAGGGGTACTTTTCCCCTCTATCTTCAGATCAACTATAATGATAATTGTGATGAAGATGGCACATGGCAAGTGCATGCTCCACATTTTTGAAGCTGCAGGAAGAGACAGAAAGATGTGTAAAGCATCTCTAGACTATTTATAAATTGTGTATGACAAAGGTAGGAGACTTGTGTCCTTCCACCTGTTGTACTCCAATTTTCATCAATCCTTGCCAGATGAGCCAAGGGGGAGAGGTTATGGCAGTAGTAATTCATCAGTATTATTGGGCTGCAGGTTGCCCAAGCCATACTGAATGAGCAGTAGTGACTAAAACAGTTGGTTCGCAGCTTCTGTTAGGCTTTACCAACTATAATAGGTTTCTACCAACCACAAACACTTAAGGAAAGAAAGGAGATGTAACACCTAGGAACCTCCAGTTCCTACCCACGGGAACATGCACCAAATTACACCACTTTCTCTTCACATGGACTTTCTCTAATTTTGAAATAAAAGGAAGGTAAACATGGTTACACTGACTAGTTTTACTGACTTGTTCCAATGACACACTGTTAACACACCTTAAACCCATCTCAACTAATTAAACTTTGCTTTGTATTGTATGTCTCCTTACGTATAGACTTCCCTTATCTCTAATAAAATTGGCTTACACCTAAGCAGCTGGCTGGGAACAGTTCAAATATATTTTCACACTCTATTAAGTTACACAAGCCTTGCTCTTTCCTACACAAGATAAGAAACTCTTCCATGAGCTAATTAATCACATGACTACAAACTATCAAAATATCCAGGACTGGAAGCTATAGGGATGCTGCATTGTTTGGTTTTATTTTTATCAACAGGCCCAATTATATTTCCCATAATAATTCCATCCTTATATCAGATGAGCCCACTTGCAAAGCTCCTCAGTTGTATCTATTCAATCCAGGTTTAGCTGACTATTGAGGGTTCTTGTTGACATTGTTAATTTACTTCTACCATTAAAATAAAGGCAAGAGATGGAAATTTACTGTATATTTAAAAAACACATGCAGTTCTATACCAAATCAAGAGACTTTTTAAAATTCACTTGTAGCTGGTGGCTCCCATGTCAGTGGCCCAAGTTTTAATCCAAAATATAAAGGAGTTACCCATCATGCTGAGACTTTTTTGAGGATGGGGTTCAGCAAGCACCTTGAATAGCTCTTTTAAAGTTCAAACTGAAACCCAGAGCATAAAAACCATCAGCTGTCACTGTTTCATTGCAGTAGCATTACAAGGGGTGTGTGGATCACACCAGGTGACACCTGAAAGGGAGTGACACCATCTCAGTAGAGGGAAAAAAGCTTTCCAGATTGCTGCTGGTGGTGACTGTAAGCAAGAAGAATGTCTTTCTGCCCACTGGGCCCAAGGGTGAAAGACATGGGGGTGCACGGGATGCAATTCGGGGGGTGGAGAGATCCTCTCCCTGCTTGCTGTCACTGGCAGCAAGCAGGAGACCATCTCTCCACCCCCTGAGCTGCACACACCCCCTTTCCAACCAGGCCCAGGGGGTGGAGAGATGCCACTCTCCAGCTTGTTGCTGGTGTCAGCAAGCAAGGAGAGTATTAAGCTTATCACACTGTGTTCTCGGAATGTAATGAGTACATGATGAGAATGGAACGGAATGTATTTTATCACACTGTATGATCCTCATTGAGTTCCCATTCTGTGCTCTGACAGTCCTTAGCTCGTTCCAGGAGGAAAACTGTAAAAATGCATCCTCAACCAGCAAGACCACTTTCAGACCTTTCAATATGATGTGTGTGTGATAATCCTACCCAGTCTCAATCTGTCTTAGTGTTCTGATTGGCTAAGACAACCTCCTCCCTTCCCGTCCTAGAATGTCCACAAACTACACTAAACTCTGTTGTTGATGCAAGGAAGGTGCCACAGGCAACTTAAAAATATCTTTTTTAATTTTGTAGATTGAATTGCATCGTGTTTACAAGAAAAAACAATGGATGCTCACTACCTAAACCTCTCAGTAGCATTCTTTCCAATGCAGACATAGGGGTTTTCACAACAGTGAGCATACACCAATGAGGGACGGCTGAGGAATTACTTTAGCGGCAGTACCAGTACAACAGTAAATGCAGTGTAATGATATGTGTTCTCATAAAGTTACTAACCTGTTATCAGTAGTCTAATGTGGTAACACCCATTCCCGTATCGTTACATTCCAGGGACTCAATGGGAACGTTACAGGTACTAGTGCGATAAGCTTATCACTCTCTTCCCCGTGAGCCTGGTTGGAAACAGGGGTGCAGCTCAGGGGATTCAGAGATGCTACAGAGATGATTCTGCCAAATCCAGGTTTACTGTTGAATGTATGCTCAATTTTCTTTCAGCACTAGGCCCCATATACTCTAAAGGACATTGGAGCAATTGCAGCAATTGAACCATTCATAATCCAACCCTCAGCTGGCTGAAGCTGTGAGCTGGGTGTATATTTCCCCACGTTTCTATCAATCACGGCAAAAGATCACCAGGCATGCATGCATCTGAAGAAATGGGCTTTAGCCCTCATATGCATATGCCCAATAAAACTTGCTACTCTTTAAGGTGCTCTCTGTGTGTGTGTGTTCACCTTCAAATCACCTGTCAAATTATGGTGACCTCCTGAATTCCATAGGGTTTTCTTGGGCAAGGAATATGCAGCAGTGTTTTACCATTAGCTTTCTCTGATATATAGCCCACAGTACCTGGTATTCCTTGGCTGTCTCCCATCAAAGTACTAACATTGCCTGACACTGGACTCTACTGATTTTTCTGCAACAAACTAATGAGCCCCTCAAAATTCTAAACATGCATAGTCTCTGTGCCTGCATTATGCCAAGCACACATAGATCATAGTATCATAAAATCATAGAATCCTAAAGTTGGAAGAGACTTCAAGCGCCATCCAGTCCAACCCTCTGCCATGCAGGAATACACAATCAAAGCACTCCTGACAGTCATCCAGCCTCTGTTTAAAAAAAAACCAAAGGAGACTCCACAACACTCTAGGGGAGTGTATTCCACTGTCAAACAGCTTTTACCATCAGGAAGTTCTTCCTAATGTTGAGGTGGAATCTCTTTTCTGTAGTTTAAATCCATTGTCCAGATGGAGCTGCAGAAAACAAACTTGCTCCATCTTCAATTATTTAAACACATCTATTATATCACCTCTTAACCTTATTTTCTTCAGGTTAAAAATACCCAGGTCCCTCATAGGGCATGGTTTCCAGATCTTTCATCATTTTGTTTGCCCTCCTCTGGACACTCTCCATCTTGTCAATTTCCTTTTTTAATTGTGGTGACTAGAACTGGACACAGTATTCCAGGTGAGGCTGACCAAAGTAGGATAGAGTGGTACTATTACTTCCCTCTATCTAGACACTATACTTCAATTGATGCATCCTAGAAACACTTTGACTTTTTTAGCTGCTGTACTCCAAACTCCCTCCTCCTGCTGACAAGGAAGTTGTCTCTTGATGAGAGCAATAAGGGTTTAACACTCTTGTTTACCCCACAGAAGAGACACTAGCCAAACTGGATCTATTGTAGGTATCATGCAGCTTGCAGAGAGATGCAGCAAACCAATCTGGATTTCAAAGAAGGTAAATATCTATATTTGATTGGCTTTGCCTGGTGTACGCAACCCATTGTCACTACTATTCATGCCACTTAAAAGTCATCATTAGAACCTAAAGGACATGTTCATTTCTGCCCTTTTGAACACACATGTTTAGGTCATGTTTTGCCTCACTTAGAGGTGTTCTCTTCACTTTTAAGATACTACCCCCTACTAAGTTAGGAAGACCTTTACATACAGAGGTACAGAGAAATAATCCCTCTTTTTCACTTGCTCAGTTCTCTTAAACTTGCTTTCCCCACTCTCTGAGGCCTGCTTCCCTAATGCAGTCTCCAATCATCTTCTTCATGTTAGAAAATCCATGTGTGTGTGTGTAGCTCAGACCCCCTTATTAATTAGGAGAAAGGTTTTTAGCTTCCATGCTGTCTTTCCCACCTTTTACTTTGAGAAACAGCTTGTATTGAGTATAAACTGTTCTGTTGGTTTCTGCTGCTATCTTTATCTGTGTTTTAAATAAAGCAAGAATTATTTTTACAGCCAAAATCATCTTGTCCTTCTATCTTATTTTTAAATAATAATAATAATAATAATAATAATAATAATAATAATAATAATACAATTTATTTCTATTCCGCCTTTTCTCAGTGGGAATCAAGGCAGATTATAACAGGTATAAAAAACATAAACAGATTAAAATTACAATCAAGATTAAAAGGAGAATCCTCTCTCCCAACCATCCTCCCAATTAAAAAAAACAAACTTTAAAACACAGCCAGTTAAAAGAGAATTAAACCAAACAAGAGTTAAAACAAAGAATTAATTGAATAAGATAAAAGAATAAATACCAGATTCAAAATTCCAGTTTAGGGGGGAGAGAGGTGTGCTTTCCCAGGGAAGAGAAGCGGAGACCATATCAGTAGTATCGATAATGTTGATAAGGGGAGGGTAGACTAAAAAGGCTAGTTGGGAAAGGCCTGCTGGAAGAGATCCATCTTAATAGCCCTCTTAAAAGCTTCCAAGGTGGTGATCTGATGGATCTTGTCTGGCAGGCCATTCAAGAGCCTGGGAGCAGCAGATGAAAAGGTCCTCTGGGTTACCATAGATAGTCTAGTCTTCTTTGATTGTAACAGATTCTTCTCAGTGGACTTTAAGTCAATTGGAGTCACTTTGGTTAATTGTCCATTTTTAAAACCTTTATCCTGCTAGGTCCTGTACAGAATTAGGGCCTTGGAGAGCTTTTTTCCCCAGACCAGTAAAACCAGAGCACTGCTTTTAATAAGGTGACTTGGGAAAAGGTTATCATATTTTTGAACAATTTAGTTATAGAAGCAACCAGATTAGGTCTTTTCAACAGCAGCATTGCAGTGCCATTTTATGGACCTTGGTGGAAGTACCACATATCTGCTTGGGCTTAGAAATATACTGTGAAATCCACACACTTTACAAAGGAGGAGGAGGAGGGTGTCTATCCTTGTATAGGCCTACTGATAAAGTAAAAAATCTACTGAGAAAAGGTCTAGTGAAACATATAAACTGACAAGTTTTCTTTAGCATAGATTTTCATGGACTCCAGACCACTTCAAAATATGCATAATGAATAATACTAACAAGTCTCTTAGTACTTCAGGTCTTTGTTAACTTTGCCAATTTGAGATTTCAGAACCCATTTTACAAGCAGACAGAAAGATTATGACCAGTATCCAACTTGATGCAAAATTGTCCACCACAACATAACTTATAACAAATTTAATAAAAGTTGGAAAAGAAACATCTGGTTTGTAAGGCTGAGTGAGCAAGAACATTCTGAGTAGCTGAAGTATAGTCACAGTAGTTTATTCAGAAGACTGTAGAGATGAATCCCCATCAGAGATAATTCCATAATGACTATAAAGTCAAGCACAATTACACACATTGAAAGGTTTTTAATAGGAAGGAATAAATGAAAGCAAAATTAGGCACTAGTTTCTTGATGCATTAGGAAGGCAGGATCTTATCTGGACCATAGCTTATTCTTCATTTTCCTAAAATTTTAAATAATTTTCCCCCTTTATAGAGGACATTCATCCAAGAATGGCAGTGAAATGCTTAAATAAAACACTAATATATTGTTTCACAGGCTTCTTTTTAATAATAAATAAAATAATAATAATCAAATAATTCCCCCAGTATTTTCATCCAGTCCACAACCATACGACTGATAACAGGTAATTTCACACAATCTATTGACAACCTGCTCAGATGGAGATTTGCACATTGCATTAGAACTTTCAGGTTTAAAATCAAGGGTTGAACCTTCTTATATTTTCAGTGGTGGATGGGGGCTTCAATATTAGTGAGGCAATAACCCATTCTGTATATATTCATGTACAAGTCTAGAAATTTTAGTCAAAAATTGACGCAAAAAAACCTGAGTTGACTTATCCATGGGTCAATGTAAGTACTGTACTTTAACTCTTATTTTAAAAGGAACCATCCCCTGGTGAAAGACAAGACTGCAATCTGTCCTGGAAGCACTGACTCCCTCTACTCTTTCATCCAGCCAGTCTGTAGTGTGAACACAAACAGTAATGCCTGCTGGGATTCTGTAAGTTCTTTGGCATCTTTTTCCTTTGCTTCACCCTTTAGATCCTTTGTTACATGCCCCTAAATTTTATCCTTGACTTATCCATGGGTCATATCAAAATGCATAATTTTGGCTACAAAACCTGCTTTTGACTTATACATGAAGTCAACTTATAGTTAAGTATATATGGTAATTTCAAATTTAAAGGATCTATTCAAAGTGCTGATCCTATTTGGAGGACAAGATTCACCAACTTTAGGATCTGGACCAAAACCCAAAGCAGATTGCCTGCCTCGCCACACATGAAGGAAAGCTGATATGAGAGAGGATACTGATGCACATACTGACAAGGCTTCTTCATAGCTGCACAATTACTGTTGGTATGATAAGGGCCCTGTGCTTCTGTATGGGAATTCTTTGCATTAATTTGTCCAGCCTGTCCTAATTGATCATGGTGGGTGGGAATAATAGAGATTGGAGTCCAATATACTTAAGAGGTCACCTGGCTGCAGAAAGCTGTTGTAAGTGGATTAGACTGGAGGACAAGCTGGACACTGACAGAGACTGAGATAACGGTGGAAGGGTAAAACATTTGTACAGTTGGGAGACAATACTGTGAATGTGGGAATATCAGAGAACTGAAAAATGTCTGTCTGTGTGTTCATATTCATGTCTATAGACGTTTGCACGTGGGAGCACTCTATTAAAGAATATATGACTTGTGTGGCTAAAGTGAGGGATAGTGAACAGATACTCAGGATAGAGGCAGCCAAAGAGAAGTGCAGCTCACTAGGCTTTATGTTCACAGTGGACTTTCTTCATAGACAGGTTTTGTGAACTAAAATTAATGTTATGGAATACATGGCATTGGGTCAGTTTGGAGCGACTAAGCAGACCATGGGAAAACATTTTGTTGTTGTTTTACTACAGATCTTAGAATCATGTATCAGAGGGATTCTGGATGTTGTAGTACAAAACAGTAAGTTTTCCAACAATGGGATTGAAAACAAATTGCTGGCCAAAGAATGTTAATGCTTTGTGTTATCTAGTGTCTTTATCCTAATTCTGTATAGATCTGCCTATCTGAGAATATGAAGTTCCACAATAACCCTTATTTTGCTTTGGTTGCTGTGTGTCTTATGACGACCCTAAGGTGAATCTATCACAAGATTTTCTGGGCCTGAGAATGTGTGACTTACCCAAGGTCAACCAGTGGGTTTCCATGCCCAAACAGGGCATTGAACACTGATTGCCAAAGTCATAGTCCAGTGCTCAAACCACTACACCACACTGGCTCTCCTTATTTTGTTTAGTATGATGATAAAAGTGGCCAAAGTAAAGCTATTTAGGCATGGAAAGAAATTTCTGATCTCTTCTTCTAAAGATGTTCTATGGGACAGCTACTGGGTGTGAACAGGAAACAGAAAACTAGTTCCTTTAGTACAAGAATTTTTTTTCAAGAAGATTCTTTTAATCTTTGTCTAATTGTAATTCACTATTATCATGTGTGAGGAGAGGTCCAGCCTGCTTACTTGACAGAGCACTTTGTTTTCAATATTATCAGAAGTCACTGTGCCAATAGGCTGATAATAAGACACCCCTCTCAAAGGTCCCAGCCTGAGAGTCAGCCAAAAGCCAAACAAGAGAGAGGCTGTTTTTAAGGTGCTGGCATCAGGTTGATGCAAGAAGTGAAAGGTGAGGTGGTCACTTTCCTTTTCAGGAGAGTCATGGTTCTATTCCAAACACTGAGGACAATCCATTGCTTTGTAAGAGCTTCATAACTCTTAACAATTAGCAATGTAATGGCCTGTGAGGTTTACTGAAGCATAACATGAATTTAAACACTCAGGAAGGAATCTTTGGAAGGACTTATGACTATCAAAGGCAACAAGCTGTCATACAGAACAGTAGAGTGGTGGGGGTGGCAATGTCAGTGTTAACAATGAAAAAAAAGTCTAGAAGCATCAGAATAGTTACTTTATTCATAGAAGCATCAGAGAAATGCAGTGGCAAAACATATAAAATATCTGCGAAGTCAGACATAATCTAAGAAGTGACAAGAGGAGGAGTTCTCCCCCTAGGCATCATAAATTGAATAGTTCTTCAGTAAGATTCCAAACAGGTATCTCTCTTCCCCCCCCCCCGAAGATTCTTGTCTTTGGCTATTTTTTTCTCCTCTGCTAAAGCTCTATGTCAAACTTTGTTATTATGGGAGTTCTGTTTTCTTTTTAAAGAAAGGGTTTGCAAGGCCAGACACTAATGTTGCTGGAGCTGTATTACCTTTAATGTCTTCCCTCCTCCAAATCTGCCACCTGATGTATCTACCTTACTCAACTTCACAACATAGACAGCTTCTGATTCATTATACCTCAGGTTGGTCTTTGTCTAGTCAACAACAGCTTCATGCAGTGTTCGTGGATAATGGCTCTAGAGTTAACTATGATCCAATTTAGATGTCACAATAATCCAGTAGAAGCTGTGTACATGGTGCTTGATCACATCTTCTGTAGTAACTAAAAATGATGGACCTATGGTTTGTTATTCTGATGCCTAAATATAGCACTATGACTTTTCTTTCCCCTGAAAAGCCAGACTTATAAGCCATAGCATTCTTGGCTTATGAGTCTGGTTTATTGAAGGAGAAACTACCAGAGTACTTGCTTCAGATGTCAAAATAAACCAACCACGCCTGAGGTGACAGCTTTCCTCACCTCAGTTCAGGGGTGGACAGTGGTCCAAGTAGGGAGGCACCTCACAACAACATGGCAGAGAGAAATACAAACTCACAAGCACACCCTGCTTGGACAGGTCACTGGAGCCTCATTTCATGCTGGGGAATCTGCTGTTTTCAATGAAACATAGAAGTGCTGCCCTAACATAGAGGGTAGTTCTTTTTACAGTTTCTCCTCATTGCACATAGTCTCCATGCCAAATTTCCCATTCAAGGCAATGAGCATAGGCACAGAAATATTCTACATAAAGTGGGAGGAGCTACATCATGCTAATATGATGCTGTTCATATGGTGCCAAGGGCAGGATGAAGAAAAGGCAGTAGGGTTGAAGGAAACAATGGTCAGCAATCAAAAAGAGCAGTTCTTTCAGGTGCCCAGATCAAAAGGCAAGCCTGATCCAAAAGGGTTTATAGGGGATAAAAGAATGTAATCTGACTTCTTTGTTCAAAGAAATAGAAACTTCTTTGCCAGGCCACTTCACTTGCTATCTCTTAGCTAATTCTAGTGCCTTGACAGCTCAAGACTTGATGGTAATGAAAGTAAAGGGGTAAAGTGGTTGTAGACCCTGTAGTTTCTCTCTGACATTTTTGTCCATGAAGTTTCTACTCTGGGTATAGTAATCTAAATTTGTTTGGGTCAGACTGCTACAGCCCTAAATCTGGATGATTCCAGCTTTGGATAACAATACTAGAATGGAAGATTTCTTGAAGGCAAGGGAGAACTCCTCCAAGTCATATTGGGGATCAGACCTAAACATTATAATGTTTTCTTGCAATAAGCCTAAATACATAAATCCAAAATCATATAATCCTTCCCTATTATACAGGAATGAGCTTTTTCTTTCTTTCTTCCATGTTCTGAAAGCAATCTCCCTTTCTTCACAAGACACAGCAGTAGTATCATTTTGTCTTACTACCTTCTGGAACAAAGATAATGGGGGCCAGCTCTCTTATTTTTGACATGCAGACAATGACAGTTTAATGGCTTCCATGTCAATGGGGCAAGAGAGCAGAGAAGTCAGTCAGTTGGGCAGAGTAAAACCACTCTAAGCATCACTATCCCAAATACTGTTTGGGGGAGTTTGCTCCCCTACTTCCAAAATGACCAAATGGCCGCATCTTCTCCTTCAAATAATGGAATGGACTTTTAGCTCAGCAAAAACTCAATAGCTGAGGGCCCAGTCTGAAATTCCTCCATTCCACACTCTATGGGCAACCAAGCCTGCAGCAGAATAGAGGGGGAAATATTAATAAAACAGCCATGAAGCCCCACCATTTATGTTTCTATTTTGCTGGTTTCCTCATCAATACTTTACTTGTGCTTGGAGAAGTTAATTTTTGGACTAGAGATTCCAGAATATGGTCCTGCTTACTGGAGGATTCTGGAAGTTGTAGTCAAATGTAAGTTCTCTGAAGTCTGATTGACTTGTGATAGGCAGCTTCCTATATAACTTCTCTGTTGATATGTGAACCGCAGATAGCTTTTCTTTCATATTTTCTTCTCTCATTGGATTTTTTCCCTGTGTCTTTTGAGATTTTTTTAAAAAAAATCTGTATAATAAATTATGTTACCCCACTTTAAGCATTCACTGAATAGAGAAACAATCCAAAGTATTCTAAATAAAATATTAAGACAAAAGATCCTTCCATATAAATAAATTTCACCAAAACATCTAATTATATTTAATTACACTTTACTAATCTGTTTGGCATGAATATATTGCCTGGAGTTAGGCTTTAATATACCTATTATCATTGACATTTGTTCACTAATAAAAGATTGAGGTAATTTTAGTTTCCAGGATTTGTTTACAAAGAAGAACCAAAAGGATGTTGTATTTCTTTCTCCTTTGCTTTGAGTACCACCTTCTTGAGGTTTCTCTTGAGGAAAACTAGACAGTCTCTTTGCAGCTATGCACTTGTTGTATATATAATTGCTGTCGTGAATCAAATTTTACTAGCAGCAAGCAAATGTTTCCTGCAAAAAGGTCTTATTCAAGAGGATGAAAGGTTTATTATTATCATCTCCTACCTTATGAGTGTTCTCCTTATCAAGAGTTCTCACTCTGCATAGCACACCGAAGAGGCCAGTTCAATTCTCTGGCAGGTAGTAATCTATTTTATTTCTTTAATTGCTTTAATTATAGCCAATGAGAGGATGCAGCTGGCAGAGAAGAAATGGGATTGGTGACTTCTTCAGAAAGCCAACAGTACAACAAAGAAATTAGAGTAAATGTAAATCCAGTGCCATCTGCAGGTCAACATTCTGCTGCTGAGCTGGTTCATTGATAGCTCTTCTTTGGAAATTCACACTGACCTCTAAAAGCACCTTGTTTTGAGCAACAGCTAGTACCAGTAGTGTTTTAAAGATTGTAAAGAGCTTTACCTCATAGATGTCTCTATGTTCACAATGCTGTGAAAGAAGCTTTTAGTTGTTTTCTCTCTGGTGGACAGCTGGGATTTGAAAGATGACAGAGAGAGCAGGGGATCACAATCCTATTCTACATGCAACCAGTGAGGGATTTAAATACAGGTGTCCCAGAGTTCAGTATAATGGTCCATGCCACCCTGAACAATCTGATCTTATCAAGTTTCAGAAGTTAAGTAGGGGCAGGTCTGGTTAGAACTGGAATGGAAGACTACCACAGAATATCACAGATCTCTAGACCTCTAACTATGACCACTACCAGTCACAGTTGACAATGCTGGGTTAAATGGATCAATGTTCTAAGCCAGTACAAGGTAGCTTAGTATGTCCCTGTGTTTATCCACCAAACCATACAGATGGAGAAGACAAGTTATCCAGTCCATCTAACATGAACAAGACAAATTATCCAGTTTGCCTTTTGTTGGATATGTGTGGTCACTAGTGCTTGGTATAAAACATTTCTGAAGATGGTAAAGGCTGGCTACATGACTGGCCAAAGGAGAGTTCAGACTGAGAAAAAAATGAAGAGAATATCAATGTAATAAAGGAAAAGATAGATTTGCCAAAAGAAAAATATAATACTTCAGGTAACCTCACTATCTTTTCTTACCACTGTTGCCCCCAAGAGTTTATTTTTAAAACTCCATGCTTCCTCAAGGAGCTTATGGAGATCTGAATTGCTCTTTTCTTTTTCCCCATTTTATCGTGGCAAAGTAGATGAGATTGAAGACTGATGACTGATCCAGGATCATCCAGCAAGTTTCCATTAGTCAAGCAGGGCTTTGAACTCAGGCCTTCCCAGGCCAAGAACTGACACCCTGATTGCTATATCATACCATGTTTCACAGCTTTATTGTCATATCATTTTCACAAAATGTCAGTGTAGTAAAAAGGTCCCCCAAGTTCAACCTTCTATATTCTTTAATCTCGAATTCTAGATATCATTCCAACTGCACTGATATCAGCTTTGCCTTTGTCCTGACCTTCTGTTGCCCTGTTCATGTATATTGGTGCTTTTGTTGTGTAAGCAACTTTAAAGGTCATCAGCTTTCAATACCCTTGCTAGAATTCAGTATTCAATTAAAGCATTTTCATTACTTTTTCTTCAATTACACCTAGAAAGCTTGCATATAGGAACAGCATTAGAAAAACAATTTATTGATTTTCTCTCATCAGCTGAAGTAGAATCAAAACTGGTTGTCATTTCAAGAATGTGTTGGGATATAGTAACACTTTCATATAATGGCTATATTCCAAGCTATAGATAAATTTGTTGCTGTAATAAGTTTTCAGTGGCAATTCTTGCTAAACTCTCTGCTCTGTCCATGAGCCATGGGTGGTATAATTCACCATAGCTTGACAGGCTATGTGGCATGTTGGAAATATGTGAGACTGAACTCAAACCTTTCAGTCAAGCTTTATGGCAACAGTCTTGGGAAATCATCTCATGGAACCCACACTGGTTCACCCAAGGCTGTTGGCAATTATATTGATGCCAAAATTCTGTGGCACAGCAGCACCATACATAGTGCTTCTGCTTTCCATTTGGACTTTAAACAAAACAGACACTTACAGATCTTCTGGCTTACAAGTAGACATAGCCTTCCAGGAATATGAATCTACTTGTAAGTAGGATAATTAAGAGGCATCAATCTTGTTTAGGGACAGAAGGATACTTCTAAAGGAAAGACAATGCTTTTCACACCAACATTTTGGCAGCAAAATCAATGCAGTTGTAAGCCGCCCTGATTGGGTCCCCAAAGGGCGGGATATAAATAAATTTTATTATTATTATTAATGCAACAGTAGCAAGAGTAGTAATGGCAGAATCAACACAATGACCTTGGGGACAGTGGGCAAGGGCATGAAAAGACACAAGGATGTATGCAGAGCATGTGCCACATTCTTTATTTTTGAATTTTTTTGTCTGTTTTGTTTCTATTTCTCCTTCAAAATGACAATCCAAAGTGATATCATGTCACTTCCTGTACTCTTTTTAAAGGAGAAATGGGGGGAGACATTACGATTCTGAGAGGGATTTGGGCCATTGAGGAGATGGGTTTTTTCCTTATTATGAGAGACAGTGTGCTGTAGTGGTTTGAGTGTTGGATTATGACTCTGGAGATCAGGGTTCTAATCCCCTCTCAGTATGGAAACACACTGGATGGCCTTGGGCAATTCACGGTCTCAGAAGCAGGCAAAGGCACACCCACTCTGAACAAATCTTGCCAAGAAAACCCTTTGTTCAACTTAGAATCACAATAAGTCAGAAACAATTTGAAGGTGAACAACAACAATACTTTTTTTTCCTTGAGGGGCTTAGGGTGTGATTTTTGGCAGCAATTTTCACCAAACATTAAACCATTTAAAAAAAAAATGGAGAGACTCTGCTGTACCGATGGGAGGCTTTAGGGTTTAAAAAGAGGGATTGGGGGCTCCACTTTCCCCACTACTACTATAAAACTTTAAGCTTAATGTGGTACCTTGTTGGCTATTGGGATCATTGCTACTGAGTAAAATATTTGCTTGACACACAGAGAAAACAAGAACAATTTGGTCTTTGGACTGTCATGGACATTTTGTCAGACCCAGGAGCTTCTCAGCTCACTAGGATAGAAAAATTGGAAGTAGCTGAAGGAAGCAGCTTCTTCCCTCCCTCCCAGGGCCTTGACATTAACTATTTTTTTTTTGTGACAGCCAACCTTCCCCAATATTCACTACAGACCACCAGAAGCTGAGCATCTCCTGCAACATTATCTTGGTACATAATAATGTCTTCAGCAAATGGCCTACTTTAAGACAAAACTCCTGTTGCAATGATCAGCCAGTAATGTATGGATAAGAATTTCCTTTTAATGTCTGTGCAGTCTAAATGCTTCTAATTGCACTCCATTGTAAGTAGCAATAAACAGTATGAAACCAATAAAGTTTGTCTTGCCTTTCATTTATTGTTCACAATGATAAATCTACTGAATTAAGAGAAGGGTGAATCTATTTTTGTTAATAGTCTTGTATCCAAAAACTGGAAACAAAACAAAATATAATAATAGGCACCAAAAATGCAATGTTGTTATAAAAGGGCAATTTGCATTTGCAATTTGTAAGGATATTACTTATTAAGGTTCAATTAATGGCATTCTAATTGCAATGCACACTTTGAATCCAAATGTTTAAATGTTAGTTATGCATCAACAAAGTTACCCACTGCTTCTAAGCACAACATCTAGATTAAATTTCTTGGCTAGTGTTATTTTTTTTTTCTAATATAGTTCTTCTGAATTACTTACATTGTGTCTAGATGGTAGAAGGAAAGTATATAATTATGTCCAGAACTGGATAGCTATAAAGGGTAACACACATTTTTGACAGTAGAATGAGTTGTAGTGTTCCTTGTACTGGTGGTTTTTATTTGCTTTGCTTCATTTACATGAGTTATTAAATATAAATGTGCAATATAGTGCCATTTTAATCTTACAGTTTCTGTTTGGCATGACAGCTCCTCTCCTCAAACTGTACCCTGCCCTCACGATTCTAAGTTAAAGCTGCCTGTACATTAGGATATAAATCCCAACTTGATTCATACTTGCACAGTCAATGGGAAACCTTTCCTTGATGTAAGCCACTGAGCAATCACAGGATTTGTGGGGAAAGGATTCCAATCTAGGAGAAAGTTTGTGATTTCTTGAGCATGAATTTTGTGTATTTCTATAAAATGTCAAGTATTGGAAAATGTGATAAAGTTGCTTTGTTGCATGGACTAGTAGCAGTAGTAGCATTCAGTGGGATGTTTATGTCTTTATGATCAATCAGACTGTCCTGTTCTGCTCAATTTTTGTGTATGCTTAGCTTCACAAAGGGCAATGCCAGTTTTGAAAGTAACAGAAGTTGCACAGAAATGAGACCTTGGGAAAACAGAGAAAACCAAGACAAAAACAACAGACATCTCAGTATGTTGTTGGAGCCAAGATCTCATGAAAGGACTGTAAAATCTTTGAGGAGTTGTCTGGCTGTGCCAAGACAGCCAGTCCAAACCAAAATATTGGTATCCATAACTTCATTTAACATGTTTCTATACTCAGTCAGTCATAATTTTTTTACAGTCCATAGACCCAAAATTTACACATATAATCAAGAGATACAAGTCATCAAAACTCTCCACAATAGGACAAGAGTCGGGGGTTGGTGGGTACTAGATCTAAATCTACCTGTATTTTGCTGAGAGAACTAATAAGATTGCTCAAGGAACTACTGTACTGTACAGGGATCAGTCCATTGTAACAATGAATCATCTGGAACATGTCCAAACAAAAATGACCATCAACGATCTGCAAACCAAGCTTATGAGGAATGACTCAGGGAGCTGGGTATGTTTTACTTAGAGAAGACTGAGAGGTGATGTGATATCATCTTTAAGTACCTGAAAGCATATCATATAAAAGACAGTTTGTGAGCTTGATTTCTGCTGCTCTAGAGACTAGAACATGAACCTATGGATTTGAATTACAAGAAAAGATATTCATCCTTAACATTAGGAAGAGGTTTTTTGTTTTGTTTTGTTTTAATGTAATGTTTGAAAGCAGAATAGACTGATTCAGTGGGTGGTGGACTCACTTCCTTTGAAGGTCTTTAAAAAGAGGTTGGATGGGCATCTTTCAGGAGTGTATTCATGCATAGCAGGGGGTTGGATTAGCTGGCCCTTGCAATCCCTTACAACTCTACGTTCTATGATTCTGTCTGTTCTGCTACTGCACTGCCACCTTTTAAATTTCTCCAGAAAATTATGAGCTAAACAGAAGAAGAATTTTCCTCAGCTTGTAATTAGCCCTGAATTCCCATACTGGAGAAGTTTGTGTTCTGCAAGCCAAGTTGTGAACTTCAGTATGTCATTAACTCAGAAAGGAGCCTAGGAATTGGCAATCTACAAATAATAATAATAATAATAATAATAATAATAATGAAATTTATTTATATCCTGCCTCTCTGTGCCACACAACCGGGGTGGCTTACATGATAAAATATACAATCCCATATCCCAATAATTCACCCACCCCTAAAATACAATTAAACAGTATACAGATTAAAACATACCTTAAAATAATAACAAATCAACAATGGCTGTCACAGAAATCAGGGAACAGGTTCAACTTATTTGGTGGCCAGTTATCTATTTATTAAAGGCCTACCGGAAGAGATCCATCTTATCAGCTTTTTTAAAGCTGTTTCAGGTGGTAATGTGATGGACCTCATCTGGCAGGCCATTCCATAATCTGGGAGTGGTTGCAGAAAAGGTCCTCTGGGAGGTTGCAGACAAACTAGTTATTATAGGTTGCAACAAATTCCTCCCAGAGGACCTGAGTGCGTGGAGTGGATTATACGGAAGGAGACAGCCCAAAGATAGGTTGGACCCAAGCCATTTAGGCTTTAAAGATGATAACTAACACCTTGTACTGCACCCGGAAACTAAAGGGCAGCCTGTGGAGCGATCTTAAGATCGGTATAATATGGTCTCTCCTGGTTTTACCTGAGACCAGCCTGGCTGCCATGTTCTGTACTAATTGAAGTTTCTGAACTAAACACAAGGGCAGCTCCATGTAGAGTGCATTACAGAAATCAAGGTGAGAGGTTACCAGCACATGCACCACATTTTCAAGGTCCCTGACTTCCAGGAAAGGGCACAGCTGGCATATCAACCGAAGCTGATAGCAGGCACTTTTGACCATCGCATTTACCTGATTTGTCATCTGGAGTTATGGATCAAGGAGCACCCCCAGACTGCAAACAAGTCCTTTGAGGAGAGTATGACCCCATCTAGGACTGGAGGTTGTATCCCAATATCTGGGTTCGGGGCCGCTGCTGTAAGTACCTCCATTTTGTCTGGATTCAGTTTTAATCTGTTTTTCCTCATCTAATCCATTACTGCTTTGAGACAATCATTGAGATTGAGAGGAGAGACTCTGCCAAATCTGCTGCCTGGGTCCATCCCCACTCCCAGGAGCCTCCAGCAGCCATTTTCTTAAGCCAGAAAACCTCCGGCTTCAAAAAGAGGCACACTGAGCACCCTTGGGAGCAGATTCGACAGCAAAATCACTGCGATAAAATCAAGATGCTGCCCAAATTAAATTTTAAGCTGGGAGAGGTAAACTGATTTAAAAAGCTGATAAGCTCTAAAATGATGGTGGCTCTGCTGTGGGGAATATATATTTCTTGATCATGGACTCTCAGGCACTAAACTATGTCCCTACTACTGGGTAAACTAGAACTTGGATTTCATGCCCTCCAACATTTCACAGATGAAAACTGGGATATTGTGAGAGAATGGCTGAGTATGTGGAAGGTGAATGGGTTCCTGG
>JAIPUX010001880.1:97677178-97693114 GCA_020142125.1 Phrynosoma platyrhinos | reverse complement strand
GTGCGTCTTATATGCCGGAGTGTCTTATATGGCGAAAAATACGGTAATTCTCTTATTAACCTGATGATTTTCAATTAACTTACTTGATTCTTGAGAAAGCACATTCAATGATAGCCTAACAATAAGCATTTGAAAGACTCTTGCAAGAAGCAAGAATTCTGTGGGTGTTGGTGGACCAATACTCCCTGCATCATAGAGACCTTTACTTGGCTGGCCAGAAAGTACTGCGACATTTTGATAAGTACTGCTCTGTTTCAGAAAGACAAACACACCATGAAAGCCTCTGTAAGCCAGATTCACCATTCTTAATTACTTCGTTTGTTTTCCCCTCTGTAATTAATTGTTTTCCCTCTATAATTAGTTGTGCCCACTGTTTACAATTTCTTCCAATTTAAATTTTAAAAATTGAAAGGGCCAATTGCTGATTTAGAGCAATTAGATTTTTATGACCCTAGAGTGCTCACCCTCAGTTCCATGGGGTGGTGCTGGGATCGGAGCGATCCCAGCACCAGCCCATTCAACAAATCTCCATTCCTTCAAACTCCTTCATAAGGACAAAAATCACTTTTGTATTCTTTGGAAATGTAAAACTTCTGGAACTTTCTGCTTTAAAATCTCATGCGGATTTGTAGAATACTTGTGGAAATGAGCATAAAACAAACTGTTTCTCTCTCCTTTTTTTCTTAACAGAGTCACAGAGATTGACTTTAGGAAAAGGGAATATAAAATTACTGGGCCAGGACAGTTAACTAAACACCTAATGGAAACACTCTACACATAGGAGGGAAAGATTATAAACCATCATTAAAAAATAATGGCTCTGAAAAATCTGTTATGTAAGAGTAGAAAAACATGAATAAGAAATAAGTGGGGAAATGTGCATTGTTACTGTGAAGTCCAGGCTTCCTCTGAGGCAATGAGTTTAACTAGCAAGAGTAGCTGGGTTATATGTGGTTATTGTTTTTTTCTGTGCATAGCTGTGTCTAAGTCTAAAAACACACAAGCATTTATTTGCTCCATTGTAAATATGGTCAGGTAACTCAAAATAATCAAAGTGAATTTAACACCATGTAGCTCTTTCAACAGCTGCTAATCTAAACTGCAGATTTTGGTTTTCTGTTCACATTTCTCAGAATTGCTTTCACCAGTCCATCCATGAAATGCTTCATTTCTTAGAATATGACAAAATACAAAATCCACAAGCAGTGTTAACTTTTTTGGGGCCAACTCCAAAGCATAAAATACATCATGCAAGCTTTCAAAGCTTCACTGGTTTCTTCCTCAGGCGATAATGTTGGAAATTACACAGGAATAAAATGATGATGATGTTAGAGTTACAGGCCAGCATCCTGTCTGAGGTGTTGTCACTTAAGATGGTATTGGGGATTACAATGCAGACAGAGGCAACTCCTGGACTATCAATAGATTTTACCCTAACAGAGGGAAGTGTTGTATTTTATTCCTACTGCTGGTTATGACCTATAAAGCCCTACATGGCTTCTTGTTGTTGTTCTTGTATGCCTTCAAGTCATTTCCAACTTATGCCGACCCTAAGGTAAACCGAATGTGGGGTTTTCTTGGCAAGATTTGTTCAGTGAAGGTTTTACCATCACCTTCACTGAGGCTGAGCACATGTTACTTGCCTAAGGTCACACACTGATTTCATGGCTGAGCTGGGAATCGAACCCTAGTCTCCAGAGTCATAGTTGCACACTCAAACCACAACAGCATGCTGACTCTAGCCCCTATACGACTTAGGTCCATTCAATCTCAGACTGTATTTCCCCCTGTGAGCCTGGCTGGATCCTAAGAGCCACAGGACAGGACTTTCTTTTAGTCACAGCACTTTCACAGGTGCCATTGGTGGAACACAAGATGGATGGCTTCTTTTCGTAAGGGAGGCTAGAATGGCCCCCACTGTGCTGTCTTTCCATCAGCAAGCAAGCATCTTTTTTTAATTATTATTGTTGATTTGTGCAATGTAAATGTAGCAGAGATCAGAAGACTGCTTCCTTTCACCAGCCATCCTGGAAAATGCTGTTTCCATGAAAACACAATTGTAAATCCAAAGTAAAGCTTTATTGTTGCATAGTAAAAACAGAAAAGAACTATATGCAATCCATCTTGCAGATGATAGAAACTATAGGATCACAACTTGTTGTTGCTAAGTTGAAAAGACAAGGCAAGTTCTAACAAAGAAGAACAAAGGAACCCTTGGCCCAACCCATAACTCCACCTTCTGGGTGGCAACCTACATAATGATAGAATGATAAGCTTTATCCCAGCCTCTAGACCAGCCCCTAGCTGTGTGTCACTTCCCATGTTACCTGGTTCTCATGCAAACCAGATGAGATCATATGTTTCCCTTCCAGTATCCTGTTTCCAAGGCTCAACATCTTTGTTATCCTATTCAGTGTGAAATTGTTTTGCTTCAAACCACCTGCAGGCTGAGTCTTCTTTGTTTGCTTAGACACTTTTCTCAGAAGAGATATTTTTTTCACACATCTCTACATTTCCACTTTGACTGCATATCCCATCCATATTCCAACAATTATTACTCAGACAAGTTTTTAGTAATGAAGGCATTTAAGGAAAGAGCTTGTAAAAGGATGCTGTATTTTTTTAAATGTTAATTAATGTCACCTGTAGAGGATTCTGCACAGGCGGAGCCCATGTCAGCTCCCCCACCACCCTAAACAGCTCTGCTGAATGAGACTCCGCAGATGCAATACGTGCAAAGGAGTAAGATTTCTGCCTCTTGATAGGAATAAAAAAAATCCTATGACGAGTCTTATCAGATAAGAATAAAATTTTCTGCCAGGTGTGCTCTAGTCATTGTCCAGCCCGCTTCATATTCCTGAGTTCCTCTGTGAACCAGAGGTGGTGATTTGAAGCGGGTTGGAAAGGACGCTTGGGAGCGATCATGTCGATAGCCCTAGTCAAATCGGTGTTCCAAGTATTAACCCGGGCTTCAACAGAGTCGCCGGCTTTCCCAACCAAGAGACCCTCTAAAGCTTTCTGGAATTCAATTGGCTCCATCTGTCCGAGGGCAGACCATTCTAATAGGTCCTCCACCCCCAGTGGGTTGGACAGTGGCTCTTAGTTCAACTTTGACCAGGAAATGATCCGTCCGTGACAGTGCAGAGGTATTCTTTACCTCTGCCCACAGATATACCTGCTCTGTACTAAATACTGCATCAAGAGTATGACCCGCCAAATGTGTTGTCCCAGAAACCAACAGGGATAGGCCCATGTCTGTCATGGAATCCATGGACTGCCAAGCCGCACCTGTTAAACTGGTCTTAAGAGAGATGTTGAAGTCACCCAGCACTAAAAGTCTAGGTGACTCCAGCAACAGCTCTGAGACCAGCTGCGTCAGCTCGGGTAGGGAGTCTGTTAAGCAACAGGGTGGACGGTATACCAACAGAATCCCTATACTATCCCTGGTTTTCAGGTTCAGGTACATACTCTTGAAGTGATCTGCCCTGTACAACTTCAATTGCCACTCCTCCCGTTGCCTTCCTCAGCGCTCCCCCGACACCCTCCATCTACTAGGTTATTTACAGACATCAAAGTATACAATTCAATCATCTTAGGGACTTCTGCTGGGACACCGACTCTGATGGTTGGATGGACTTTTAACTCTGCCTGAGTTCTCCAGCTCTCTTTACCCCTATTGGCTGTAGCTGCAGCATTTTCTGGGGGTGGTAAAGGTGGTAATAAATTAGGGCCGTCATTCAAGCCTTCTGGCTCTCAACCACTACTATTAACCATCAGGAAGGGGCAGGGCCATTAAAAAATAGGTCTTACAGGTTCCACCTGACCCTCTTCCCAGCCCCTCTGATTCTGATGTTATTATTGCTGCATGTGATGCCTCAGATACTAACAGGCGAGATAGAAATCATGCCCTCAAGCCCTTCCACCATCACCACTGTAGCCAGGGAAGGAGAAGGTGGAACACTGGGCTTGGCTTTATAGCCAGTCCTGTCCTCCCTCTCTGCCGCTGCACCATTGGTGGGGAGATGGAACTGGGCTGGGCAGAGGACATGGCCACAAGCCCTTCTGTTGTCACCGCTGTAGCCAGGGGAGGAGGAGGTGATGGAACACTGGGCTTGGCTTTATAGCTAGTCCCATCCTCCCCCTCTGCAACTGCACTGATGGGGAGATGGAACTGGGCTGGGCAGAAGACACTGTGCCAAAGGAGTGCAGAAAAGCCACCTCAGCGGTGATAAGGGCACCCTTTTTACGGCACAAAAAAGAGCTGCTTTTTGCAGCTTCTTTTTGCACCGTGGAAAGGTCAGATTGAGGGTGCAGTGTGCAGTTGCCAGCCCCCAATTTGGCAAGGAAAGGGGCAGTGTCCGCCACCCCTTAGGAGAAGTCTGTACAACCCCCAAGTCTATTAAAGCTTATGCTACAACTTCCTGCAGCTTCTTTACAACATAAGCCTCAAAAGCGCTGCAAGATCCCTTTGTATATGTCAGACTAACACAACTATGAAGATTATTGCACACACTTTATGCCATTGTTTTCCCGATGGAATACATGTGCATTTAACTTAAAACACGGATCTTACCACATTCTCCTGTATGCAGCCTGTATGCAACCCGGGCTTATCCTGCAGCTTTTCGAGGACAATGAGTTGCACTCTCTCAGGTCAAAATGAGAGCCCAGCCATGTGATCAACACTGGGCACCTCAGATGGAGCAATCTGCACTGCTGCTGGCAAACAGCACAGTGAAATGTAATGTAGACAGCTGCCTGCCATAGTTCCAGAGTGACCAGATAACAGGGGGACTTGGGGGCAACTCCCAAAGTATTCTGGCCAATATACCACTGATGCCATCAGAAAGATCTTCATACAAGAAACCAAAATTTCTAAAAGAGTACAAGCTCTACACTGCATTAGTTTCTATATCTGTTTTGAGTGTGGGTTTAGATAACACAGGACTACACCCAAGCCTTATCCTAATCAAGTTTTATGAGAAAGGCAGTATGTTAACAGCTGTTGGATAATGCTTAGGTGACTGGGGCAATACTTTGGTTCTTGACAACAGTATGTTATCACCATGCTATTTTGGTAGATAGCAATGGAAAATGAGTGGAACTCCAGCAGTTTAAAGTGTTTGTCTATGTGTCAATGGCAGTTTCAAATGGAAGATCAAATTTACTCAGACACTGTGCTATTGGGTAGGGAATTTTAAATCCATCTCCAAAGCTTCCATTGGCTTGGAGGAAATGGCAGGTTTGGGACAGTGAGTGAAACCATGTGGGGAAAGAGTTAAAACCAATCTACCCAAGTAGCACTCCCCCAATGGTGATCAGACCACTGCTGAAGTGCTGACTTGCTTCTTTGATTTTTTTCTAAATCTAACAGGATGACATTGATTTAAGAGAACATAAATCTGAACTATTGCAAGCAATTGCAAAATAGGAGAATACGTGGACTAAAAATTCTCCCTCCTTCATCATTTCACAAGTATTAGGAAGCTTATGGACACATTTAGGGAAAATGTGTCTAGAACCTTCAATTTATCTTGAATCCCACTAAATACAGATAAAACTTACTTTCATTTTCCTGCAGCAATTTCCTGCAATATTAATGTTTGCACTTGCACTGAGGTGTGTGTGGCTTATATCATTGTGGTGGATAACATGCTTTGTTTACTTGAAGCTGTTAGATTACAACTGTGTAAGGAAGTAATGAGAGCATGGAATAAAATTATATATTCATGGAATATAACTTAATAGCAGGATGAAAGTAAATGGGGGAAGGAGCATCAGACTTCACTCTTTGTTCATCTTATGCTTACGAAAATCTCTAGGAAGAAACAATTCATTATGCTTAAGCAATCACAACCACATCCCAAGAGGTTTACTCATGCTAAAACCTTGACCAGCAACTGGTTTTACAAGAGAATCAACTTTGAGGTGGGAATGAAGAACATATTGTTGAAGAATATTGGCTCTAAGAACAGGCATTGCTAGATAGACCAGGAAGGAATAAAAAGACGTTGGATGCAATACACAGAAGAATTATACAAAAGAGATGACAAAATGAAGGACTCATGAAATGAAGAGCCATATGAAGATGAACCCCAAAGTCTAAAAAGTGAGGTGGAAACTGCAATAAGAGAAATAGTGAAAAACAAATAACCAGGAACAGATGATATTCCAATTGAACTACTGCAATCCACATTGACCAACATATCAACAGATATGGAAAACAAAAAAATGGCCAACAGATTGGAAGCAATCAATATACATAGGTTTTTTGTGGGGTTTTTTCGGGCTGTGTGGCCATGTTCTAGAAGAGTTTCTTTCTGACGTTTCGCCAGCATCTATGGCTAGCATCTACAGAGAAAGATGCTAGCCATAGATGCTGGCGAAACGTCAGAAAGAAACTCTTCTAGAACATGGCCACACAGCCCGAAAAAACCCCACAAAAAAACCTATGGATGCCAGCCATGAAAGCCTACGACTTCACAATCAATATACATCCCCATCCACAAAAAGGGAGACACACGAGACTGCAGCAACTATAGGACCATAGCACTGATCTCCCATGCAAGCAAAATCATGTTCAAATTCTGCAACACAGACTCCAACCATACATGGGGAGAGAGATTCCAGAGGTCCAAGCAGGGTTTAGGAAAGGAAGAGGCACTAGGGATCATACTGCAAACATACGATGGCTAATGGGGTGCACCCGGAAATTCCAAGAGAAAATCAGCATGTGCTTATAGACTATAGCAAAGGCTTCAACTGTATAAACCATGAAAGGCTATGAAATGCCCTTAAAGACATGGGAGTTCCAGCACACGTGATAGTCGTGATGAGGAATCTGAACCCAGGACAAGAGGCTAGTGTTAGAACAGACTCAGAGGAACAGAATGGTTCCCAATTGGCAAAAGGGTCAGACAAGGCTGTATTCTTTCACCCTATCTGTTCAACCTGTATGCAGAACACATTATAAGAAAAGCAGGCTTGAACACAGAAGAAGGAGGAGAGAAAATAGGAGGAAAGAATACCAATAATTTAAGATATGCATATGACACCATAATACTAGCAGAAAACCTCACAAACCTGGATCAACAATCAAACAAGAAAATGCAAAGGCAGACTTAATCCTGAACATTAAGAAAACAAAAATAACGACCACCGAGGATCTTCACAAATTCAACCTAGACAATGAAGAAATAGAAATAATAAAAGAATTCCAATACCTGGGATCAAACATTGATAGAAACGAGGACTGCAGTCAGGAAATCAGAAGAAGATTATGAATGGGAAGGGTGGCTATGAAAGAACTAGGAAAGATCCTAAAATGCAAAGATATATAAATCAGCACGAAAGTTAGAATCATGAAAGCCATTGTATTCCCTATTACCATGTATGGATGTGAGAGCTGGACAGTCAAGAAAGATGATAGGACGAAAATCAATGAATTTGAGAAGTGGTGCTAGAGAAGAGTACTGAGGATCCTATGGACAGCCAAAAGGACAAACAAGTGGGTCCTAGAGCAGATCAAACCAGAAACCTCCCTGGAAGTCAAGATGACCAAACTGAGACTGTTGTGCTTCAGACACATCATGAGAAGAGAGGACTCTTTGGAAAAAGCAATAATGCTGGGGAAGGTGGAGAGAAGTAGGAAGAGAACAAGGCCACATGCTAGATGGATGGACTCTATGAAGGATGTCACAGGTATAGGGTTGCAGGAATTAAGCAATGCAGTGGATTGCAGAGGATCTTGGAGATGTCTCATCCATAGAGACATAGAAGATTAACTCAAGGGCAATTAACAACAGTTAACAACAACAAACAAATTACTAGATAGAATCATTTTTCTAATAACAGGGATGAGTAAGGACTGACTATCAGTTCATCTTTTTAAAGTAATTTATTAAAATTCTTTATATTCAGGATGGAAAGAGATTAAGGTTTAATCCAAAAGAGGTATGAGAATGAGCAGAATGGCTTTATATAGCTCCTGGTTTTGCCTCCTCCATACACAGCGTCTTGGCACCTTCTGTCATATGTTGTTATCTTTGGCCTCTAGCCATGGAGGCCATCAAAGTTGTTCCCCTTCCCCACAACGTTGTTCCCTGCATAGATCCAGGGCTGCATTGCTGACCAAGCATGGAATAACAAGACCAAACACAGAGAGTTGGGATAAATAAGGGCCACTTTATTTTACCTAGAACCTAATTAAGCTTTATTGAATGAGGAGATACAGGGTGTGTGGGACAAAACAGATGACACCCCAGAGGTCTTTCCAGGGGAGGTATGCCTTCAGGGTCCAGAGGCCACAGTGCCACCTCTCTCAGCAATGGCCTGGGTGGGAGGGCAGCCAGAAGAGAAGGTAAGGCAATTCACTTCCCACACACACACTGGCTGACACCAACCCCAGTGACACCACTGATCATACTTAGAAAGGGAGAAGGAGCAACCTGATGAGGAATCAGCTCAGGCCAGATATCAACCATTCACTACCTCCTCAGCCTTACCTTGGGCAAAACACCTGAGCCCCAAGAGCAATCCAATAAATAGACTGCTCCCTAGCCAGCCATCTACTGGAAAGCAGACTAAAGGCACTCCACCTCAAGTCACAGGACTTTTTAAGTGAGAGCAAAAACCCCAAGTCCACCTCAAGGGGAGACTCCTTCCACACCTACCTAAAGAGGCAGTTCCAGAGCCCTGCCCTGCACCAAAAGAATTGCAAGGATTACAATGAAATGCTTATAGGGACTGTACAGACATCCTGGATGGGGCAGCATGATACCACCCCACCTGAACACAGATTGGGGCCATGGCAGCCGCATGCTGCAGCCCCAATCCGCTGCAGTGCCAGCTGAAAGAGGAACAATTTTCAACCGCTCCTTTTTCGGCTACAGAAAAGCTGCCTTTAGCAGTTCTTCTGCAGCCCTGCAGCAGCTTCCTGGCATGTTGGAGGCTTGTGGTATGTAACTGCCATGCCCCCAAGATACTCAGAAACCAGCTGACATGAGGCTGCTCTGGATACCTTTAGGGCGTCATGGGGGCATGCAGTTTGCACACGATGCCCCAAGCCACCCAGAAGGTCACTTTTAGTGCCGGTCTGTACTAGCCAATATTCTCCCCTGGCTACCTGCCATGGCCAAGGTACAAGTGTCTGCTTTGTCCCTTTCCCCCATGAGGACAGCCAATATGTCCCTCACTCCGTTGCAATTCCCCCAGGAACAACATGTTATGCACTTCAGATAGATGCACACCATCAGACCTGGACTGTCCTCGGGGCTCAGGTGTTTTTCCCAAGGTAAGGCTGATTACATATCAGTTTGCTCTTCTTCCTTGCTCCTTTCCAGATTAAACACCATGTCACCTGAAGCCTCAGACAGGCCTAAATAGGTTCTAAGTTCAAATAGGTTGTTAAAATAAAATGGCCCTCATTTACCTCAACTTTCTGTGTCCATTCTTGTTAGTCCATGGTTGCTAATCAAAGAGTTTGATAGGATACTGACACACATGAAGGTTTGAAAAATGTCAGTGTGATAAACTGAAATTGGCATATCTGTCTGTCTAAAACTAGGGTTTTGAAAACAGTTTGGATTTCCAGATTGGATTTACAGCAGTGAGTTAGAGTAGTCACCTCTTTTTTTCTGAGAGACTCATCATCTTGAACAACACCACAATGGGCAGATACAACATGGACCTCCTCATACTTTTAAGCAGAGGCTGGATGGCCATCTGTCAGGGATGCTTTAATTGGGAGTTCCTTCATGGCAGGGGGTTGGACTGGATGGCCCTTGTGGTCTCTTCCAACTCTATGATTCTATGATTCTATGATTCTACTAAGAACAGGTGGAATATTCAAATTTGGTTAGTTCCGATAGGAAAGAATTTTTAAAAAACAATTTCCTAAAATATGCAAAGACCTTCAGGATAGAAATATCTTCAGGTTTAAAAATTTGAGTGTAAATGAAAGTGAAGCTGAGATGACTTCTCCATACCTGAATATGTCTGTGAGCCTGTGTGGTGTCATAGTTTGAGCATTGGATTGTGACTCTGGAGAACAGGGTTCAAATCCCAGCTCAGTCATGTGAAACCAACTGGGTGACCCTAGGCAAGTCACATTCTTTCAGCCTCAGATGAAGGCAGTGGTAAACCCCCTCTGAAGAAACTTGCCCAAAAAAAAAAACCCATGATAGGTTCACCATAAGTTGCCTTAAGTTACCTTAAGGTTGCCATAAGTCAGAAATAGCAATAGCAAAAGCAAGTACATTTCTATATCACTTATCAGTGCACTTAAGCACTCCCTAAGGGGTTTACAATGCTCAAGCTAATTGCCCCTAACAAGCTGGGTACTCTTTTTAGTGACTTCAGAAGGATGCCAAGCTGAGTCAACCCTAGAGCCCCTGGCTGGTATCAACCCTAGAGCCACTTACTCACAACTTTGCGACTGTGAGTAAGTTGCTGCAGTAACAGCATTTAATCACTGTGCCACAAGGGACTTGAAGGCACACAACACTGACAGACTGAGTTTGTAGGAAACACCAAGGCCTCTAGGAGATTGATGTACTTCCTTTCTGCCATGAAGATCATTATTGCAAAAGGGGAAAGATAGACTATGTGGGATGGAGAAGATGTAGTTCAAAGAGCTTGCTCTACCAACTTCCCTGCCAGCAAGCATGTTCAGTTCTAACTGCTGCTTGCTCTGAAATGCAGAGCTGAAAGGAAACACAGTCACTCTGGCACCATCCATTAGTCAGGTTGTTGGAGTGAGTGGATGGGTGGATGTGCTATTGCAACCTGCTCCAAGTTACTGGTGAATTAACACCATATTAACATCCCATGTAGTACTATCATTTTAATTCTGCTTCCAGACTAATGTAGAAAAGCAAAACCGCACTGGCACCAAAGGGCTCTTCTGTGGAAATGACTTTGGAAGACAGAGAGGAGATTGACAAGGTAAACATCTCTAATCCTCAAAAAGGAGTCTGTAGCCAAATGTTGACAAACTGGAGCATGTCCAGAGGAGGGTGACTAAAATGGTGAAAGGTCTGGAAATCATGCCCTATGAGGAGTAGCATAGGAAACTGGGTATGTTTTGCCTGGAGAAGGGAAGATTAAGAGGTGATATGATAGCCCTGTTTAAATATTTGAAGGGACGATAAATTGAGGATGGAGCAAGCTTGTTTAAAACATATGCTCTAAAGCTGTCTTACTGCCACATAATTCACAGCCACTATTGGTAAGATCACAATGTGCACCCACCTGGATTATTTCTGCAGTGTGGACACAGTCAGAGTGATCTGTGACTTCAAACCCAAGTTGCAAGTCAACAGATTAAAAGGGACATTGTAGTTTGGCCTTTGAGCACATGTGCCTAGGTCTTTTATTCTGTTTATCACCATATCTAATCATTAAACCGGCTGTCAGAACCCAAGTTTGAAAATCCAAATAGTACTCAACACATGCATGGTAAAAAATTGGTCATTTCCCACCTTTCCATGTAGCCTAGCTCTGCTCTTCAAGTAATGGCTTCACTCTACCTTATGTTAGAATTGATCTTGTCTGATTCCCACACACTGTATGTACACTATATTGATCCCACATTGGCCCCTCACAAGCCTACACTGCACATTATAACCAAGAAAGCAAATAGACAGGAAACAAGATCCAAACAAAGCCAAAAGAACCAACTGCCATAGTTAAGGTTTAAATACCGACCCAATGAAAGGCAGAATTAATCCACAGATGTTGTGAATAGGTTTTCCATCAAACAGCATGGAGATCTCAGATATAACCAGAAGAGCCTTTGAAGTGCTAGTCTCAAAACCAATCTAGTGTTACTTGGTGCAAGTAAATCACCGTAAATCTCACAGGGAACAGTGATGTCTCAGAAAGACATTGTGGAAAATACTATGACATTATAAGTCTAGCCATGCTGAAGTTCAGAGTAAATTAAAATTAACAAAATCATAAGCACATAGATTGGTACAACAGCCCTAAAATTTCAATGTTTTCAATATATTGCTAAAACACATAAAGGGCTGGTTCAAACTAATGCTAACCTGAAGTACACCTGAGGTGTAGCTACAGGACTGGGAGCAAACATGAGGCCATTGCCCACCTTATAAAAATTCTGTCCCCCATTCTGCAATTTTTCTTCAGTTCCTAAATGTCTAACATTGCAATAACTTAAAATGTCAGGTGTGCATTTAGAAAGCTGGTTTAGACATTCAAAAAAAAGGGGGGGGCAGGAGTTAGCAAGAAGAATGCAAACATATTGGAAATAAGAGGTGTGAACAATTTTCAAAGTTTCACCCTCTGTAATGCTAGAAGTTTAAAGATTTAAGGAAAATTCCATTTGGAGTAGCAGAATTTTTATTGGAGGGGCAATGCCCTCGTTTGTGTCTGTGTTCCTCATGGACTCCTCAGTCCATCTTCTCCCTCCAGTATGAATGAATGAAGTCCTTTAGAGGCTTTCACTTTCATTTTAGATTAACCACAGCTTGCCATGTTATCTGAACAAACTATGTTTAGCAGGGGAGGGAGTTAATTTCAAGTAATCATTTATAAAGCTTTCCAAATTTCAGTAAATATAGTTAAGATTAATCACAGTTTATGGTATGAGTCTCTTTCTGGGAGAAAGGTGGCATATACATTGCATAATAGAACACACCAAAATTTTTCAGAAGAAAATCAACTTGTGCTTCATTGATTATAGCAAAGCCTTTGATTGTGTAGATCATGGAAAACTATGAATCACTCTTAATGAAATGGGTGTGTCACAACCTTTCGACTGTGCTAAAGTGCAACTTGTACTCAGGAAATGAGGCTACTGTTAGGATAAAATATGGAGAAACGTAATGGTTTCCAGCTGGCTTTCCATCCAATTCCAAGAAAGCTACCTCTATATTAACCCGGTGTCTGCTATAGGTAATAGACTAGATGAGAAAAACAAACTTAAACTTAAGACAGAAGTACTCCTGGTCAGTTCTCTAAGGCAGACCAGGTAATAGGGATTCAGCATGTGTTGGATGGTTACACTCCCCCTGAAATCTCAGATCAGGGGTAGGCAACCTGCGGCCCGGGGGCCGGATGCGGCCCACCGAGGCCTTTGGACCGGCCCCAGGCTGGTCCTGCTGCCGCCGCCGACAACCCCTGCTGCCACAGCCGCCCTCCATGATGATATTGATTATTGTTATTACTTGTTCTTGGGGTTTTCTTGGCAAAATCTCCACAGGGGTTTTGCCATCATGGCTTTTCTGGGGCTGAGAGAGTGTGCATGCATATTTTTTTTAAAAAAAAATAATTTTAAAAATTTATTTATTTTTGCTTCGGCCCCACAATTGTCTGAGGGACAGCAACCCGGCCCCCTGCTCAAAAAGGTTGCCTATCCCTGTCTCAGATTGTCAGGCTGGGTATGCTCCTGGAATCAGAGCTGAGCCTGAATGCTCAGGTTTCAGCATTTGCCAAGATTTTGCCCAGTCCTGCAAAATCACATTCTCACAGTTGTGCTACACAGGTCATGTTGTAGAAAGGTTGATACATATCTCCACAAGTATAGCCAACCATAGGCAGAAGTTAAAATATAATGGTTTATTCGCATGTATACTATTTTCGACCATTTCATGACATTTATTTCAATTTTATGGTATCCTTCTGGGAGTCAGTTACTGCCTACCTGGAACTATTTCTGCTACCGTTGCTTTATTCAACTATTGGAGCCAGTGTGATGTAGTGGTTTGAGCACTGGACTACGACTCTCAAATCTCCACTCGGCCATGAAACCCACTGGATGACCCTGGGCAAGTCACACACTCTCAGCCTCAGAGGATGACAACAGCAGACTCCCTCTAAACAAACTTGCAAACTTGCCTTAAGGTCACCATAGATTGGAAACAACTTTGAGGGCACACAGCAAAAATAACATTAAACTTTCTTCACACCAAACACAGTTCTACCTAGGAAAGATGAAGTGGGTGGCAGAGACTTGCCTTTTTAAAACCTGGCCTGCTTAGCCCATTCACAGGCCTGTGTGAGCTGCATCCTCTTTTCCATGGCATGTCCTACATTTCAACCTTCTTTCCAGGAGGAATTTCAAAATGTCCTTCATTTTGAGTATGACTAAGAAGCACATATAGTAACACCATGTTTGCTGTTCTCCTTCAAGAAATGCTTCTACATGGCAACCTGTCCTTGCTGCAAATAGAGGGATACGATGGATCTTTCCAAAGTTATTTTATCCTAGAAGCAGCAGCAGACAAGACTTGCCCCCAGAGCTCAAGGAGCATTTGTTTTTCGGATGAGACAAGGACAGCAAAGGTGTTAGGCAATGGGCTGCTTGAGGATACAAATGTTGAAAGGGTCCCGTTCCCCCCCCCCCATTAATTTTAGCACAATGGACAAATAAAAGGAATAATTTAAATGCAGATTCAGTCAAGGGTTTGTTGCTAGTTATCTATACTTTTAAGCTCAGAGTTCTGTAAGAATATTGTAAGCCAACAAGGGGCCAGCAAGGCATAGTGGTTTGAGTGTTGGTCTATGACACTGAAGACCAGGATTCAATTCCCAACATGGCCATGAAACCCACTGTGTGACCTTGGACAATGGCAACCTCCTCTGAAGAAATCTTGGCAAGAAAACTCCATGATAGGGTTAACATAAGTCAGAAATGACTTGAAGGCACACAACAACAAACAACAGCAAGGCATTTTAACACAGATCAGTTCATCAGAAAAATGTGGTTGAGTACATAATAAAATGCAGTACATGTAATATGTTATTACTGTGTGCCTTCAAGTTGTTTCCAACTTACTCTGGGGTTTTTTTGGCAAGATTTGTTCAAAGGAGATTTGCCATTGCCTTCCCCTGAGGCTGAGAGGATATGACTTGCCCAATATAACTGTAAATAAACCTTATGAAATGAATTTTTCAGGCTGTGTGGCCATGTTCTAGAACAGGGGTGGGCAACCTTTTCCCTTTAAGGGCTGAAGAACTTCAGCTCCCAGAATCCCAGGAGTTATTGGCCAACATGGGACTATTAGCCAACATGGCTGAGGCTTCTGGGAGCTGAAGTCCCTCAGCCCTTAAAGGGGAAAGGTTGCCTACCCCTATTCTAGAAGAGTTTATTTCTGATGTTTCACCAGCATCTGTGGCTGGCATCTTCAGATAATGCTGGAATGGAAGAGAGTGGGTATATATACACTGTGAGACCCTGGGTAGGGAGAAGTGGTTCCCATATAAACTGTGTATTGTTCTGTTGTTGATGGCAGGGCCTCAGGGTGAGAGGATATGCAAACGAAGATTAATGTCTGCTAATTGGTGATCATTGACTGCTGGGAAAGCCCCTGACCCTGGGTGGTTTCTCATTTGCATTTGCTGAGTGCTGATTTTTCTATTTTGCAGGACTGGTAGCCAAACTTTGTTTACTCTAAGGGTTTCTTCTTTCCTGTTGAAGTTGTCCAAGTATTTGTGGATTTTGATGGCTTCCCTGTGCATTCTGACCTGATAATTGTTGGCATGGTCCAGAATTTCAGTGTTTTCAAACAGCATTTTATGTCCAGGATGGTTTATAATCTGTTCTGCTACTGCTAATTTTTCTGGCTGACCCAGTCTGCAGTATCTCTCATGTTCCTTGATTCATGTTTGGACACTGCGTTTGGTGGTCCCTATGTAGACTTGTCCGCAACTGCATGGTATGTGGTAAACTCCTGTGGGTGAAGTGGGTTTTTTGGTAGTGTTCCCCCTATAAACTGAATTGGGTGCATGGGGGGAGGGTGAACCACAGGGATTCAACCTGAATTGTACCTGGATTATTTTCATCTGTTGAATAACCCCACAGAACCATAGAGTTGGAAGAGACCCCCAAGGGCCAATTAGGGTTCCATATCCTGATTTTGGGCAGGACAATCCCAATTTTTCAGGGTCTTTGAATGTCCTGGCCTGGTTTTA
>JAIPUX010001880.1:97655263-97677078 GCA_020142125.1 Phrynosoma platyrhinos | reverse complement strand
TTTTGAGTTCCTGCATGGCAGGGGGTTGGACTGGATGGTCCTTGGGGTATCTTCCAATGATTCTATGATTCTATGACCCTCTTCCCCACACACACACCTCCCAGTTTGGTGTATAGCTGACTGCTCTCACACAGAGGCGCACAAATGCCATGGTGTTAGAATGTTATACTCCAGGGAGAATGAAATAGCCTCTCCTCTCCATTTGTTTTGACCCACCTTCTTTTCAAGCTGCTGCAGGACAAGCAGAACTGTGCTCAGAGGCCATGTGCTCAGACTCACCTTGCCTTCAACATAAATGGGCGTTACACCTTGTTAGTATCTGGGCTGGTGCAAAGCAAGGTTGGGCTTCTGGGCCAAAAGTATTCCTTTGAGAGGAGCAAACAGATCAGACCTATCCTGGATAGTGTTTGGAGCCAGAGCTTGTTTGCCCTCCAGCTATTTGTCCAGCCCTGGCTAGTCCAAAAGATAATAGTATCCCTCTGTGTGTCTTTTTCTTCTTGTTGTCCAATTATTAGTAGCCTCTGAAATTGGACTGGCTGTGGATGTGAGTTAATAGCAGGAGGGACTCAGGGAAGCCAACAAACTCCTACTCAGTTGTCCAGCCTCTCTCTGGAGTGAAGGGTTGAACCAGCAAAGAAGTTTGGACTCAGAGCATCCTTTTTCTCAGTTGTGTAACAGGAGTGCTGAGGTGAGTGTCTCTTATACAGTAACAATTTTTTGTTTCGCTTTGTCATGTAGGCTTACCCCATTATGTCAAGTTAAAACTACTTGTATTCCACCTTTCCAAGATGACTTGTTTGTTGTTGCTGTTGTGCACCTTCATGTTGTTTGTGACTTATGACAACCCTAAGGTACACTTATCACAGGGTTTTCTTGGCAAGTTTCTGGGGGTTTGCCATTGCCATCCTTTGAGGCTGAGAGAGCATGACTTGACTGGGGTCACCAAGTGGGTTTTATGGTGAAGCAGGGATTTGAATCCTGTTCTCCAGAGTCATAGTCCAATGCTGAAACCACTACACCATGCTGGCTGTCAAGATGACCTGCAACAAGTGTCATCAATTCAAATATGTTAATAAAATTCTAAGAAAAATATGAAGACACATCTCATTGGGATCCTTCCCATGGGGCAGCTGATATCAAGACCTTGTGGCAAGAGACGTTGATACTCACTCCTGATAAAGCAGATTCCAAACTTCAGTTTCAGCTTGTTACTGATTTTGTTGTTGTGTACCATGGCAACTCTAAGACAAATCTGAGTATTCCTTGCATAAGAAAATCCTGTGAAATTCGTGGGGTCACCATAAGTCAACAGGCAACTTGAAGGCACACACACAGACACACACATAAAAGGCAACCCTATCGGGATTTGTTCAGGGGAGGTTTGCCTTTGCCTTCCTCTGAGGCTGAGAGAGTGTAACTCAGTGGGGGTTTCCATGGCCAAGTGGAGATGCAAATCCTGGTCTCCAGAGTCATCATCCAACACTCAAGCCACTGCACCATGCTATCTTCCAGCTTATTACATGCTGTCAAGTCAGCTAAACCTATGAAGACCTTATGAATGAGGCACCTCCAAGAGATTTTCTTATTTATAGCCCTGCTCAAGTCTTCTGGACTACTGCTTTCAACTTTCCACAGCATTGTTGTTTTTTCTGAAGAGTTGTTTTTTTTTTCCTCATGACTCACCTTCCACTACTGAAAACAATTTCCTGGGCTCCATATATGCTCAGAGGTGTCCCGTTCCTCAGGTATGTGTCCATTTTCCTGAGTCACTGTTTTGCACCTGGCTTCAATTTGTGGACCTTGAGGCAAGTGCTGCAAGGCCCATACCTAGTCCTGGGAATACTGGTGGACTCATTGTTTGACTCAGCATAGCCATGGAAACCCTCTGGGTGACCCTGGGCAAGTCATTCTCTTTCAGACTCAGAGAACAGCAATGGCAAACCCCCTCTGAAGAAACTTGCCAAGAAAACCTTGTGATAGGGTCACCTTAGGGTTGCCATAAGTTTAGAAAAGACTTGAAGGTACGCAACAAACAATTGATTGACTTAGTACAAAGTAGTTTCATAACTATTTCCCATTTTAAAAAGAAATTGTAAAAATGTTGGCTTCAAACCCAGACCTAAAGAATGCTTTCTTTAAACTTGTTTGAATTCACCTTTTTCATCTATTGCACATAAATGCAGTTATAAACTAAGAGGACAGAGTTCTGAGCCACACTATTTTTCAATAGATAGCAAGCTGAATTTTTTATTGTCTTCCCCTTCCTCCACAATGGAACATCTTGGAGATAGCTAAACTGGACATCTCTCTCTGATTTTCTAGTAATCAACAACTTTTTATATGAGGAAATATTACAAAGAATGCAGTTTCTCCACCTCCAGTGGTACAGTCCAGAATTCTATTCCATTTTGTATGATGTCAAGAATAACTGTCGCTCTTATATAGACCTTTGTTGTTACGAAAGGCAGCAACTTTGCTGATGTGTAAGATTTAACTGATATGTTTTTAAAATGGAGTCATAGGCTGTATAAAAAGATAACTTTCCTAACATATCCTGTCTTCTGCCCAGTTGGAGTAAGCCTTCAGACATCTTGGGTTTCCTTGACAAAAAAAAATTTTTTAAAAATCCTAGAACCATTCTGACCCAAGTTGTATATTTTGTACCTGATTTTTTTTCCCTTAAGCTATTTCAGTAAGTAAATATTAGGGAGTAAATGTTAATTTTTCCTTTGGGCAGGACATTTTGAACAACTTTCTTTTTGTTGTTCTTGTTTTGTGCTTTCAGGTTGTTTCTGACTTATAGTGACCCTAAGGGTTTTCCTGGTAAGATTTGTTCAGAGGAGGTTTGCCATTGCCTTCCTCTGAGAGTGAGAGAGTATGACTTACCCAAGGTCATCCAGTAGATTTCCATTACTGAGCAAAGATTCAAACCCTACTCTTCCAGATTCCTAGTCCAGCATTCAAACCACTACAGCATGCTGGCTCTCTTCTTCGTCTTCTTCTTCTTCTTAGTTCAGCCAAAAAAAACACCCTTGTCTTATACCTCCATATTTTCCCCCACACATTTTTGTCCAGAAAACTTGTGTTTTATTTAGTTCAGTTAAAAATCTTTTGATTGGCTACAAATGTGCCTTATCTATCCTGAATGTGCCATGTGTGCCATATATGTGTGTGCATATGCCTTAAAGTTGCATGTTGACAGATGATGGCCCTGTGAATTGCATAGGGTTTTCTTAGGCAGGAATCCTCAGAGGTGAGTTTGCCATTCCTTGCTCTGAAATATAGCCTACAACATCTGGTATACATTGGCAGTCTCCCATCCAAGTACTAATCAGGGCTGACCTTGCTGAGCTTCCAAGATCAGATGGGATCTAGTGCTTTTAGAGTATCTCTAGGCCTTCTTGTGATATATACGGCTATAAAAATCCAAGTCTTGTTTTGTCATATTTTTCAGAAGCCTGCCATTCTTATCCCATTTTGGTTCCATATTGTATTAAGAGGTGTATTTCCCCCTTCAATTTTCACATAGGCAATTGACCCATCTTTCTCCCCCCCAAAAAAATGCACATCTTTGTACATGCTTGTTCAGTGTTGTGTGCTGTGTGTCTTCAAGTCATTTCCAACTTATGGCGACCCTAAAACCCACTGGGTTTCTTGGCAAGTTTCTTCAGAGGAGATTTGTCATTGCCATCCTCTGAGGCTGAGAGTGTGTGACTTGCCCAAGGTTACCCAGTGGGTTTTCCAGGCCAAGCAAGGATTCGAACCCTGCTATCCTGAGTCCTAGTCCAACACTCAAACTACTACACAATGCTAGCGCTCTTGAACTTGTTCTCATGTATGTATTTTTGTACACACTTTATCCATTGAGTAAAGCATGCATTTGCACATTTTACAAATATGTACATTTTTAGTTGTGCACATTTTTGTGCCTGTTTTGCCCACATTTTTCTTTGTTGAGTTGCATACATCAGAAATGTACAGATGTCTAGGCAAGATATGCTTCATCTCTTTGCTGGTCTTCAGAGGACTGAAGTTGGTATTTCTGTAGAAAAACACAAATTTCTTTCTATGTCTAGTGTCATGTCACTGAAAAACAAGTTTTTTTCTTCTCAGATATGCACATGAAACAGCTGTAAAATCTGCAAAGTTAACTATCAATTAGTACCACCCTGTTAAAGCCAAGATAAGGCCTTTGCAGACTGCCAGAAATAGTGCACATTAAATTGAGGCACTGCCCTGGCTCAGTGCTAGGGAATCATGGGAACTGTAATTTATTGTGGCACCAGAGCTCTCTGACAGAGAAGGCTCAATGTCTCAGAAAAAAATACAATTCCCTTGACTCCCTAGCACTGAGCCAGGGCAGTGCCTCAATTTAATGTGCACTATTTCTGGCAGTCTGCAAAGGCCCAGACCAGTAGTGGGAGAGCACTAATCCTTGCTCCCCAGTCTAAATTCTTTTTGGTCCCAAAGACATCTGGAAGGGACTAGGTTAGGGAAATCTGGTTTACCATATTAGACCAGGACTTCAAAATCCTGGGTTCAAATCTCCATTCAGTTGGAGCAGGCTAATCAACCTCTTAGTATGGTTATAAGGATAAAATGTGAGGAGAGAGAACCACATATGCTTCCTTTTGTTTCTTAGGGAAAAGACAGGATCAACAAAACAAAATGTAGTATTGTTTTCTCAGAAATAAATCCCATTGTATTCTCTTGATCTCAAGTCAGTATATGTGTATAGTTGCAGCTTAAGCTTCTACTGTAATTGCAGCTTAAGTTTATACACACATATACTGTCTTGAGAACAAGATGGAGACAGGCGGACCTAATACTGTCCTAGTCTTTCAAGGTCAGCAAGATACATTCTTCTAGCTAGCCTATAGTTGTGCTGTTAAAGGGTAGATAAATTATTTTCTCATTATCATCATTGTCCTAACACCCCAATAAACTGAGTCATTATTGCACTTGTTATTCCTCAGTCTTGTACCAGTGTATTCAGGTGTAACTCCTTTGAGTTGGATACCTCTTGTGTGTGGAGATGAGGCTGGCCCCTTCTCCTTTGGCAGGTCCACAAGTCTCCACTGCTTATACTCCTTTTAAGGTCACTCTACTAGGTCTTCCATATGAGTTCAAGTTCAAACTCCATGGTGCTGGGGGAAATTGGTCACTTGGTTGTAGGATGGATTTTCCATAACAACAGACTTCTGACCCCTCCTGTAGGCTTTGCCTCCTTACATTAACAAAGGTTTCAGTGGGAGACTCCAGCACAAGCTTGCTAAATTACTAGCAGGTTGACACTATGGACCATAAACACCATAGAGTTTAGAAGTGATTTATTCTCCAAGAAAAAATAAGTATTAATCTTTGTTTCCATTTTATCATCACTAGTTTGGAGTCACATCTGTTTTCATTTGGATCTTTTCAAGCTCCACATAGTATTGCCATGCCTGTTGTGAATTATTTGGCCTTTTGTTATTATCTCGAAAAACCAATCGTTTTTCTATGTGCCCTAATATCCTTAACTACCCAGTTAATACTTTATCTAATGTATTACCCTTTGGCACACCAAAGCATATACCACAGCGTATTGGCTCTAACAGCACAATCATATAGTCACTTCAGTAAAGGTAAATCCTGTTAAACTGTAGAGTGGGATTCCAGTCTGATGTATGATTCTTTGTTAGTAGATCCTGTTGAGTTTAATGAAGCTTACTCCTAGGTAAGTATATAAGATCATAGAGGAAATTTCTTGGTTTTAGTAGTAGAATGCCACTTATGTAGACTAGTTTTAGAAAACAAAGTATTCCATAATTTTGTTTCACTTTGGTACTTGGTTTGCACACATGAAAAGTCCCATCCATGTTTTGACAGTTTTCTGTATCAGATCTAGCAAATAGGCCATTGGGAGCATCAGGAGATTCCTGTTTTTATATTAGAAGACCACAGCCATGTAGTAGAGTCTACAGACCAGTGGAGGGAAAGCATTTTGGTCCAAAGGGCTGAATTCCAAGTCTCAGGGTTGCTGTTCCAGAACTGGGAGGAATTAAAGCCAAGAGATAGGGCCTTTTGTATATTTTTAAATAGTGTAGATCAGGGGTAGGCAACCTTTTTGAGCCGAGGGCCAGGTTGCTGTCCCTCAGACAATGGGGGGGGGGGGCAAAGCACCAAAAATTAATTAATTAATTAATTGATTAAAATATATTTTTAAAAAAAATTAAAATTTTAAAAAAATATGCATGCACACTCTCTCAGCCCCAGAAAAGCCATGGCAAAACCTCTGTGGAGATTTTGCCAAGAAAGCCCCAAGAACAAGTAATAACAACAATAATCAATATCATCATGGCAGGCAGTGGTGGCAGCGGCGGCGGCAGGACCGGCCTGGGGCCAGTCCAAAGGCCTTGGAGGGCCGCATCTGGCCCCTGGGCCTTAGGTTGCCTACCCCTGGTGTAGATGAATAGTATGTTCCATTTCCCAAGAGTGAATGAGGACTGCTTTTCACAGCCATGTAATGCCAGCTGTTGGGCAGATAGAAAACCCAAGGAAGAATGGCAGGGCTGAATGGCTGGAACTTTGAACATATCAACATTTTGTGGCATATCCCATTTGCAATACCACAGGACCAAGAGTTGTTTGATGTTATTTCAAAGATGGTATGGCACTGTGTTTCACTCTGAGCTGTAATAATCCCACAATTGCACTAATGGTTTTCACACGATGTCATGTTCAAAGTGATATTATCCCGTGGATAACCTGTTATTATTGCACAATTACACTAATGGTTTTCACACAACGTTGAGGTAAAACGTGATTAAAGTGCCATTAACATATAAATAGCCAGGCAAGAAACAGCAGCAAATGATTCACAGGATTTTCCCATGAATGACTTTTTACTATTTATCCCTGGTTATTCACAAGATAATGGCTCTTGTGTTAATCTCATTTTAATTGCGTTTTAATGTCAGTTGCATGATTTTCTCGGGTTAATCACTGTTTAAAGTCCCAATTTCCCCCTGTGTGATAAACTCCTTAGTACCAAAATTTGAATCTAAAATCTGGCCTAAATCTGTAGTGGAAGCAATATTGTGGTGGTAAATTTTGAAGTGCAGACTCTCATCAGAACAGTTGCTGTAACAGAGGCCCCAGAGACTGGAATGGAGCAGTGGATTAAAAGTACAGGAAAAGAAACTCCACTTAAACATTAGGTTGATTAAAGATGTCAATTCATTGAAAAATCTTGGTCTGGACTGCTAGAAAATGATGCAAAATCTTTTTGGCAGATTGCGTCTGATGCTCTTCATTCCAGTACACAAGCTTCTAGCTGTGAAATCCCATCTCGGATTTGGAAGGAGCATTTTAGATCCATCTTTACCAATCCAAATATCACTTATTCAGCTTGTGATAATGCCCTGGATGGTATTCTCTCCTCTGTACCACTCTGAGAATCAGTAACCATGGATAAAGTTACTGAATTAATCCAACAGTTTGAAGGGGGTAAAGCTCCAGGAACTGATTATATTCCAACTGACTTCATAAAAAATAATCAATAGTGGTGGGCTTCCCTTTTAGCATCCCTTTTCACAGCCATAAATTGCTCTAGTAAAATTCCTACTAGCTGAAAACATGCCATAGTTGTGCCAATTTATAAGAAAGGACAACAGAAGGACCCTGGTAATTATACACCCATCAGCCTGTTATCTATTGTGGGTAAGAGATATGCAAGATACTTATCTACTGAAATCTGCTTTTGACTCTATTTCTAGACCTAAACTGTGGGATAAATTGTATAGCCATGTGGAAGATAGTACTTTTTTTTTTACCTTATTAGGGCCCTCTATAGCAATTCAGGTGAGAAATGGGAGTCAGAGGTATTAGGCAGGGCTGTATTTTAGCACCAGCTTTATTTAACTTGTTCATAAATGATCTAGAGGAGTATTTGTATGACCCCAATAGGCACCTTGATTTAGGAAAAGTCACATTATTATTATTATTATTATTATTATTATTAGATGAGGAAGAGGAGGAGCAGGAGGAAGAGGAGGATAATGATGATGATGATGCTGTTTTACTTTCTCATACAAGATCTAGACCAAAACATCTGATTTTGAATTTCTTAGATTACTGTAAAACAAATTACCTCAAAATAAACTTTGGGAAATCCAAAGTAATGATTTTTGAAAACAGATTCTCTAAATTACAATGGAAAATTTATGGGAATGCCTTGGAGCAGGTAAAAAAGCTTTGCATACCTGGGGTTGACTTTCCATCTTTCCCTGTCATGGAAACTTCATATTGAGGTTATTTCTAAGAATCGCAAATAAGCTCATCTGCAATAATTTGATTTTTTTTTCTCTCTCTCAAAAGGAGGCCTCTATATCCCATCAGTGATTAATGTAATTAATGCCAAAACTATGGAACAATTACTATATACTGCAAACATTTGGATAGGGGGTTTATATCCTGACTTGGGTCAACAACAGAGAAAGTTCCTGAGGTCATTGTTTCAGTTTCCAAACTACATTCCTAATTGTGTATTGCTGCTGGAAACAGGAGAAAGTTTCATATCTATTACTGCTTTTTGGCTTTCCCTCGAGTTATGGATGAAGGTTATAGTGTTTGGTGAGGGCTTAGGTCTCCTTAAACATCTGTCACAAGATAAATATGTCAGCTCTTGGCCCAAGTGTATAGCGAAGAAAGGTGCATGTATTGGTCTCTCCTCATCTCTTCTTTCTAACCTGAGTTCAGTTATTTCCCCTAAGTCTGTCAAATTAAGGCTATTGGAAAAAGCTTTTTGCAAATTGCATTTGCAATCTTATGTCTCTTGTTCCCATTATGATGTCCCTTTCCATATAGCCAGTTATCTGGTGAACCTGTCTCTAGGCAAGTATCAATGTTTTTTCGCCAAGACTAAATGCAATTATATTCCAGAGAACTACTTTGTGGTAGATTTGCCAGTGTTCCATATGCCAAAAGATGATGCCCATGTAGTGACCCAGAAGTGGAGTCTATGAAACATATTTTATTATACTGCAATTTTTACAACCAGATCCAACAAGCCAAAATCCATCCATTATTGAGAGAAATGAATGGAAGATCAGATCTTTTTAATGTCAAATTTTTGTTGGAAGATAAATGCCTGAATGTCACTCTTGAAGTTACTAAATTTCTCTCTGAGGCATCTAGGATTAGAACCTCTGTGTGTAAAGGGACTTTTAGAGTTAGATTTAGTAACCTCTTTGACTCTTGTCTTATTGTGGGGGATTTTGGGGGATGTGTATCTCTTGACTGTGTAAATTTTGAGTTTGTGGACTGTAATAAATTATGACTGACTATTAAGGTACAAGAGCCCTCTCCAGTCTTCACTTTGGCAACCCTGGATTTGTCCCTTTCAGTTCTTTTGTTTCTTTCTTTTTTCAAAGGTTTCTCTTTCTTTCTTTTTCACTCTGTGCTTTTTTTTTGTGGGGAGGTTCCTTTTGCAAATCTTGGGCTTTCCCTGAACAAACCCCATACTTCTCTCTTATTTCTCTGGTTCTCCTTTGGCTGTATACCAATTACTATTCATTCTTATTTGTTTAATACCAGAGGCCACTGGGGCCAGTTTTCTGCAGCTGGGGCCCTCTAGGAGGTATCATGGACTGTCCTCGCTTTAAAAAAAATGAAGAAGAAAACTAAAAGTGGGTGGAAGTTCACTTCTAGTTTTGAAATATGTGTAATTTTTATTTGAAGTCCAACATTGAAGGCAATGAGCCAGAAAAACTGTGGTCTAAGGAATACAGAAGGTTCAGATCCTGACTGATCTGGTAAACAGAGTCAGCCCACTTGGATGTGAGACCACTAATGAATATCATGTGCTGTGTGCCATAGGCTGTATTTCAGAGGATGGAAGTGGCAAAATTACTTCTGAGTATTCCTTGCCTAAGAATATGAAATTTTATGAAATTCATGGCGTTGCCATAAGTCAACAGGTTATTTGAAGGTGCGTGCACACGCACACACACATGTAGCAAAACAGTGGGTTGGCACATCTTACCCACTATGTTTTATAGATCAGAAATAAATGTTCTTGTGTAATGGATGGAAATTGTGTAATGATATGTTTATTATGATGTCATTGAACATGGGTAATTATTTTGAGCAATTCTGTTAATTATGTATTTAAATGAATGTATAGGTGCTCATTCTGTGCATCATCCAGAGGGTGGAGGGAGCAGCAGAGCAGTGAGAATGGAAGAGCTAGCTGTTTGCTTTACCTTATGTTAAAGCAAAAGAGTGAAGACTGAGAGAAAAAAACTTAAATGGAACATCCTTCATTGTGTAGGGTCACCAATATGGGTTATTCCTTGGTGATTAGCTTTGTCTTGCTACATCACTGTGATGCAGAAACTATTTCTGATTTTCTCCCATGTGAAGGACATGACATCTAAGTCCTTTTAAGCTGTTATTTTTAGCTGCCCTTGAGTTGGCCTCAACTCATGGCAACCCTGTGGATGAGATATCTTCAAGACTCCCTGTCCTCCACTGCTCTGTTCATCTCCTGCGGACTCATGCCTGTAACCTCCCTAATTGAGTCCTGCCATCCAGTATGTGGTCTTCTTCTCTTTCTTCTACCCTCAACCTTTCCTATCATTATTATCTTTTCTAATGAGTCATGCCTTTTCATGATGTGGCAAAAGTACGACAACCTCAATTTTGTCATCTTGGCTTAATCTGTTCAAGGACCCATTTGTTTGTCTTTTTGGCTATCTTTGGTATCCTTAGCACTCTTCTCCAGCACCACATCTCAAATTAGTTGATTTTATTTTTATTCACTTTTTTCACTGCCCAGCTCTCACATTCATACATAGTGACTGAGAATACTATGTCTTGGACAATTCTAACTTTATTCCTCAGTTGTATATCTTTACTCTTTAGGATCTTCCCTAGCTCTTTCATGGCTGCCCTTTCCATTCCTAGGCTTCTACTTACCTCTTGACTGCAGTCTCCATTGTGAACAATGTTTGATCCCAGCTACAAGAAATCTTTGACTATTTCAATTTTTTCATTGTCTAATTTGAATTATGTAAGACCTCTGTGGTCATTATTTTTTTCTTTATTTTCAGCAGCAAGCCTGCCTTTGCACTTTCTTCCATGACCTTCCTTAGTACATGTTCCAAATCCATGATATTTTCCATTAGTATTATTGTGTCATTGGCATATCTTAGTTTGTTGATGTTCCTTCCTCCTATCTTCACTCTTTCTTCTTCTAAGTCTAACCCTGCTCCTCATATGATGTTTTCAGTGTATAAATTGAACAAGTATAGTGATAATATGCAGCCTTGCCTGACTCCTTTGCCTATTGGGAACCGTTCTGTTTCTCCATATTCTGTTCTGACTGTGACCTCTTGTCTCGAGTGTAGATTTCTCAGCAGAACTATCAAGTGTATTGACTTTCCCATCTCTTTGAGACCATTCCATAACTTTTCATGATCAATACAGTTAAAGGCTTTGGTATGATCTATTAAGCACATGCTGATTTTCTTTTGTAATTCCTTGGTGTGCTCCATTAGCCATGATATGTTTGCAAAGTGGTCTCTGGTGCCTCTGACTTTCCTGATCCCTACTTGGACCTCTAGGATTTCTCTCTCCATATGTGGTTGGAGTTTGTGTCACAGTGTTTTAAGCATAATTTAGCTTGTGTAGGAGATTAGTGCTATGGTCCTATGGTCCTTTTAAGCTAGTGGTGCACAACTGGCAACCTGCCTGCAACCCAAATGTTTATTTTTCTTTTTTGGCACCTCATGTAGACTGACAGAAAGACAAAGAAATGTGTCTGAGAGCAAATGAAGCCTGAATTCTGATTAGAAGCTAAAATGACTAAACTGAGGCTATCATACTTGGGGCATGTCATGAAAAGTTACTACCCTATTTACTTTTTACTAGGCTGCTTATGCATAAATACCTATGTAAATTACTTATATATTCAAGAAGAGGAGTGCAGAAATGACATCTTTTTAAAGTTGTCCTGATAGGCTAGTACTGGGTAACTTGTACATGCCACAGCTAATCAGGGAAGCCAGAAGTACAAAACTAGTCAATGGTCATTATTGCTTTGACTTCCAGTGATATTGGGAAGGGTTTTATATATAATGTTTTAGATTGTTTTAATTGATCATATATTTATGTGCCAGGCTATTAGGATTATTATGAGAAGGTGGGATTTGGGGGGTTTTCCTGGAGCTTGGAAAAATAACATTTCCCCTCACCCACCCACCCACAGCTTCCCAAACCTCTCAGCCAGCATAGTCAGTGATTATGCTGGCTGGGGGATTCTCGAAGATATGATCCAAAATCTCTTTTGTGCTTTTTTCCCCTTCCTTGTATACCAATGCAATGCAAAAGATGTAGATTTTACTAGCAGCCATGCTGCCTTGAGAACCTTTTTCTGTATGATATATGTTTGTTCATTTTGAAAAAGCAGGATAGAAAAATGACTAAAGATGATTAAAGTGGGATAGAAGGATGATTAACAACAAGAAAGAAAGAAAGAAAGAAAGAAAGAGAAAGAAAGCTTGTAAGTAGTACTTTGGCCACTGGAAAGGCATGACTTACTGGAAAAGACAATGTTTGGAAAGGTAGAGACTAGGAGATGGATAGATCAGATAGGAGGTCTTGGAGGTGTCTCATTCATGGGGGTTACCATGAGTTAAAATTGACTTAAAGGGAGTTAATAACAAAAAACACAGAAAGATGTGTATCCTGAAATTAAATACACTTGGACAAAACTGTATAATACAGAGAGCCATGACTCTGTCTCTAGATCTTGTTTTAAATACTCATGAGCCTGGGTCCTTTTCACACTACGCAGTTGTGATTCCATTCTAACTGCCATGGCAACATTTTATGGAATCCTGGGATTTGCAGTTTAGGTACTGAGAATTCTGAGCCAGAAAGTTCTAGTTCCTTGCCAGACTACAAATGCCAGGATTCTATAGGGTTGTGATGGCAGACCTATGGCATATGATCCAGAGATGGCATGCAAAGCCATTTTCCCCAGCACGCAGAGGGCAGGGAGAAGGAGGAAGAAGTATGTGCCTGTTCCTCCTCCTTTCCAACCATCCCAGGCCTTCAGCTATCTCTCCGGAGGCAGTTGAAGGCCGGAAACGGTGTGGGGGGGGGAGGAATAATAATAATAAATTTTATTTATATACCGCCCGGTGGCGAACCAATCTAGGCGGTTTACAAAGGAAGAGGAAGAGGAACACGTCTATTTCTCTTCTCCTCCCTCCCCTGCCCCCCTGGGCCTTCAGCTGTCTCTTCCACCGCAGAAGTCTTACCTCTGGAGGGCAGAATTCCAACCCCCAGAGCTTGGGCACTTGCCCCTAAAAGGTTCGCCATCACTGCTATAGGGTGTAGCCACAGCAGTTGAAGTAAAATCATAGGCCTATCATAAAGTTAGTGCGGAAGGGTCCAAGGACAGGACTTTTTAATTCCCCAGAATCTGTTTCCATTTTTCTTTTGCATAGAGCTCCAGTGCAGGAATTCTTTGGTATTGCCACATGAAGAATTGTAAACATTTTCTCCCAGTTTGAACCATTTGTCATGTGAAGAGCTATTTTATATATAAAAGAGAGAGGGGAGCAAAAGAAAAAAAGACCTACTAGATCTATATCATGCCATGGGGTACTACCTTGTCCCAGGCAATGTAACATACTGGGACAGAAGATGACCCATGCGACGTGTACCAAATCATGACTCAGGAAAGCAAAAGCAATGAGCTGTGGTTGTCAGTAGGTAGGTGGCATTAAGGAAGATCAGGGTGTTCCCCCCCCCCCCATGTGTGGAGATGTTCTCATTGGGAATATTACATTCTAACTATAACCTAAATGTCCATACATTGCAATTTTTGTTGGGCATCAAGAAATATTTCTCAGGTGGCACAATGCAATATATTGTTTTGTTTAATCATGGTGCAGGAGGGCTGATATAAAAGTAATCATAGAAGGAATTGCATTGAGGCAGTGTTGATGGAGAAACATTTGAACATGATGAAAATAGGTCCCACACTGCTATTAGCCTTGCTTGGGGCAGTAGTAGGCAGACATTTTACAAGTACCAGCATGAGGAAAGCTTAATTCTTCCCATGCCATTGATTCAATTCCTTCCCCCAGCTATGTCAAATAGGTGTGGTTTTCTACTTCTAACAAAAAGATTTCACAAATCTCTCCATTGCACATTGTTTGGCTGTTAGCAAGGGGTACTGGCTAGAACAGAAACATTTTTCCTAAGGAGCAAGGCATTAAGGAAGATATACAGCTTGACTTTAGGAACAGGTCATGAACTGATTTCAATAATGATAAGCATCAAATAAGCAAGAAAATCTGGTTTTGATTGGAACATGATAAAGCTGCCTTTCAGGTTTCCCTTGTGTGTTCAGGTCCAAAAATGCCAGCAATGAGGAATAGTAAAAACAGGAGAACAGAGGTGAGGAAATTCCATTAATGTTCTCCATTACTCTTTTTTACACTCTTTAGTTTAGACCTTTCTGTCTGGCTGGTGCAGAACCTCACTCTCTCTGGCATCAAATTGAACTTCCAGCAATGGCCACATAAGATTTTCCCTTCCTAACTTCTGAAGGAACGGTCAGCGATTGACCACAAGGCCAAAGTAATGTAGAGCCATGCTAAAGGGAAAGTATTCTAAATCAAGGAACACAGTGTACAAAATCCTAATAATTAATACTATGAAATGAGTGTGGGTTCTAAGTCTGTTGGCGAGACTTTAGCATCTGTGCTACTTATTCTTAAAGCTGAGCATCTGTTATCACAAAAGTTTCAAAGTGGGAGTTTAGGTATTAGATCAATATGGTGGCTTCTTGCTTTGGTTATCATTCTTTCCTTTTTCTTCCTATCCTTAATTTTTTCATGACTTTGACTCTTGTCCTCTTGACTGAGTTCATGTTTCTAAATTATACATGTGGAATCCCATTATCTCAAAATGATCTTACAGTGTGGCATGTTTCCAAAAAAAATTAAACAAATCCCCAGTCAGAATGAACTGGCTTTCAGGATGTTAAATGCAGTGGAAACAGTGTTGAGAGATGCTGCAGCAACTTGTGAGATGAGATTCAGTTGTCATGGTCTTCTTAGAAATGGAAACTTAGGTTGTTCCTGTGTTGACTCTTTCATTTCAAGGGCACCTGCATAGAACCATTCTCAACTTTTTTTTCTTTTTTTTTACCCTGGTGGACCTCTTGAAATAATTTTCAGGTCCCAAGCAACTCTTGCATAAAAGTTACTATTAGCTATAAAAGTTACTTTTAGCTAATTTGTTATTTCTTCTGCTTTTAATTAGTATTTTATATTGCTATTCATTTTATATTGTTATTGTTTTTAGTTTGATTCTTTTTTATGATTGGGAGGGGGGTTGGGGTAGGGGATTATTTAGAAATCTAGTTTTTATTGTACATTGTATTTTATTGTAATTCCTATTTGTTGTAACCCGCCCCGATCCTCAGTGAGAGGTGGGCTATAAATAAAATTTATTATTATTACTATACCTACAGCTCCAAAAAAAGATGTTTAGTTGTTGTTTTTTCCAATCACAAACTCTCAAGGAACTTTAGGTATAGAAGAACCAGTAATATGATGGAGTGATACAAAGTATATTAAGTACCAGGGGTTGGGAAATCATGTCTTTCCTTTTATCATTGAGAGCTGAATTAAACAGAGTAACTGCTGATTCATTCTGCCGTAGTCAAAGCAAAAGGATTTTATGATTTATTTTTTTAAAATTGCTGCCTACCTGCAGCATCTGAAATGTGGGGTGGGGATAGGAAATTTTGTGTGGGCCAAGTCTCACTGAAAAGATGCAATTATTCCTTCTTGAAACAAAGCTAGATTTTTGTTGGGACCATAGCAGGAAGGAGGGTTAAATTCTTGGAGATACCCCCCCCCCATCTTCCAATACTGCTCAGGGTTGCTGGAGCTGCTATTTAATTATTTTTATTATTATTATTATTATTATCATTTTTTATTAAAGTGTCTATACAAAATTTCAATACAAAAATTTCAATTCATGATATAACAGTATAGCAAAAGAGAGAGAGAAAAAATAGTGGGAGTAAATTAAAGAAAAAAAAGGAAGAGAGAAGAGAAGAAAAACAGAGGAGAAAGAGAGAAAAGAAGAAAGAAAGAGAAAAAAGAGAGAGAAAAAACAAGAAAAAGAGAGATAAGAATTATTACATATATCCTAAGCAGCCCTAGATAATCATAGTATCTTTATGTCAATCTTCATCTCATTCTTTACAGTCCACATAGTCTTCTATATATTATTCTGCTTATTACATTGTAGTTTCAACTTCCATAAATCAAATTAAAGATTGTTTATTCTTTGGCACTGATTTCATTGTTTCTTTTCTTATTCTTTCCAAGTTCTAAGTCCATGTAAGAGAGAGGAGAAATTAAATAAAAACAAAAAAATAAAAACATTGTAATTCATGTACCAATTATCTCTATACGTATTAATATAAACTAATATGCTATTTTTGTTATCCCCATATTATATTACAATATATATATAAACATTTCCATTTCTCTGTTCTATCTTTTTTCGATAATTATTTATTTTTAAATACATGCTAATTTTATTTACAAAATGTCACCTCTGGTTTGGCCCTGATAGGTAGAGTATGAATTAGCATTATACATGCCCAGAGTCAATATCATTTGCAGTAAGAGGCACTTTTTAACATTTTTATTCTAGTTGTAGCTTCAAGATTTTATTTTCTTCCTTCCTTCCTTCTTTGTGGTGAGACAGGTAGATGTCTCCTTTGCCATTTTATTTGCCTAAAGGTTCTCCCTCTGCATAACTGACTATCTTTGTTTATCTCATGCTAATAAGTGTTTCATCTTCCACAGCCTTGAGAAAGAAAATGTTGTAGCAGTACTATACTGAGTTTGGAGTTTATCACACAAGGAAATTGGGAGTTTAAACAATGACTAACCCATGAAAATCATGCAATTGTCATAAAAATGTGCTTAAAATGACATTAGTGCAAGTGCCATTATCCTGTGAAGAACCAGGGAATAACCAGGCAAGAAACAGCAAAAAGTCATTCACGGGAAATTCCCTAATAATAATAACATTAAAAATTATTTCTATCCCGCCCCTCTGCAGAAACAATCAGGGTGGCTTACAACAATAAAATACCACAGTGTACATCCCAAAAGCCACCCACCCCTTAAAATAGTATTTAAAAATGAGAAATTTTAAAACAATAAAAAAAACAACCAACATTACAGCTAAAAAATCATAATAACAGGCAGGCAATCAGTTACACGAATGGCAAAGGGTAGGGGGAAGAATAAACTCACTCAGGCTGGGAAAGACTAGTCAGGAAAGGCCTGCCAGAAGAGATCCATCTTGACAGCTTTTTAAAAGCTGCTTAAGCTGGTAATCTGACGGATCTCGTCTGGCAGGCCGTTCCATAATCTGGGAGCAGTTGCCAAGAAGGTCCTCTGGGAGGTTGCAGGCAGCCTAGTTTTAACAGGCTGAAACAAATTCCTCCCAGAGGACCAGAGTATGTGGGCTGGGTTATATGGAAAGAGGCGGTCCCAAAGATAGGTTGGTCTCAAGCCATTTAGGGCTTTAAAGGTGATGACCAACACCTTGTACTGAGCCCAGAAACTGATCGGCAGCCAGTGGAGTCTTTTCAAGACAGGTGATATATGGTCTCCCCTAGATGTACCAGAGACCAGCCTGTACTAATTAGTACTAATATTCTGTACTAATTGAAGTTTCCGGACTAAGCACAAGGGTAGCCGCATGTAGAGTGCATTGCAGAAATCAAGACGAGAGGTCACCAGCGTATGTACCACAGTTTCATGATCCCTTACCAGGAAAGGGCATAGCTGGCGAATCAGCTCCTAACTGGCGCATTGATTAGTCATCTGGAGTGACAGATCCAGGAGCATCCCCAGACTGCGACCACAGTCCTTCACGGAGAGTGTGACCCTGTCCAGGATTGGAGGTTGTATCTTGATACCTAGTTTCGGGGCTGCTACTGTTAGTACCTGAATGAGTTATTTTGTTTTTTGCCTGGTTCTTCATGGGATAATAGAACTTTAATCACTTTCCGTCTCAACATCATGTGAACACCATTCTCCAATTGCGCGCAAGTATGGGTTAATCATGGATTCTTCATGGGATAATAGTGCTTTGGACACAACACTGTGTGAAAACCATTTGTGCAATTGCAGGTTAATCACAGGTTCATCACCATTTATACTACCAGTTTCCCCCCTGTGACAAACTCCATACAGTCTTTGCAGCAGTGTTTAGGCACTTGATAAAAGTCTGTTCTTCATAGTTAGGTTTGCCATGTCTCAGATTACTAACTGTAATTTTGGAGAATTGTTTGTGTGTATCACCAGTGACCATCTCAGGTTGAATGATACTGGAAGCTCAGTGCAAAGGTGCCTGTTTATGTGTTGTACTTGTGGATGCATCAGTCCAACAAAAGGACAGGAGCAATGGGAGAGTACTGGGCAGTGAGCTGGAGATCGAATGTATCTGTGTTGTTTGAAGCAAGGAGGGGAGAGTTGTGACTTTGAAACCTTCTTGTTGCACACACTACTGCTGCAGTGGCATAGGGCCTGGAAAAAGCTGCCTGTTTACTGGAACTGAGCCTTCTATAAAGCCCAACAGCACTGTGGGACCTGGAAAAATTCCCCATGTATTATGTATGCTAGTCATATGCTCTCAACCTCAGGGGAAGGCAATGGCAAACCTGCTCTGCACAAATTTTGCCAAGAAAACCCCATGATAGGTTCATTTTAGGATGAAAGCCCTAGCAATAGTGGGAGCATATTCCAAAGCTGGCTGTAATTCCAGGCCTTTTCAAGGGTTCTTTCAGTGACAGACGTTGGCACACAGTACTACTACTGCATAAGCTTTATTGGTGGTAAACAATGCACCAGATGGTGCCCAGCAGAGAAGCATTCCAGCCCTTTCACTGTTAGGGTCCAGCACTACTTACAGCCCATGGGACCCCCCCACCCCCAAAAAATCTACTCTGTCCCTTGGCCAACAATGAAATTCCCCATCACTGGATGTATTAGGAGCTCTTGGGCTGAGGTGAACACACACCCCAGCAAAGTCAATGGAAGACAAGTTAACTCCTTCACACCATTGGATAGCTGTCAATGAGTGGCCATGATACCAACAAGGTCTCTCTAAACCATCTACCTGCTGGCAGAGGCCCAGCTCACCATATATGATCATGTGTCATGTTTGCTATGGGATATAAGCCCTAGCATTGTATAGCAAATACTACCAATTACATTTTGTCATGTGCCCAGCCACCAAAAAATTGACAACTTCCCTAGCTCTCAGTGCCATGTTACCTGTTTAGCTTTTCAGCCAGTTTACCTTGGTTCCCCTTGTTCCCAGTTCTATGATCAGCTGCCCCAGAGGTAGTACCACCCCTCTTGCAATCTTTGCCTACGCAATCATATTATCCCAAGGGCCAGCCCATCATTTTTGGGTTTTGCCCCTGAAGTCTCAGAGAAGGGAATGCAGCTGACCTGGGAACCCTATCCACACAAGAGAAGGAGAGAGCTCTCATTCCTCCCCTCACTCCCAGTAACATTTGGACGTGGCTCCTCTTTGGACATGTGGCTTTCACATGAGGAAGTTATAATGGAAAGGACAGAATAGAGCCAGGAATTCACTCCGAGTTTAGGTTACATTGCAAAATTACTACAGTTCGACTCTGCTTTAACAGCCATGGCTCAATGCTATGGAATTCTGGGATTTGCAGTTTTGTGAGATGTTTAACCTTCTCTGTCGGAGAGCTCTGGTGCCACAACAAACTACAAATCCTGGGATTCCATAGGATGAGAGCATGGCAGTTAAAGCAGTCAAACTACATTAATCCTGCAATGTGGCAGCGGCTCCAGGCTAGATGTTGGAGAAACTATCCAAGTTGCTGGAACTATTTAGGGATCAAGGGTTGCCTCCCTGGATAGCGTCTTTAATTTTCTGACAAAATGCCACTATTCCACTATTACTACTACTACTACTACTTTTCTTATGTCCCACCTTTCTCCTCTCCAACCTAGGGACTCAAAATGGTCTCCACCTTTTCCATTGTCACTTTGTCATGTGAAAGCAACATGTCCCAGCAGGACAGCCTGCTGTATTGGTAGAGATTCTCCATGCATGCCAGAAGGTGGAAAAATCAGAATCCTCACAAGGGAGCCTCCATAGATGCAAGAGGCTCACCTGTTTAGACATATGGCTTTCAAAGGCAACAATGAAGAAGCTTGTGTGCTCCCTTCCTCATGAGGAGTGCACATACTTACTAAACATACCTGAATACGTCTCACAGAAATTGTAGAATCAATCACAATCGTAATTTGTGCATTCAGATATGTTCAGGACAATGAGCATCCAGGATTCCTCCCCACCACCTCTTTTTTGATGGCAATATTAAAATTTGCTATGCCCTTGAACTTAAGTAAACTGTCCCAGACAGTAAGGAGCCTGATGCAACACAGACAAGCTAGGCTCATCTTAATATCATGTTACTTGATCACAATACCTTTATTTATGTGAAAGACTTTTTACACACACACCCTTTTCCCACATACTCAGAGCAGCTTACAATAAATAAGGCATTTCTGAAGTAAAGCAAGAACTTGGAAACTCTACACATGCTTATGCTTGTGCTTTGAGTATCCTCTTAAGAATGTTCCTTCTTGCCACCTGCTTGCTGCCAGCTTTGTTTTGGCTGGATGCCTACCAAGATTCATGTTCTAGTTTTGCCAACAGCTCAAAATAAATAAGGGGATGGGGAAGGAGGAGAATTGCTACCTTGCATCTCTAACCTAAACTTTTATCATTGTCCTGCAGTGCTAAAATGGTGCTTTTCTATCATATCTAACACTGGTTTGTACATCATCAATATGGCATGTGCAAAATTTTTAGCCTCTAGAAAAAGCCTACTTATTAACATTATTTTCAATAATATTATATGCTGCCCCATACTGTCAAATCCCAGTGCTGGAAAAACAGAATCAGTTTAAAGCAAGTTAGAACAGTTTAAAATATTGAATAATAACAATAATTTTAACAATTTAAAAAGAAATTAAACAATGTAGCAATGAAGACAAATTAAGACAGTTTAAAGCTCTGTACTTGTAAGGATGACAAAATCTAGTATTTAGCTTAGCAGGTGTAGCTGTAATATAGAATAGAATAGAATCTTTATTACAGTCATGGACCAACACACATAAAAAGTTTGTGTTACTGAGATGTTGTCAAACTCTAATGTATTTTCTTTTCCTGTCCTAATGCTATCGTACACTACAACATACATGAATCATTGGTCCAACACACATTGCAGAAATAAGCCAGTTTGAGACAGCTTTAAGTACCCTGGCTCAGTGCTATGGGATTCGGGGAACTGTAGTTTTGTGAGATATTTAACCTTCTCTGTCAGAGAGCTTTGGTGCCACAATAAACTGCAATTCCCAGGATTCCCTAGCACTGAGCCAAGGCAATTAAAGTTGTCTCAAACTGATTTATTTCTGCAATGTGGTTTGGACCATTGTCCTTGTGTAAAAATGGGGTTCCCAGGTAGATGTTTTTGGGCAATGACTTCTCAAATTTCTCACTAAAGTCCAACAACACATAGGATCCCAAGTCCGGGAGCAATGTAGACCTCAGGAAAACATGGATGGCTCCTGATGAGTGGTAAGGTCCTCCTCACCAGTCTTGGTATCTTTTAGGTCGGCGTAGGCAATCTTTCCCCTTTAAGGGCCGAGGGACTTCAGCTCCCA
>JAIPUX010001880.1:97605147-97617652 GCA_020142125.1 Phrynosoma platyrhinos | reverse complement strand
AGCCTGGGCTGCCAGGGCTTGTAATTGGCCCCAGCAGCCATCTGGACTTGCTTTCCCAGCAGTGCTCTGGGCCCAGCGTGTGCACACTCTGCCCCTCCGCCACAGTCAGTGGGTGCTATACGTCAGTTGGCTGCACCGGAGGGGGCAGAGCATGTGCATGCTGGGCCCCAAGCAGTGCTGGGAAAGCAAGTCCTGATGGCTGCCGTGGCCGATTACAAGCCCCAGCAGCCCAGGCTCTGATTAAAGTCCCCAGAACTGGTGGGGAAGATGCCGGTGAGGGAGGGAGGGAGACGTGGCCTTGGTCTTGTGAATGATCAAAACTGCAAGTGCCAAGGCCGCAAATTCAGAGGGACCACTGTACTTTTCAAATATATGTATGCAAAGTGATTGTTTAGCGCCTTTGAGACTTAAAAGCAAAAGAAGTTGTAGCATAAGTTTTTGTAGACTCAGTCTACTTCTTCTTTTTCCAATATATTTTAGTTACAAACATATGTTTAAAAATATCTGATTTGATATTAACTACACAGTCTCCTTATTAGTCAACATGGCAGCAAACCAACATGTTTCTGCATACTTGGCTGTGGGGGACTTTCTAGATGTGGGGGACTGTAAAGGAATTACAGTCTTACCAGTGTAAACATGCTTATGGCCTTCAAGGTGTAGAATGCTGAGATCACTTGATCTGGGAAAGTGAGATGAAAATCTGGATGAGGACATTGTCTGGTTGTGTCTCTCCCATGTTGCTGGACTTCATCTCCCTTTCATTCAGCCCTTGACAAGTATAATCAACAATAGAGTATGTTGGGAGTTTATTTCAACTATGTGTAGAGAATCACATGATCCCCATCCCTTCCTTAGTAGCTTATGTTACTCTTCAGTTCCTTCATTTTCACAAGGCTCTGATGCTGAAGTACTCTGATGCCTTTGAACTTAAAAGTGTTGAAGGATGGTGGATCAGTAGGGAAGAGCTTCATCTGATTCTGATTAGCCACTGCCTTGAAGGATTCTAAACTTGAAACAGGCAGTGACTCTAACATTTTAATATATCCTAGGAGAAGTAGTACAATTTTGGGAGATGATATGTCTATGCTAATCTTAATAGTTCTCCTTCCCACAGACAAAAAATAAATACCACAGGGAGGAAAGGGTCACCTCTTAACTGTTCCCAACCTGGTGTTTTCAGGTTCAGGCCTAGAAGGACATATTTTCACCTATTCCCAAACCTCAGCAGCGTCAGCTATTGTACTGTTGGGGCAAGCAGGATATCCCAATTAATTTTTTTTTCATGGATCCCCAGCCTTTTCCATTTAATACATAAAGTAAGATTATTGCTCAGTAACAAAGTAGAGAAAAAGTCTGCATACTTAACATGCCAGGTATGAAGGCAAATATTGTGATGTTGGTTTTATAAAGGGAAATAAGAGAACCAAGTATTAGAAGACTGTGAATGTGCACTTCCCTTATAAAATTGTTGTGGATCAAGTCAAAATCCTGACTGATAACCAGATGCCTGTGTTCCTCAGCAACTGGTACTGAGGAACCATTGCCTCTGATATTGCCGGTAATACAGAGCCATTGTGACGAATTGTCATTGAACTTGGACAGTATAAAGCTACAAAAGTTCGTGTACTATATAGCTTGCTTCCTTTAGCTTGAAGTGATCTACTGCAAGCTTCCTTTGGTGTAGGGCTTGAAATCAAACAGGAATATTGAGCCTGCAGTAGATGCTGTCAAAGGGTCTATCCCTCTAGTTGCTTAAAAGAGGGTTAAGAAGAGTTGGAGAGGGAGAAGCACTTTACTTAATCTTAATTAACTCCTCCAGATGTTCTTTGCACTCTGAAAGGAAGGAGAGCAGCACCTAGCAGGCTTAAAATATTCTGGTTCAGAGTGGTGTTATAAAATGAGAAGTGAAATGCACATGTCATCTCCACCTTCTCTAGAATGCTGTAAGCCCCTTTAAAGCTACAAAAGTCCTGGGTACCAGTGGCTAATTAGATTGAAAGCTCTTATTTTGACCCCCAATTAATCCTGAACAGTGCTGTAAGATACTACACTGCTTATTACTTGTTAACTGTGAACCTGGACAGTGCAGTTGCTATACTAAGGAAAATGAGGCGATAGAAAAAGTCCACATTTAATTGTGTCTTGGTAAAGTGATCTTTTTCTACCTTTTTTTTTTTATCTTGTTTTTGTGTTTTAGATTCAGTCATTCCAGTGGAAAGTGACACAGATGATGAAGGTATTCCTCGGATTAGTCTTGCTGAAATGTTGGAAGATCTCCAGATATCTCGAGATGCTACTGGTGGAGAGGGTGCTGATATGCTGACAGAATAATAAGTGATAGTACTGATGTGAATGTTTTTTCTCGTAAGCAAAAAGTAGTAACTACAAAAAGTTATTTCAGATCTCAATCATACACTCAACATGCAATATTATACAAATGTTTGACATTAAATTCTGATAGAAAGTATCATTCATGGCTATATATATTGTTGGAAAATGTAGTAAATCTGGAAGGTTTTCACAAATATGTTTTATTTTTCAGTTTAAGTTTTTATATGACTTCTAAATTTGTATGTTCATCAATACCAATATCTATAACTAAATCATTGAGTTCATCTATTCATATTGAAGTCCATTCCCAGAAAGCTATAAAAGTTTTCAAATGTATTTTAAGCTACTCATCAGATGACAGAGCAGATCTTCCTGAGCAGATCAGAAACTATGGGCCTTTGCAGACTGCTAGAAATAGTGCAAATTGAGTCCACTTTAACCGCCCTGGCTCAGTGCTAGGGAATCATGAGAAATTTATTTTATTTTTTTCTGAGACATTGAGCCTTCTCTGTCAGAGAGCTCTGGTGCCATAATAAACTACAGTTCCCATGATTCCCCAGCACTGAGCCAGGGCAATTAAAGTGGCCTCAATTTGTACTATTTCTGGCAGTCTGCAAAGGCCATATGTGAAGCTTTATTAATCCAAGAAGTAAAAACAGCCTGTCCTAAAATATTTTATGATTTAATAATTGGCTAGAATATAAATAAAAATAAAATTTGGGATATATTATTATTATTATTATTATTATTATTATTATTATTATTATTATGTCATAGTTTATAAACATAATCAAAGAGGTTTTTTTATTATGATTAGCTAAGGATGCTGAAAGGCTTAGAAGCTCCTCTTATACTTTCATTACTAGTACTTTCCTGTTCCCAAGGTTCTGGTTGCCAAAATGTTTCTTTGTATGTCATTATCACAGCAGACCTGATGATGCAAGTCATTTTTTCTTGGATGCAGTTTAAGCTAAGGCAATTGCTTCCTTGATCTGGAGATACATTTCTAAGATATGTTTAACCTATGTATTGTTGATCTGTATTTGCAAAAGAATGTGGTATTGATCAATTTATTCTGTTGAAATAAATAAGTTACTTGAAGCAGCTGGAACTTCTATATTTGGAGAATGTTGCAAGATTGTAAGTCTCTTTTCAAAATCAGCCCATGAATATAGTTGAGGACAGAATAAGGAAATCTTATAGCCCTCATGAACATGCTGTCACATCCCCTTTGGCTGTCTGTCATTGAATAGAGCATCTGCCAAAGAAATGTCTGTTTTAACTCCTAGAAATGCCTATAACACAGTTGCTGAATAGTTAGAAAGCTTTTCACTTTTATCATAGCCATTTAATGCAGAAAATACCATGAAAGAAAAATTATGCTGAGGATGCTGAATATTTTTGGCAAAGTTCTGCATTAGTGATGGCTCTTGACAGTCTGGTGCTAAATATGTATTTCATATTGTAAGTTACAGCTAGAATAAAGAGCAGCTCAGTGTGCCTTAAAATTGTTTTCAAATCTATGCTGTTAGAAACATTAATTTTAAATATTTGATCCAACATTGTTTTTTAACAGAGCACCTTGCCAAAGCTGTGGTAGTCTTTCCTTGTAATAAGAATGAAATTGTATCCTCTTTCCTATCATTACATGGTTCATCATTTTGATTTAATAATGGATATTCTTTACAGTAGGTGTGGCCAGGTTCACCTGGTCCAGAGGGCTGCATGGACTGGCCAAAATGCAAAAGGGAAGGGAATAAAATCAGAAGTAGCCAAAAGTCAACCTCTGATTTTGACAACCAGGGTTGTTGTTGTTGTTTCCTATTAAATACAAGAGTGAGAAATGGCTATTGCCTCTTTAGACAATGAATCATCTCTCCTGAAGACATTTGCCAGAAAAAGTGGAGATTGAGGAGTTGGGAGATAGTCAGGGATTAGAAATAATAGCCCAAGAAGTGCATGCCACACTTTGCCAACCCTTGCTTTACAGAGACAATTGGGCACAGGTGAGTTTATACGTCTGAAAGTCAAAAACACCCATCTGGAACCATCCTTAAATCATGATACAAGTTTTTCAGCCCAAAACAGTACTTAGGACATGACATCTTTCGTAAGAATTTTAACTTACTCAGCTACTCACTGTGTTATGTGAGTGGGCGCATGTGAGTTTCTAAGTCTGGAAATCAAAAACACCCAACTGGAAGCACCCTTAAATCAAGATACAAGTTTTTCAGCCCAAACCAATTCTTAGGGTGTGACCTCTTTTGTAAGAATTTTAACAGGGTCTGTGCAGACTGGCTAAAAGGGCCGGCCTGGGAGTGTGGGCCCTTACCGTACAGCCCCTTACTCAGCTACTCACGTGATATGTTACATCCCGTTTGGATTACTGTAATAATGCACTCTATGTGGGGCTGCCTTTGCAAAGTGCTCAGAAACTTTAGTTGGCCCAAGGAGCTGCAGTCAGGTTGTTAACTGGAGCTGGTTATAGGGAGCACACAACTCCCTTGTTGCAACAGCTCAATTGGCTGCTGGTCCATTTCTGAGCACAATTCAAAGTGCTGATTTTGACCTATAAAGCCTTATTCGGCTTGGGCCCAGGCTATTTAAACGACTATCTCCCTTTACAAACCAACTAGAACACTGAGATTGTCCAGAGAGGCCCTCCTCTCTGTCCCACCACCCTCTCAGAGGCTCATTTAGTGGGAACAAGAGAGAGGGCCTTCTGGGTGGCTGCTCCCAAGCTCTGGAACTCCCTAGAGAAGCCAGGCTGGCTCCATCCCTGCATTCTTTTTGGAGGTAGATAGACATTTTTATGCCCCCAAGCTTTTTAACATTGACATGAGTGCTGTATGAGGTTATATAAGATGGTTTTTTTAAGAGTTTTTAAAATTTTAAATTCTAATAATAATTTAACCTTTTGAAGTTAATTGTTTTTTAAACTTTGTATTTTTAATGTTTCATATGGTTTTAACTTGTACTGTTTTGAATTGGTTAGCTGCCTTGAGTACCTATGCTGGTGGAAGGGGTAATAATAATAATAATGATGATGATGATGATGATGATGTCTTACCTATTTGCACAGAAGCAAGCCATTACAGTAAGTCCTCAATAAAAGTATGCTATACCTAAGTAATTATACCTGTGGTGTAGCAAATATGCAAAAGTGCTCCAGTTGCTGCTTTCTTTATTTCCCTCTGCGCTCCAGCTGTTCTTTAAATAAAAGCATAAGAAGGCCTTTTCCATCTCTTCATGAACTGATTTTTAAATGCCTAGGCACAGCTTTTAGAAACGTTTATCTAAGATTAAGTACGCCACTAAATTGTACAATAAAATTTCACGACTACGTGGCTGCAGTCCAGTAATGTGGTATGGATGATGTAGCATCTTTGTGGGTGAAGTCAGGATGGAAAAACCTGAAAGTGAGCCGTTTGTAGTCTCTCCTGTTTTTGTGATAAAGTCATTTACTATCTTAATCAAGTGACATAATTCAGAAGCTACACTTATCCCTCCACATTCGCTGGGGTTAGGGGCACAGGATCCCTGTGAATGTGGAAAAACCACTAATAACAAAAACACAATGTTTTTACTTGAGAGAACACCTCTCCAGGAATCTCTAGGTCCTCCAGTGCAACTCTGTGGTCAACATCTGCCAGACATTGACCATAGAATTGCACTGGAGGAGCTACAAATGCCTGATGGAGTGTTCTCTCTAGGAATCTAGGCCCTTCAGTGCGACTTTTGGTTAGAGAACATATTAATAAAATCCATGAATAATCAAATCCACAAAAGTCAAAGCCACAAATGTGCAGGGATGAATGTACTACTTTTTTGATGTCTTATATCTGCTAGACTTTCTTTCACAAAGCTTCCATTTTCGTATCTATATGTTGTCAGAGTAGCATTGGATGTGGCAAAGAGGTATTAAGAGTGTAATTATATGACTCATATTTGCATGTACATGCACAAACTTTTCCTCGGGATAATTGGCTTATGTTGTTTGGGTTGCTTTTCCTACATGTTGCTTCACTGTTTCAGAAACAGCCTTCTTTGGTTATCAGGGCATTTCCTCACTCTTCAATTGTCCCCATGTATTTACCTTATAAATCTAGGGCACTTACAATCTGTGTAATTTTTGTGTGTGTGTCACGTCTTGCATAGCTGCGGTGGCTGAATTCACTCTTACATGGTCTACTTTATTTAAACTCATTAACTTGTGTTTGACTTACAAGTTTCACAAATCAGGAGTGCATAAAGATCTCTTCAGCAATTGAGCTATATGATCTGAGCTGCTTACTCCTGAAAATTCATCTGTGGCTTGAACACTAAAGTGCTTTTCATCAGCCCTAGGTTTACTTGTTTTAATATATGCATTAATTTCAGCAGCTGTTAGACATTGGGGGCCCATCCAAAATTAATAAGTACTCAAGGTTTTTGCTGATCCATATGTTGCATAGTACCTGCCAAACTGTTTAAATATGTTAATATATCAGCAGTGAAAATGTCTATGTGACATTTGGCAGATGAGCATTCGGAAATCAGTATATGAGGCTGAACAGTTAAGTAACAGCTCATCATTTGTATCTGTCAAGGTCCTACTTTCAGATCTCAAATATCCCAGATAGAATATTTCAGATAGCTGCTGACATGTTGCTGCATGCACACAGATTGACTTTGGGCCTTTGCAGACTGCTAGAAATAGTGCAAATTGAGTCCACTTTAACTGACCTGGCTCAGTGCTAGGGAATCATGGGAATTGTATTTTTTTCTGAGACATTGAGCCTTCTCTGCCACAATAAACTACAGTTGCTATGATTCCCTAGCACTGAGTCAGTGCAGTTAAAGTGGACTCAATTTGCACTATTTCTGGCAGTCTGCAAAGGCCCTTTGACTCAATATAGGGCAGCTTCATATGCTCATATACTCTATAAGTCCCAGTCAAGAAACTAAGAGAAGACTAGGAAGGGCATCTATGAAAAAACTAGATAAGATCCTAAAGTCCAAAGATATACAATTGAACACTAAAATGAGGATTGTTCATGCCATCATATGTATGGGTGCAAAAGTTGGATGTTGAAAGTGATAGAAAATCAACTCATTTGAAATGTCCTGGAGAAGAGTTCTTTGGATACCAGGGACAGCTTAAAAGACAAATGGGTACAAGAGTAAACTGGATCTGAACTTTCCCTAGAAGCCAAGGTGATTAAATTGACGTCATAAATTTGGCCACATTATGAGAAGGCATGACTCACTGGAAAAGACTATACAGTTGGCTCCCTGTATCCACTGACTTGCCATCCACAGATTCAACCATCTTCTGACAGCCAGCCCATATTGTCCCCAATGGTGGTGTGTGCATGTGGCTCTGCCATCTTTAGGGACAGCCCCTGTTGTCCCTAGTGGTAGTGCATGCACGCAGCCATGCCTCCATTAGAGACAACAAATCTTGTCCCTAATGGTGATGAAAACAATTGATCTGGAAAGCTGGGAATATGCGAGAAGGAAAACAGAAATTTACAAAATCATAAGGCTTGAAGGAATATTACTGGAAGATGGAGCAGAGATGGTATCTAACCCCAGCTAAGATTGCAAAAATATACAATACAAAGTCTAACACCTGTTGGAAATGCAAACAAAATATTGGTACTTGGTACCATATTTGGTGGAGGTGTTCAAAGATGAAATTTTATTGGAGGGAAATTTATGAAGCAATTCAAGACATTCTCAAAGTTTGAATTGAAACCTGAAATATACTTATTAAATATGGCAAACCATACTAATTTGATAATTTTTGGAAAATTTTGTTATATATGTTTTAAACCGCAAGATTGTCAATTGCACAAAAGTGGGAAAAACAAGAATTACCAAGTATAGATGACTGGTTGAAGTTATATGAAATGAGAGAAATGGATAGACTAACAACTTTGTTGAATCACATTGACTTATATAAGATAGATCAGGATTGGTCTCCTTTGGATGATTATTATAAGAGAAGATAGTTAGGTTAGAGCAAGCTATAACAAAAAATGTTATGAAATTACTTTTGGAAATGATAAGATGATAAAGAGATAGAATATATAGGTAACATAGCAAAGGACTATTATATAGTGAATTTATCATATAGAATTTAGTTTTTTGGAAGAGAGCATAGGTTATATCTGAATTATAAAGAATAAAGAAGATGTAAGAATGAGGATAAATATGGTGTTTGTTGTCAAAGGAACTGAAAGGAAGTTTGTAGTATTGCTTAGGTTTGTTCTCTACTGTATTTAGTTATTGTTAAGAGGGTGGGGTTTTTTTTAGGTTTATGTATATGAAATATAAATAAAATCAATAAAAAATTGGTGACAGGCCATGTCCATGCACCGCCATGGGACAACAGGCTGTCCCTAACGGCAATGTGGCCATGTGCACACACCGCCATTGGGGACAACAGAAATCAAGCATCCGCAGATTTGGGGTTGGCGAGGGAGTCCTGAACAGGTCCCCCATGGATACCGAGAGCCGACTGTAATGCTTGGAAAGTTAGAGGGCAGTAGAAAGAGGAAGACTACACAGCAGATGGATAGACACAAAGAGGACACAGTCCTAAATCTGCAGGAACTGAAGCGACCAAGCAGTCATCTTGGGTGTGTCTTTTCTATTGAATTGTATGTGGGTTTAGGAGAACGATGCAACCTTCCAGGAAGGCAGGCGCTAATTGAAAACTCAGTCATCACCCCACCCACTTGGACCTTTTTTCCTGGCAGAAATTCTGCATCTTTAATTTTTATTATTATTAATAAATTGTCTATTAGGTTCTAGGTGCTATATAAAAATAAAGTGACAAGGAATTGTCTGGCACATTGAATAGCCTATGACATATGAAGAAGACAAAGGGGGAAAGGTTCCATTTGGATAAACAAGAGTATAGATTTTGAAAGGTATCTGAATATAAAGGAGATGTAAGATGCTGCTTGAGAAGCAGAAATTTAGCAGGTGTGGAAGGGAAGGGCATGGAGCAATGGAATGACGTTGGCTGCTGAATTTCTGCCTCCCAGGGTAGAGGAGCTTTGTCAGAGTTAAAGAAAAAGTGTGGCAACTTTACCATGGAAATAGTGCAATTTCTCAGATGTTGCAATGAAAGGTGGAACATGATTGCATCCTGAGATAATGTAGATATACAATACCTTTCTATAATGGCAACACAAATGCTACAGTGTTTCATGCCTCAAGTCACTCCCTTCTGGTATCTGCAGCACATTTTTACAAGATGCAATTTAGATGTTAAAATGTATTGGATACTTAGAACCTCAAAGCTTAGACATCAAACCTGAGAGAAATATCTCCAGGTTTTTGTCCCTCTAATTCTTTGGGGTAGGGGCAGGGAGCCATCATCTATTGTTTTCAGAAGGAAAACACATTGGTAATGTATAGGAAGAGACTATACAGAGCATGTAAGCCAAATAGTTTTGAATTTCAAACTGGTGCATTTTCTGTATTTGTCTTCCAGAAACTGAAATATGAACACATGTAATAATGCAATATATAATATAATCCAGATCTTATGGTTAGCTGGTGATGTTCTTAAAAGATATGGAGACTTAACTATTTGCATGATGAACTGAATAGTTAAAGATGGGCATATTGTGGCTCCATTCTGCCTTCCCTATCACAGCTTGCTCATGACTGGACTTTCCCATGGGGAGGAACTATAGTTGAACAGTGAAGCACTTGCTTTGCATGCAGAAGAGCTCATTTTGAATTTCTAGCATCACCATACAAAAGGCAATACTGGGGGGGTTCTGCTAGTCCAATAAATGAATACAGAGCAAGCTAGACAAAGTGACCTGTTGCGAAGATGGGAGAGGCACAGTCATGAAACAGCTAACACAGCAGAAATACATTTCGAGGATTACCTGGTGAATCGTGATATACGTTCAGACCCCTCTAAGATACACAAACTCTTTGAAATAGATCAAAATAATTCTGAAGAAGTTTCATAAAATTGGCAAAAATGTAAGAAGACAACTGAATGTCAAGGAAATGAAGATAAATATGTCAAATTTCAGCACACATCTATATGATCATCAGAAGCTTTCTCCATACAATAATCCATTTCATTTAAAGTGTTGCACTTTGCCTCAAATTCGGTAGCAGCTTTTAAAACACAAGATTATAAATTATCATATTAAATGTAATGATATACCTGACATTAAAAAAAAATGCCTGGATTTGTGCCATCATGTTTTACAACTGAGGCAAGAAGTTGCTCCTGTTTCAGAGTAGGTGAAGAAATGGAAAAAAATTACATTTTATTGGATCTACATCTGTCCTAAGACAGCGCCCATCTCTGCAAGATTATGAAGCCTGAAATTGGCATAAATACTTTGGAAACAGTTATTTTGTTTTTAATTTATTAATGTATATGTGTTTGTAGTAGCCTGCAGTACCATATTTGCTAACCAGCTAAGAGTAATTAGTAATTAGGTGAAATATATTCATTTTTCAAGACCGCCTCTGGAGACCTCCACATGAGCCAGAGGCTCAGTGCTGGAGAGGGCTATCATTCCCTTTGCAAGGCCCTTGGATGCTTCCAAAAGGGTAAAGAAAAAGAAGAGATCCTCCTGCTTGATAAATGACAGGTGAAAATGAGCAGAAGGAAAGGCTAAGCATGCCCCAGGTTGGAGTGGGTGAAAGAAAAGAAAAAAGGGGAGGGGAAGGTAAATAAGAAAAAGGGGGGATAGAAAGAGTGCATAGATTGGTAAAAAGAGTGAAGGAGCACTTAGGGTGGGTGGAAGTATAGAAAGTGCCTTGGTGGATGGGAGATGAGCATATTCTGACCTTTACAAAGCTGGATACTTCTGTGAGTCAATTATGGTTATGTCTCTTAAAGTCAACTGGTGTATAGTGACCTTGTCCCAAGATTTTCTCTGCAATATTTGTTCAGAAGAGGTTTACCATTGCCCTCTTCTAAATCCAAGAGAATGTAACTGACACAAGTTCACTCAATGGGTTTCCGTGGCTGAGCAGAAATCCTGGTTGGGTTTTTTGGAATACTAGTCCCACACTCAAATCACTATACCATGCTGACTTTCTGTTAGTTAATTAGAATAGATTTTTTTCTTGGGAGAAGGATGGTGGCATCCTCCTGGACCTCTCAGGATCCTCTGGAGGACTAGGATGCTGTCTTCATGAGTTGGGCTGTAGAAGCACAGTGGATGTCGCCTGATTGTCCCCAGTCTTCCTGCAACCACTGAATGGTGTGGACAGCAGGGCTCCACCAACATGAAAGTGTGTTGCATGTGTGGAGAGAGGAGAAGGAAACAAAGCTACCCCTGGGAGGCCTTTAACCTCCACACCGGTACCATGCAGGATCTTACACATTTTTTCTAATGAATGGTGTGTATGTTATGGATATCTGTGAATATTTGTCCATATTCTCTAGAATTAGTAATTCTAGAAAAAGTTTGCTCTTTGCAGGGTGGGATTACAAGTTTTTGTGCAATTTTCAAATATTTTTTCTCATTTCCATACAGAACAGAACAGGGTAGAATATAGGAGAAGACACTTCATTTTTCATCTTTAGAGGACTGGAAGGTTTGTGGGCTGAATTTGAGACAGGAATTGCTGTGGGTTGGGGGATCTGAGGTGTGGAAAGTCCTGTCATTACTAGAATCTCCAAAGGGCCACATGATTTCCATCCCTGCTATAGAAGTTCTCTTTATGTTCTACTTCTCTTGCTTTTGGAAACAGTCTAGACAACTGAAAACCTTTTTAACAGCTATACTGGGCCTTTGCAGACTGCTAGAAATAGTGCAAATTGAGTCCACTTTAAGGGTTAGGGTTAGGGAATCATGGGAACTGTATTTTATTGTGGCACCAGAGCTCTCTGACAGAGAAGGCTCAATGTCTCAGAAAAAAAATCCCATGATTCCCTAGCACTAACCCTAACCCTAAAAGTGGACTCAATTTGCACTATTTCTGGCAGTCTGCCAAGGCCAATTGTCATCTGTTCTAGTATCCTGATTAAATTCCCAGCCAAGGAGTGAGTTACTCCTTCCCCCACCCATTGCCACATTATTTATTGCTTGTGGGCTGCCTGTTAGACTGTTTTTATAGTTTTATTGTTGTAAATTGTTAAATCTGTTTAATTGTTTGTTTTAATTGTTTTAATTCTTACTGTGTTTAATAT
>JAIPUX010001880.1:97590318-97602684 GCA_020142125.1 Phrynosoma platyrhinos | reverse complement strand
AATTTATCCCCACACTCCCCAGAGGTTGGTTAGGAAAATCATCCAGCAAGCTTCTTGCAGCAGTGGCCAGTGGAGAGGACTGTTGGGAGATGGAGTCCAAAGTCATCTGGAGTACCACATGGTCCCCATCCTGGTCTAAACCTTTTGCACAAGTGAATGGAAAGTAGAGTGATCTGATCTTCTTAAACTTGTGCACACAGGCAGAAAGAAGCAAGCAAGGTGGTTGTCACACAAATGTGTGTCTTTCCAGGAGAGTAAGATTCTGACTACCAGAAGTAGTTTGGCACAACTTTTATGTACTGGATATATACAAACACTATTATATTGATCTCTAATCATTCATACTTACACTCACACTAGTGGGATGACCAATCCTAAAATCACATGTGGATAAGGGAAGGATGAGAAGTACAGCAGAGCCAGTGTCCATGCTATTCCACATATACATGAAGATTTCTGATTGACTGAAATCATTTTTCTGCCTGGGTCCCTGTGTCTCATGATGTTCAAACAAATACCGCCATTTCCTGGACCTATGTGAATTCTGGCATGGAGATTTTCCAGGTGTTCCAGATTTAGCATGTTCTTTACCAAACTTATACATTCTTCCATTGAGCCTCTTAATCCATTTGATAGCTGTGTAGAATTTCACAGGTGATTCTCATCTGAATTATGCTTCAGAATCAAATTGTTATTTCTCTTTCCTTCCTGCATTTTCTTCAGTCAGGGTCTACATGCCTATGCTACAAATATATTCATTATCACATTCACTCCTCTAATTGTAGTTTTAAAGAATGTATCAGGCATTTACATCCCTTGGCTTAGCAGTACCTAGGATCATTGCAAATATGAGGCCCATACATTGCAATAGTACATATATTGTGGTAGAATATAGAAATAATTAGATTTGCTACATTTAATGCAATAAGAAAACATCATAATATTGGCTCCTTTTATATCCTTCAACATTTCATGGGGGGGTGGGGGGGGACAGGACATATGAGGCCAAGCAACACCACAGTGTGGTCAAGATGTCAAAAATTATTAATGAGGAAGAACAAAACCTGGAGAGGCTACAGCAAGTTTGCTTTTGCCTGAGCCTACTGGAAAGTGCAACACTTTCCCTTTTCCTCTTCTCTTCCCTGCTTTATTAATTGAGTACAGCCTACTTTTGCACTTTGAACTCAGTCCCTATAGCATGATTAGGACATCCCTTTTCATTGACAGGGGAAGCCCATCAATGAGCTCTCAATTACACAAGTCCCCAGGTGCAAAACATCTCTTTCAGGGTAGTTGTGATATTGGTAAGCACATAGTGTCCATGTCTCCTCCTCTCTTCCTTGCTATTCCCAAGCAAGCAGATTGCCCCCCCCCCCATTTCTTTTCTTCTTCTTCTTCTTTAAAACCTATACATCAGAGTAGCAGAACTCTAGAACTCTATGGAAAAGTGTAAATAAAAATATTATTTAGATTTACTAATATTTTATTTATACTTTTTAACACAGTTCCAGAGCTCCTGCTACTGTGATTTAAGTAAGTAAATGCTTTTAAAAAAAAACCCAAAAGGCATGCTGTTTAGGGCACAGGGTAGGGAGGCAGGGTTAAGAGGGAGTGTGGAGGAGAACACAATGGCAGAAGCAGCAGAGATATGCACTAATGGCTGCACTGAAACTGGTATATTTCCATTTTATTTTATTTTTTAACTGATCTGATTGTGGTGAGAACTGGGCTTGTGTGGTAATGTCCTAATTTTTGGCAGTCTTTTCAGAAAGAGAAAAGAGACTAGTAGACTTCAGCGATGGAATAGAGGGCCTAGTAGGCTAACCTATTTTAGGGCAGAACAGTTTAGTTCAGCAGTCTTCAATCATCTTTCCACATACTGGGCACACTTTTCATGGCAACCTGCACCATGGAGCCCATCTTTCACTGTTTTTAATCATGCACATTTGTATTTTGTCTGCTCCTTCTTTCCTTTTTGTTCTGTCTCCCACTCACCACCATCTTCACCTTCTTTCTCTGTCACTTAAAGCTTGGTGGTCTCTGGCACATACCATTTTAGTCTCCACGATTCACAGGTGCAAAATCAGTTGCCAGAACCAGCAAACTCATATGATAATGCAGGGATGAAATGGGCCCAGGGAAGAAAAACAAGCACATTGCAGTAAAAATACACACAAAAAAAGACATATATGTTTACTCATAAATACCAGTCAGTGTCCTCTCTGGCTACTCAATTCAGAATTGCAGAGAAAAACTGAAAAGTCAGATGCAGCTGAAGAGGAATAAATATATAAGCTGTGAAGACCAACATGGAAAAAATAGCAGCAGTGATAACATGCGTTAACATTTGTTCCCAGGGCTCAAACTCAAGGCAGCAGGTGACCAGCATGTATTGAAAATAAAGCCAGTAGATAGAATCCTTCAGGCGCTTCATGATTGTCAGTGTGATTAACAGCAGCTTCTGGAAGTCTGACCTGTAAGATCAACAAAGTGTAGATAATATTATTTAAACTTGGCTCAAAGAAAGGATGTGATAGAAAATTCTGATCTAAATTCTGTTCTATATTCTTTGTACAAGATTGCTCTTGATTAATAGTTATTACCTGCCTCTGGTAACAATTCCCTGAAAGCCAATCATTCTCATCAATCCTAGGAAACAATGGAAAAGCATAGGAATCAGCATAGAATGGCTGATAATGTTGCAGTAAAGTAACACAACTATTTAGGTTTATGAACAATGTACTAAAGAATGTAATACAAACTAGAAAGCAGGGAGCTGCCATGTAACTATATATCAGCATAGACAAGTGAGAAAAAGCAACATCTTCATTCAGTTAGAGGAGGCAATTTGTGTACAGTTTAGCTACATTCACTGTCAGCAGTACACAAGTAGCTTTCCTCGGCATGATCACTATTTTATTAAGAACAATTTGGAGTCTGAGTTCCATTTAAAGACAGAAAGAAATGCAGGGGTCTAGAAGATGTCCATCTACAGCAGGGCTGTAGTAGAGGCCATTTTCCCATCTTGCGCCTATCCAGCAGACTGCATCAGCACATTTTGGCATGCCCAAAGTGATGCAATGTCAGGTCCAGCAGCCATTTTGGCCAACTTTAAAAAATTATTTTGTGTTTTGGGTAGCCGGGGGGGGGGGGGGACCAGTGTCAGAGAAAGCAAACTGCTGTGGTTTGGACAGCTTGGGGGCAAAGAAAAAAAATCACTAGAAAATCAGCCCCCAATTTTAAAAAAAACCCTTTTTCACATTCTGGGGCTTTGGGAAGCTTCTGGGGGCTACACTTAGAGGTTCCATGGGCCACACTTTACCCACATTGACCTTTAGCTAGGATGGGAATCATATGATCCTCCAGAAGTTTTTGGCCTGCAATTGAGAACATCCCTAGGCAATGTAACCACTGAGGAAGAATGTTGGGAATTAAGAGTTCAATAATGTTTGGTGGGCCAGATGATCCTCACAGTTAGCATCCAGACAGCAAACCATATAGAGTACCTGTGGTTACTCCAGTGATATGTACTGCATTCTGGTGATCCTTTCTCAGTTTGAATCTTTACCTATAAATTTCCATCTTTATGTATTGTATTTGAAATTTTTATATAAATCACTCGCTCCATATGAGATCTCTGCCTTGTTCATTTGCAGCTGCTTCCACCCTAAAGGCACGTGCCAGGCTCTGGTGCATTTTCTGTCCTCTCTGGGGGACTTTCCGTTGCTTGAAGGCAGGGAATCACTTGAGATCCCTGTACTCTTCTCTACTTTGGGTTGGGGCACTTCAAGCATCACACGGGCCAAGTGAAATGGCCCTGTGACAGAGTAAAACCTCTTGATAGGCCTTTCTGCTGCAGAGAAAAATGAGGCAAAGGCTGGGAGACTAAGGGGGGATGCAGACCGCAGCCTCCGCACCGCGGCGCTCCTGCAGCGACCCTAAAAGGAGCTCCAAATTGGCGCTCCTTTTAGAAGACAGGGAAAGTACACCCTAAACACGTAGGGCGCACTTTCCCTGTCTTTTCCGCCGCAGCATGTGAGGACGCTGCGGCGGGAGGTTGCCCCCGGAGCGCCGGCCGTGCGGAGGGCCGGCAGCTCCGAGGGCAACCTCGGGAAGAGGAAGTGGCGCCGCTCGTGCGGCTGCCCCTCCTCTTCCTTGCCTCCAAGATGACTCTTTTAGTCGTCTGCTGAGGCCCTCAGGTGATAAATGCTTTTCCAGACAGTGATGCATGAAGGAACAAAAGGCAAACAATGATATCAAAAAGAAGAGAAAGATTGTTGCTGTTGTTTTCTTTCTCACATAGGAAGAAGGAATGAGAGCTTCCCAGAGAAAAACACAAGTCACATCCTGATTGAAGTCCTGGATTGGATGAATAGATTGTTCCTTAAGGATGAAGTGCACCTCAATATTTGAAACTCAAGTACAATAGTAATTACAGAGGCTAAATTATAGCTTCTCTTTTGCTTGTTGTACATTTCATTTGTCCCCAGCAATGCAGACATTTCTCCTTTTAAAAAGTTTTGCTGTTTACCTTAATTAATCCTTGTATAGAATTTGCTTGTTCTTTAAAAAAAAAAAAGTGCATATGAGTGCATTTAGTGTAATTTAAAATGGATTCTGCTTCTTGCTCCTGGAATCAGTATTTACTTTTGGATGTATTGATTTCACCAATTCCCCGTCTTTCCACAAGATAAAGTGCTCAAAGGCTACTGACAATAAAACATAGATAAAGAAACAAAGGAAACAGCAGTAGCAACGGTTCTTTGATTAACTGCTTCTTGAACTTGTGTCTTCCCAGAATCAGTTGCCCTAAATTGTTAAACTGGAATTAGCAAGTTATTTACATAGCTCAGAGTGCACAACAATGGAAGACTGTAACTGCTCTGCAAAAAGAAAAGTTTTTTTTTCTTCTTTTTTGCCCTTAAACAACTTCTAGTGGACAATGAGACATGCTTTGGATTCTTCCTAGACCCCAAGAGAGCATTTTGAGGGCAGGGGGAAGTTTTTGAAAATTTTTGGAAAATCTCATATTGACATGAAACTTGACAGGGGGACCCAAATGTGGTAGAATTGTCCACACACTATGGAGATCATTCTTTGGCATTTTGGAGCAAAATACATTTTTCCCCATTTATTTTTTTTTAAACAAACATTTGGACTGCAAGTCTTGAGGGCTGCACAGGCTGCACATTGCCTACTTTTGATTTAGATCCTGACAGGATCTAAAATTAGCTACCGGTAATTTCTAAAATATTAGGATCTAAAACCTCTAATCTGAATTTATTTATTTTCTGTCAATAGTGCAATTCCCTTGAATGAGGGGGACTATAATTGAAAATATATATCATGGAAATAACTTTAAATAAGATACTGCAATTTTTAAACTGGAAAATTAAAGCTAATTTCTGGTTCTAGAGTTTACATATTGCCTAGAGAGGTGGGGGGGTCTTCTACTCTGGACATTTTCAAAAACAGGCTGGACAGGTATCTGCTGGGGATGCTTTAGCTGAAAGTCCTGCGCTCTTCCAACTCTATGATTCTATCATTCAGTATTCTCAGGAATAAAACTTATATAATTCCAAATAAAACATGTCTTCTATCTAAATTTAATGTTTAGTAGTATATATTGCATGAACACATTTGCACAGATTTCGATTTTTTTAGACAATTAGGAAAAAAATCTCCAATAGTGCCATATAATCTGTATTTTGTCTTGATCTTCATTTGTTCAGAGAACAGTAAATAAAATGACTCTGGTATAGACATCTTACTTATTTCTTCCCTGTCATCAGTGAATGTAAGAACTTCTCACAGTTTACAGTGGGTAGCCGTAATCTTGTTTTCCATTTCTGTTTCCATTTTGGTGTATCTCACCTGCTCTGGTGGCTATGCTCAAATGATGGAGGGAGATGGTAAAGTTATTTGTTTGTTGTTGCTATGTGCCTCCAAGTCATTTCCAACTTATATAGAGACCCTATCATGGAGTTTTCTTGGCAGGTTTCTTCAGAAGGGGGTTGTCATTGCCATCCTCTGAGGCTGGGAGAGTGTGACTTGCCTAAGGTCACGCAGTGGGTTTACATGGCTGAGTTGGGATTCAAACCCTGTCTTCCAGAGTCCTAATCCAACGCTCAAACCACTACACCACACTGGCTCTTGCTAGTAAAGTAGTGGATCTTTAATGAAAAACCCACAAGCACTTCTTGCATCTCTCAGTTTTAACCAATCATGATCTGCGATTGTATGAATATAGAAAGGTTGGAGGATCACAAAAGGTAGGGGGGGAGTTCTCTCCCCCCCCCCCCAGTAATTCAAGTAAAGGAGGGTGGAATGCTGAATTATACTTTACTGGAGAACACAAGCCAAGAACTAATTGAAATTGGACAGGAAAGGAGAAAGGAGCAATGAAACTGGATGAAATAACTCTTTGCTTTCTAGGTATAGATAAGAGAGGACAGAGGTTTTCCTAATTAGACAAGTAACAGTCTTTATTCCCTTACAAATAATCCCTTCACTAAACTGAGAGAGGGGAAATTGTATATTTGCTTTACTTTAAGTCTACATAAGAAATGATATATATCTTTCCTTTTCTTTCTCCCCCCCCCTTTTTTTTTTTAGGGCAGACATTCTCCTTTAATTTTCCAAATAAAAAGGGAAGAGCGAGAGCATTTTAAAAAAGAGAGGGAGAGGGAATATCTTACCTTTGTATGAATCTGGATAAGGGATTCCTCCTGATGCACTTTGCTGCAAGATTGCTGGAATAATAACTAAAGCATGAGATTCATCAGCTTCTTTCCCAACCCTGGTGCTGTAACTTTTCCAGATGGCCGTCCGCCCATCCACTTATGGCCTAAATTATTACCAGTGTTTGGAACTGGAGGCATCTGTATACACAGGTGCAGTTTCACAAGCCATAATTTCACAAGCCACTTTGAAGAAATCATCCACTGAAGAAATTTGTTGGATGAAGATGTGAACAGAACAGACAAAAGTATTAGGCTGTATGATTCCAAACAAACCTCTTGACGAGATGTCCTCCCTGAAGTGCATGGAATTATTCTGAAATAAACATTTTACACTGAGGGTGTGATTCTTTTCAACTTAAAGGACATAGAGCAATAGACTAGCAGCTCCTTAGGGTAATTTTGAATAAATTGCACATTACCTGAGTTTGACTTTTTCCTTGCTGTAGTTCTGATGAGGCTCTAAAGTTGCCAGTATTTTACAACCCTTACTCCTGTGCCTTTAACAGGAGCCTGGCACAAAAAAATAAAGAGGCAAGTCTGAGCCTTAACATATAGATGGAATTATGAGATGAGCTTCTTCTTTTTTCATTTCTGTGAGTCTGGCTGCTATTAAAGGCAGATGAGCAGGGACATCCCCCCCCCCCCAAAAAAAAATGGCAACTGTATTATTCAGAACTGAAGCTTTTTATAATTGACTACCTGATTGTAAAGTTTGGACAGTTGAGGGAAATTGGTCCATGTGCTCTTACATATTTAACCATTCAGCAGGATCTGCTCCAGTGGTCTTCAGCTGATAGGTCACAATCTTAATGTGGGTTGCAGCTGTGGCACCAGAACTGTTGGAAAAAGAGGTCATGGTGCACTTTCCCTTGAGATAACCTTTTAGTAAAAGCTGGTGGAGCAGGTCCAAAAATAGGAAGTGTCGTACCTGTTCTTTTTCATTCCATTTGATGCCCCCTTCCCCACATTGCACCCACTCAGCACGTGACGAGGGAAAGGGCACAACACTCTTCTCAGAGAACTGATGGATTGCAGAGAGGCACCAGAAATTATTGAGTGGGTACCAGAAAAGATCAGTATGTGCTTTATAGACTATAACAAAGCATTTGAGTGCACAGATCACACACACACCAAAAAAAAAACAAAAAACTATGGATGGTTCTTAAGGCACGGTTTGTAGTACATCGAGGTAACTTGCTGAAATGTCCTCATCTACACAGCCATCAAAGGTAATGGATCACTCTCAGATTTTCAGTCTGGCAACCTTAACACTCAAAGTATGGAAAACATCAGAAATAATCCCTTTTTGAATACCAAGAGTAAAAAATGAAATGTAGCAGCAGAAAAACAGCTTATTTAAACTACTAAAATAATCAGGTGTGACATATTAAAACCACAAATAAAAAATTAACATAGTTCTTAAAAGAATCCCAGGAGGTCTCTGCAAACATTATTATGATTCCACACCCTCATTTCACACACATCCATAACTACACCCCCAAACCCTGCTATGTTTGGGATCCATCCTGCTTATTCTGATGACTAGGGTCCAGGACTGCTTGCCCCACAGCCCTGTCCTGTTGGCACTTGTGTTTACCGTAACTTATGAGCAGTACCTACATGGATGTAAATTGTTCAGGATCTTGCATCTTGGCAGGCACCACTTGCATGGCAGGGGCACCATTTTCTATGGTGCATATACATATGTCACCTCTGCTCAAAAAATTTTCTGACTGCACATAAAAAGGAGAGAAAGACCCATGATTTTAGTAAGCTTATTGCACTGTGTTCTCGTAACGTAATGAGTACGTAATGTGAACAGAATGGAACGTATTTTATCACACGGTATGATCCTCATCGAGTTCCCATTCCATGCTCTGACAGTCCCTAGTCCGTTCCAGCAGGAGAACTGTAAAAATGTGTCCTCAGCCAGAAGAATGCTTACAGACTGTTCCAGATGATCTGTGCGTGATAATCCTACCCGGTCTCAATCTGTCCTCGTGTTCTAATTGGCTAAGACAACCTCCTCCCCTCCCATCCTAGAACGTCCAGAAACTCAACTCAGCTCTTCCAGTGTTGATGCAAGGAAGGTGCCACAGGGAATTTAATTTTTTTTTTAATTTTTGTAGATTGAATTGCATCATGTTTACAAGAAAAAACAATGAATGCTCATTACCTAAACCTCTCGGTAGCATCCTTTCCAATGCAGACATGGGGGTTTTCACAACAGTGAGCATGCGCCAATGAGGGATGGCTGAGGAACTACTTTAGCGCTGGTACTGGTACAACAGTAAATACAGTGCGATAATATGTGTTCTCATAACATTACTATCACATTATCAATAGTCTAATGCGGTAACACTCATTCCCATATCGTTACATTCCAGGGACTCAATGGGAACATTACAAGTAAGCTTATAGGTTTCATCTAGTTCTCTGTTAGGGAAGTAGTATTCCACACACACATATCCATCCAGCTCTCACCTGGGCATCAAACTTCAAATCCCTTTCAGAGAGTTTACTTCCAAGTCAATAGGCAAAGATTTTTTGCTGTAAAACTGTGTTTTGTTTCAGTTAAAGTTACAATTCAAGAGTTTTGACTTTTCTCAATTTGTGCCTTAGGACTGTAACCAGGGTAGAGCCAGAGAATGTACCACCCTGCCTTAAAAACCAGTTCATCCCACTTGCCTTTTATTGACAAACAGGCTTTCAAATTTGTCATATCAACACTTCTGTGTAAAGAATGAGGGCTAACTAGAGAGAGAAAAATGCTGTTCTTTAATTCAAAGTAGCTAGAAGGGATGGGTGGAATCAGATAACAAGAACATTGGTCGGGGGGGAGAGTATTTAATGCTTTCCCCAACACAAAAATGATGGAGGGCTGGGAGAAGCCTGCTCTGGAATAGGAAGGGAGAAGGGGTGGGAGTGGAGGTGACCCTGACACCATGCAGTTACCCAAAACCAAAACTGTCACACAAGTTATCATACTTGAGGACAAATGCTACAACAGTGTGTTTGGGAGATTATTGACTGGTCTTCTCTATCAATGAAAAGGGACGCTCTACCAGCAAAGCAGCAATGAAACCATCATGATGTTGTGCATCATTGCCAACTATTGCCAAAGGCACTATTCTCTACCTTTAATAGTAGATTTAAAGGCTCATGTGATAAACTCCTTTCTCTCTCTCTATGCCTTATGGCACCCTGAGTTTTTATATCCTCTCACTTCAAAAGACCCGGAAGCTTCCATACTTCTCTCCAAACTGGTCATCCTCACTGGGCAATTATCTCTTGTTATCTCTGTTGCTCCTTTTTGATACTGGCCTCCAATTGCTGCAACTTAAAACCAGTACCTTTTACCTGGAGGAGAGACTATTCCCCTCAGCTGTTTTGCTGAGATAATGGGACAGTCCATTATTACAATCACCACACTTTCATGGACCAAATAGCAGTTGAAGTAATTGAGACTTGGAGAACTTCATAGGGATAAAAGGTGCATTCCCTCCAGCAATGTTTTCCCTATTCAAGAGTGGTTCAAGCTCTCTTGTTGTTTGATGAAATAAACAAAACCCATCCATGCCCACACTGCACTGCAGACCCATACCCATCCTGGGCTAGGCAGGGTGGAAGAAACCATAATCTGTACCCCCACCTGCCTGCCTCTCTGAAAGGGAGAAGGACATGGTACATACATCCCAGCTCTCATAAGGAGATACCAGGGGCCCTTTCACACAACAAAATAATAGAGCTATGATTCCACTTTAATATCCAAGGCCACATCCTACGAAAGGCTGGAATTTTAGTTTGTTGAGGCACAAAGTACAGATGTAAGAGCTGGACAATGAAGAAAGCTGATAGAAAGAAAATAAATGCATTTGAGATATGGTGCTGGACAAGAGTGCTGAAGATACCATGGACAGCCAAGAAAACAAATAGATTCTAGAACAGATCAAACCTGAATTATCCATGGGAGCCACGATGATTAAATTGGACTGTTGCATGTAGGTCACATCATGAGATGGCATGAATAATCAAAAAAGGCAATGGTGCTAAGAAAGGTGGGAAGCAGTAGGAGAGAAAGACCACATGCCAGATGGTTTGACTTCATTAGGGATGACATAAGAGTGGGCCTGCAGGACCTGAACAGAGAGGCTGAGGACAGGGGGTCTTGGAGATGTCTTATCTACAGGGTTGCCATGAGTTGAAGACGACTCGAGGGCAGCTAACAACAGTGAGAGGCACTAGAACTCTCCAGCTGAGAATTTTAAATACTCCTTCCTAAACTGCAAATCTCAGGATTCCACAGGAAAGAGCTGCAGCAATTACAATGTAATCATAGTACAGTCCAGAGAACAAAGAAAACACAATGTTATGGATAAAAATTGTGTTTGTTAATACATGTCTATGGAATGGGATATGAGTCCTATTCTTGGGGGAAAGGTGGGATATAAATGAAGTGACTGATTGCTGCAAAGTGAGCAATAATTACTCCAATTTAAACAGAAGTTTAAACTCCAGGCTGCATATACTTAACAGCCACTTTTACCAGGTTGAAAAAATATTTTAATTTTGCTACAGTTCATAGCTCATTGAGACAATCCTGTCAGTAATGGGTCAGTTCCGAGAAAAGAAGGGTGTCTGTCCATTGTGCTCTATAACAACAAAACAGCAGTAAAGCTGAATGCCAAATGTAACAATCAATAAAACAAAATCAGGAAAGTAACATTATGTATATAGCAGGGGTTGAACTCATAAGGCCCTCCAGAAGTTGTTTAACTGCAACTCCCATGAACCCTCACCAAATAGCCAGTGGTGAGGAATGTTGGAAAATGCAGTCCAGCTACGTCTGGAAGGCAGCATATTTCCTATCTCTGGTATAAAGTTACTTTAAAAATTGTTCCTCAGTAAAGAATAAAAAGAACTCTACATGTTAAATTTTTGCTTCCTGTGGTGTGATAAAGCCCTCTTTACCCAGACGCCTTTTGTTTTGTTTTAACCTACATAGAGTGCATTGAAACATGTTTGGCTGGTACCAATATATCTGTAATAAATCACATAGAGCTGTTTTGAGTCTTATGAAATATTTGCTTATCCCTTTTATTAACAGTGACTTACACAAAGTATCTGTGCCTGCAGCAATTTCTATACAGTTGTACATTTATGAAATATCCATATGTCTCCTTTAGTAATATGGGAGAGGCAAACTTTAAATACGTGTTTTGGAGTAATGTATGTGTGTGTGTGTGTGTGTGTGTGTGTGTGTGTTGTTTTATTTTTACTTTTTGAATTGTTAGAAATCTGCTTATGATTTATGTTAATTTATGTACAGTTATTTTTACTGTTTATTAATAGATAAAAATATTTTATATTATATGACACTGCTTTCCTGGCTTCCTTTGTTTGGTTGTAGATTGAAGTGTACTGCCAACATCCAAGTCTCACTTTTGTACTTTAATTAATTCTAAAGGAACAATTTATTAGAACTCTCCCTTAATCAAAGTGTGCTTTTGTTGTTGTTGTTAACTGCCCTTGAGTCAATCTTGACTCATGGCGACCCTATGGATGAGACATCCCGAAGACCCTCTGTCCTCCACTGCTCTGCTTAATTCCTGCAACCTCATAC